>CM031241.1:579760950-580360950 GCA_018340775.1 Taxus wallichiana var. yunnanensis | reverse complement strand
AATTACCTTCTTCTTTTCTTCTGGTGTGCAACATTTTCCAATGTTCATGAGTTTAGGATCAGTAGAACTCCCAATATTAATTTTGTCATATTCAGCTGATTGTTGAGGTCCAGTAGAAGCTTTAAACTTTACATACCTATCGTGTTTGTCAAACAGTTCTTCTAAACTCACCAATCCTTTTGGAATCTTGTTTCCTTTGAGTTTGATACATCCATCCTGATCCGCTTCTTCTTCTTTGACGGCTTCTTCGTCAAAGGGCACACTTTCACGAGGCAAATTATCACTTCCTTCAAAGTACAACTATTCAAAATTATCCTTGAGTTCTAAGAAAGAAAGCAAGTGTTGATCGTCATTGAAAACTTGCCAGTTACTTGTATTATCAGGTACACTGGGTCTATGGATCATCTCGATGGTGAACTTATCTTGAGAAAAGTCAGGATGAGGTATAAGTAGTGACCCTGAGACTGCTAGTGAATCAGCCCTGGTATTCTCTTCCCTAGGCATTGCTTCGATGGAGAAAGCATCAAGAAATTCAATGGAGTCCCAAACCTGATTCCTGTAATGTTTCAACCTTCTATTCTTTACCTGGAAGAGGTTCCTAACTTGCTTGACAATCAACTCCGCATCCCCACGAGCTAGAAGATTCTTCACACCTTGTTCTTTTGCCACCTGGAGTCCAAGAATGAGAGCTTCATACTGCTATGTATTATTGGTATTTTCAAATTGCAACTTGAATGAGAAAGGATGAATGCTTCCTTCAGGTGACACCAATATGACACCAGCTCCAGAACCAGCTGAAGAACAACTTCCATCAAACTCTAATATCCAAACACCATTAGGATCTTTAGGTGACACTTTGGGGAGTTGGATTTCTTCTGGAGACATAATCATGTAGTTGCCATGCCCCATATCCTCATAGAGTATTTGTGCTTTGGGATCATCTATTTTTTTGTACAATATACTCAGACTGCTTCTCAGGCAGCAACTTCTTCATTTTCCCATTAACAGGTATGAGGGCATGTGACCAATCCATTTGAATTTCTCCACCCACATCCTTACAGAAATTTCTACTTAGCAGCATCCCATATGAAGGAGGAATATCTGCTACTAGGATAGTAGCCAAAACTTTCTTCTCAGGCAAAGTAGCAAAAGCCACTTGTGCATCCTTAATCCTTCCGACCAGGGGCACTTCCTTACTCTCCATGGAATAACAAGATCCGTAAGTGCGTGTGAGAGTTAGGCCTAAGGCATGAGCTACTTTGGCAGGCATTACATTGTCTGATGCCCCTGAGTCTATGACGCAATTACTGAGCCTATGGCCAGCTATAAGGAGTGTCACATAGAATGGTTTGATTTTGTCATTGGGTGAGGTGACAATGGCTACCAGATTAGGCTGTGGTGTAGAAGAGGGAGTGGGTAAAAGGCCTTTAGAGGTAGTTTTAGAATGAGAATTGACAAAGTGAATCATTTTAGCAAAAGCCTTGGGATGGGTTTGATAATATTCAGCCTCTGAGATTTGAACCTTAGTCTTTTTTAGGTGATCAATAATATCGAAAGACCTAGAAGTGGATGGGTTATCATCACTTGGGATCCTAGGCTTATCAATTTTAGGAGAAAAAGAAGTAACTTTAGTAGTAGAATTGACAGGACTCACCTTTGGTGTGGATGAAATGGGGATAGGAGATCCTCTTTTTGCAATTACAGGATAGTTGTCGTCCGCTCCTTAGATTTTTGGTGGGCCGCATCACTTTCTCCTCTCGATTTGTCTCTCTCGAGTCATGACAGCATATGATTCACTATTCATGTCTGCTACTACTTCATCATAATCATCTCCTTCATCAACGCCTTCAGTGGTGAAGAAATTAACTCGAGATCCCTCAAGTTCATCTGTTTCATCATCAACCTCTTCAACAAATTCCTCACAATCTTCATTAACCTCCTCATCCTCTCGGTTCTTCAACTTCACAGTTGCATTGACAGAACTTTAATAGGAGGTCCTTCAAGTGCTAGCCTTGTTTGAGAAGTAGGAAAATGATTTTTCGGGCTGAAAATTCCTCCTGGAACGCTCTGCATAGGGAGTATGCTTTGAGCCAATTGTTTCTTAATGGCGATGAGATCATTTGCAAGTTTTTGTACCAATGGATGGAAGATTAGGTCCAGGAGTGGAAGAGGAGGAAGAAAGACTTAGATTTAGAAGGGTCTCTCCTCAACTTTCCTGACATGATTAAATCATCTTCAACACTAACAACAAGAGTTTGATCCTCGGCCAATGTTATGAGATTAGCCCTTCTCAGTGCATAACTAACTTCAGGCAATTGGGCATTTAGGAAGAAGCATTTTTGGATTTGATCTACAGGTTGAGTATTTGGTGGAATTTTGTTAATTAACCTATTGAATCGAGCCACAAATTCTCTCATGGGCTCTTGTGATTCCTTCTTTATTTGAGAAATTTGGGCTAGCAAAGCATGCACGTCTTCCACGGTTTGAAATGGTTTTCAAACCTAGTTCTCATTGTGTTCCAGCTAGTGATAGCTCCGGCCGGAAGGTGATAGAACCAATCAACAGCATTATCTTGTAAAGTCTCAACAAAAATCCTTACAGAGACGTCTTCATGTTCAACTCCCAGAACTCCGCATGCAACTATGAAGGCGCGATGTGTTCATCAGGATGTACCTTACCATCACCCTTAAATTTAGGAAAGTTCTTCCGGTTACCTCTAGGTAACTCATGCAAAGGCTGAGGAAGGGCAAGAGGCCCAACACGATGGCCCCAAGGCAATGGTACCACCATTCTTGGAAAAATGGCTTGAAGAGGAACTGAAACACCAAAGCAAGAATCAGAGCTCAAGATTAGGACTGATTTGCTCTGAAGGAATACCACCCGTAGGGATTCTATCTTTGACAGGAGGAGTGCTTGTTGAACGAGCCTTTCTATTTCTTTTCTCAAGGGAAAGGAAAACCCTACTATTCCAAAAGCTGAAACTGAGAATCTTCAATACCAAGGGCCCTTCTCCCTCGAGTAAAACGTGGAGTCGCCAGATCAAAAGATGATCGATAAATGATTATAGAACTGGAATATGATTCCCCAATGGAGTCGCCAAAAACTGTTGGTCAAAAAGGAACTTCAAGAAGAGCAACAGTCAGGGGACAAGAAGTCCCTCCTCTTTAATGGGAGAGGTTCCCTTATTCAGAAATGAACCTATTTACACATATACAAAGCATGGTTTTACTATGGAACTTGGATATTATGAAAGTGTTTTCTAAAAGGTCATCAATCACAAAAGGACTGAGGAATGAAAATGTGAGAATGAGTAGAAAGGCACCATTCAGAATTATAGATGACAGAGTAATTCCTTATGCATGCGAGGGTACAATGAATTGGAATAAGATCATTTGTATCACATTAATAAGATGAAATTTGAAAAGACACAAAGTTCTATAAATAACATCTGCAAGAATACAAAGCTTCAAAGATAATACGATAAATGATCTAACAAGATTAAATGAATAGCTTGAGAATAAAGGAAACCAGATAGACAAAGAATGAAAAATCCTTCTGTATTGATTTCTTTATGATTTATTTACACTTTCAAAAATAAGCCAAGTTCTTCCCCCTTAAAAATGGTGAGGAGAGGCCATTATATAGTTTACAAATTAGTTACTCTTGGTAACTACTTCTTTTAACTAATGTTTAGTTAAAGGGCTGCTAATCACAATACCCCAACTAATTACAATAAATTCATGATGAAGAAGAGAAGAAGAGAGAAGAATCAGGAGAAGAAGACAAGTGTTCAAGATTGGGAGGGACCCACTGATTTAAGATCCGTTGTCTAAATCTTTTCAATGCTTTTGCTATGTCTCTGCCACGTGGAACTGACGTGTTGGCGGTGGACTGAGTCCAAAATCCGAGACATTTCTCCATCTCTTTGTCGAATTCGACATGAGTATGATAATCTTTATTTGCTTCCTCTATATGCAGAGATCAAGAGAGCAGATCTCCTTCATTTTTCCTTGGAAATGGAACTCTTCCTTGAATAGATCACCTTTGACAAAAGCTCAATTGAGCTTTGATTTCTTTGTAAAGAGAGAGGCACACCGTAAGTCTCATCATGAAGATGGCAATGTATATCCTTGAAGGTAGATATAACTAGTGTTTTCAAGGCCTCACCCTTCTCGCTAGCTATTCTTTAACTCTCCCAAAGCCTCCTCCAACACCTTGATTTTCCATTCCACGCTATAGACCAGGACTTTGACAAATTATCCTTTGCATCCTCGAAGACCTTGCTTTGCCATCAAAATATTTTCATCTGTTTGTCCCATAGAGGTGAAGGTCTACTATGCAAAACGCCCAAAGTTTAAGTTCTTTATCAATGCTCCCAATAGTGGAGGAGAGCTTGTTGCAAATTACTCACCTTCCGTGGAGTTTCAAGGCTTCATCAATGAAATTCAATCCTACAACAAGCATATCATCCACCATGGCCTCCATAGCCCTTCCATAGATGGAATACTTGTGCATGTCTTGATACTCTGCACTTCATCCTGGCTCAGAATTATAGGTGGTGGAAGAGTAGTCAATGGGGTAGGATCCAAAACTTTATCTTTAGATAGTAGGACTTAATGAAACTTGTGAGAATCGGGCTTGTTCCTCCAACTCGCTCTATGGTTTCATTGCCCTTTCTCTACCCTCCCAATGACTCTAGTGACTGTTTCTCAAGATTGTGGATCTCACCTTCGGGGGTAGACTCTCCCATGGGAATTTCTTGAGAGTTCAAGGTCGATGCTGCAAATCTTGCTCAGGTTTGTCTACCTTAGGCTTGGCTATCTCCAGGAATTGTTGGCCCTGAGCATCAGACACTATCCTGGAGGTAGTTCTAGCTTTTTTGGCATGAGTAGGAGGAGTAGTGCCTAACAAGGCCGCCACAACATCAAAATTGGGTCCTGAGATCCGGGAGGAAGACTTTCTCTTCCTACTGTCAACAAGAGGTTGCACCCATGCAAAAGAGGAGGAGGAAGAAGAAGGTGGGGCAAGAGGGCCAAGAGACAGAGAACTCATGGCACCCAAGGTTTGTACTGTTGTTGCCTCTAATTGAGATATAAGTGGGGCGCTTGTGGCTTCTGATACAGAGGGGTCACTGGCACCCGGAAGCTCAGTGCTTTGGACCTCTTTTTCTTTATCCATGGGGGCTTCTGGAGCGCTTGTAGATACAGGCACTTCACTCTCTTCACTTTCACTGAGAACAATGATGTTCTCTGGGCCTGAGGACAACTCAGTATGCTTCCTTAGGGGATCTTCCTCCACAGGCTCCTTCTTGACTTCTCTGACTTTCTTTTGATATACCTGGGTGGACGAGGAAGGAGTGGAGACTGTAGGTCCTTGAGTTGACGAGGCAGGAGGGGTCTGCACAGGTGCTTCCGATCTGGGTGTCAATGCTTCCTTCCTTGGTGTTGAAGCATCCTTGGAGGAGGATTCCCCTGAATACCTTCTAAATTCACGGACTTTCTTATCAAACCAGATCTTGGTCCTGACTAAGACCGGAGCTAGGATTTCAGCCAAATCATCCTTCTCCTTTTTGAACCAATCCAAGTCCTCCAAGGGAGTGTGTTTGACCACATTGTCATACTCATATGAGTACAGTCGAATTATCATCCCGGAGCCCTTCAGAACTTGGTACAAAGTTAAGCTCTTGGATTAATCAAGGGAAAACCTGCCATAATGTCTTCTCCTTGCTTCAAAATCATCAAACACAATCAGCCCAATAGTCCTCTCTGTGTCCGCCCTATGATGATAAGTGATCTTGATGTTTCGCTTCAATAAACTTCTTCAAGTCAAAACAAGTTCTTGGCTTCAAGAAATGGACAATAATGGGAGCTAGGGCTCTTTCTATATTTTGTGCATCAGGTGTTTGTTTTGCAGGTGTAGTTTCCCAAGATGATAGGGAAGTGTAGGCCGTTGATTTTCTTATCCCTGCAGGTTTCTGTGCAACTTATCCACCTACCCGCATACTTCTATTAAGGCCATTTTGTCATCAAGCAGAACATAGGAAGCTTGAGAGGAGTGCTCTCATAGCCAGCAAGCCTTATATAGGAAAATTTTCTAAATTGGATGAAGTAGGCACCATAATGCGCTATCGATTCATAGCTTCATTAGAAAATCTCTCGCCGTGTCACTTTCAGAGCCCGACAATGTACATGGTGAAAGCATCATTCACCCTCCCGAAATGTGATTGCTAGTTTCCAAGGTGAACTGAGGGCAAGTAGGCATACACATGGGGTCACCCTTATGAGCATCAATGTATGAGAAGCCAAACCATTGCCTCGATGCTGCTAGGGTATACATCAAGTATGAAGTCATATAGAATTTCTTGGTCTTGCTGTACATTGGACAACTGCTCTCGCTAGGTTCATACTAATGATCTCTGCCCAATTGATATTTTGAGTTCCTTCGCACACCATATTGATAAGCGGGCACATCCAGAAATGGAACTCATTTGTAGAGGGTAAACCCATGACCCGAGCCAGTAGGATTATAAAATCTGACAATTCTTCATTGAAATCTACACAGAAAAGAGTCTTAGACAGACGAGATGCCCCCTTCTTAGGGTTTTTCAGCCAGGACTTCGCCACCCGTGCCTTATATTTCTCACTGTCTTGATCGAAAAGGGCTTGTGCCTGATTTTGAGAAATAACTATAGCATTGTCCATTTCTGGAATCCTTAGTGCAGTGCCAATGGTGGCAGCATCAAGTTTGGCGATGAGCTCCCCATGCACGTTTGTCAACTCACTCGAGTCAGGGTTGAAATGAGCCCGCAGGAGAGCACTGTGTCTGCGCATTGCACTGAGATAGGGAAACCACCAGTGAAAGCCAAACCACTGTCATGAATCATCTGTGCCATAGGTGAAGGGTTTCGCATCTGTCATTCTTGCCCAAAATCTCCAAAGTCGAGGTGGCGAACCTCACTGTCCCCGATATCGGGAACGGCAGACTCGAGTGGTGAAATTTGTTCCTGCCCCTGGAATTTAATCTTCATGTTGATAGTAACTTGGAGAGCAAAGTCTGCAGGCTGGACTTGGGATGGAATTACAGGGGGAATGGATACGCGCGTGCAAAAATTTTGGTCGCAAGGGTACGAGCAATAGATAGCATGAAAGCAGTGTGCAAAAATGCATAGGGGGAAGCTCATTATATAGCCGTTTAGGAGAGAGAAAGACAATAAATGCGCATTAAATACACATCTACCAAATTGAAAAGCAAGATATTCGGGTAGAGCGGGAAAAATTAGCATGAATGGCACTTGGTTCATTTGGGACACGAGGGACGAAAGCGTGAAGTACGCGGTTCGGCCGATTCGGGCGATGCGGGGAAAAGACGCACAAATGTTTTTGGGACATGCGGGATGAAAGTACGTGGAATACGTGATTCGGCCGAATCGGATGAAAAGGGAACAATGGGTCCGGTGAACTTGGGACACTTGGGACAAAAAGTTCGACGGGCCCGAAAAGAACGGACTTCGGGTAAACCGGCCGATCGGGGAACAGAGAGCCCGAATGAACCTGGGACACGGGACAAAAATGTCCGACAGGCCCGAAAATCACACAAAATGACCCAAAAAACGTAGATTTTTCCAATTTCTTGACTTTTCACATTACCAGACAAAAAAGAAAAGACATTTAACTCTCCTATTCAGCCATGTCGGGGTTAATTACAAAATTAGAGAAAGAGAACCCTATAAATATAAAGTTATAAGACCATAATAAGGGTCATAGTCTCACATACTACTATCACTCAATCTATAGTTGCATCCATTGCATCATTTGCATCCACATAGTTTCATGCATCAAGGCTAGGATATCTGCATCAACACACACAACATAGGGGGAGGGATTCTATTTTATTCCATACACACATGATAGTACATTTTCTATAGTTATTATTAGTCGCTACTTCACAAAGTGCGATCGACACAAGATCACCTAGGGAACGACAAGCGCAGCGCAGCGCCTTGTAGCGCGCACACACACACACACACACACACACACACACACACACACACACACACCGAACTACATCCAGGGTCTGAAATGTAGTGTAGTGCTTAGTGATAAGACCACTAGTTTGGTGGTTGAGGTCAGTCCAACCCATTCATTCTACATCTTTTATTTTTCTTAGGGTTTGATACTTCCTTCTTTCCGTAAGTCATCATTGTATTATTCAACACATTTGGCACAACTCAACGAATCCAATGCGATAGAAAGGCAATATTTCAAGACACCTTGTGACCTTGTAAAATTTAGATTCTGAGCATTTACAGAGATCAAGGCACGTAATCTGCAGACAGGGGAACCTCGAGGCGCCCCGGTACCTTCCGGGAACCTCAATCTGCTCAAATCCTCTAGATATGGCCTTTTCGGGACTTATGGGTGGTCATTCCTACCTCTAGGTTTTACTGTCGGACCTGTAACAACCTTCAATAATCAGCTAAGTCATTTCTCCTTCCTTACTTGCATATTTAGGGTTTTATTTCACTTAGTATAATTATTTGTAATTATTCTATATTGTTTTTAGTTCATATTTTACAACTTTTTAGTCCTCCTATTTAGATTAACTAGTGGCTATACTTTCCATAGTATTATATTTCCATTTTTAGTTAATCACCCTTAGATATGAAATTCAACATCTTAAGGATGCTTCTCAATCACATGTTTTTTCTCATTCTACATCCTCTATGAAATCTGTGTCCACTACATGTCATCTAGTTGAACCTTGGGACATTTCATTGCCTAACCTTCTCATATTTGAGCATAATACTACACCACATGACATTCTTATTTAGCTCCTTAGTCATCATTTAATCACTCTACCGCTACTCATTACTATTCTCCTTATCGGTTAGAAAAATATCAAGGTCATCCATATTGCAATTATCATCGAATCAATGGACATAATGATAATGATTTCTACACTTTGTTGTGAATAATCAAACATCTTGAACATCAAGGCCTTATTTCATTTGCTACACAACATTATAATACAAATGATAAATCCCATTAGGCTCCTAAATTTAACTCACCTATATCTAATGAGCATCAGGCTAACGTTACTCAAGAAACTCCTAAGAAAAAACCTCTCACAAGTAGTTCACCCCTACTCAGCCATGTTATGCGGCTACTAGTGAGCCTCCTAATATTTATAAGGAATTTATAGATGATTCCCTTATTCATTACATGCTTGATATTGATGATCACTCACATGTGCATAATGATTCTTCTACTAGTCAGACAAATACTATAATTCCACCCCATGATTCTCCTATTTCGATGTTGCTTCTCCACTTAATGAACATCATGTAATCATTTCTCATGCACCTCCTTAAAAATTACCAAGTCAAGGTACACAACCACCTCTCAAAATTAATCACACTTCTCCTTTGGTAGCATCATCAATACCACCAAAGTTGCCACCATTCAATCTTTCTCGACATCCTACTCCACTTCTATTTTCTAATCATTTGGTTAAATAAAATACCCCTCCACTCGATTTTTCTGCGACACTACCACCTCGGTGTCCCATCACTTTTGTTATTAACACTACTCCTTATGTGGATCTACTTAGTGTCTTTGAACTAGACTTCCACTTCTTACATACTTGGGGGCATATTATTTACACTCCCCACATTCTAGCATATTTACATAGTACTAAATCACACTCTTAGCACTTACGCATACCTCATCTTAAAGCATCATCTCATCTTGCATAATCATACATATATTATTATACCATCATTACTTGATGACACACTCTTGTGCTTTGGTTCACACTTGACTATTGAGGGATTACAACTACACTAAACCCCACACACTACACTCTAGGCATTACATACCGCATCTAGTCACACATTGTGCATCATACACTATATACCATACATTCTCCACATTCATCTACAACATTGTGCCATTTCCACATTCATACATCATACATTATACTAGTCCTCACCTTACGCATTTTACATCATACACTATTAGGATATTTACACATATTGCCTCACATCCTATACATATTCATATACCATACTTCATACTATACTAGTCTTCATCACATATGAGTCTAGCATTATATTCATCCCTACATACTACATTACTCATCTACATGTATTACGCTATGTACATTATACATTACATTTTACACATTTCTACACACCTTGCATTGCATTCTACACACCATGTATTTACATATTCTACTCATCACATGGTCATCACCTATACTACATTTTTTTCTAAGCGCTGCACTCACCACCCTATGACGCACTTTAGTTCCTTTGTCCATACTCGACTACCGAGGGTTTACAAATCAAATGGACCTTATACTCATCACACATGCGATAATCCTAGGTTAGTGACATATGATTTAGGCTAAATTATCACCTATTATATCATTTCGTAGTGGTATACACCTTAGGTTACATCACCAATCCCTCTTTTCATATTATAGCGATATATGCTTAGGGATAAATTATCACTCATCCGTTCATATTATAGTGATATATGCTTGGCGCTAAATCATCACTCATCCGTTCATCTTATAGTGATATACGCTTAGACTAAATCATAACTTATGCATTCATCTAATCATGATATACGCTTTGGCTATATGATTCACGCACACATCATTTCTAGGTTGCATCTCACCATTACATCTACACATTCACCATAACATGTTAGACACAACACACAATACTCGACCATTTCCCGATGGTGCACTCTCATTTACGGTTCATTCTTGATTGTTGAGGGGAAAAAAATGAACCTCATTGCATACACTTACATTCACTTAAGGGGCACATGGATCCTATCATTCCATTTTGCATTCCATTTCATCTATCCACAACATATTGCATTGTCTTGGGGGCATTTACTCTTTTTTACTAGTGTTTTACATGGTCACTTTACTACACATGTTAGATTGATTTCTTATATGTCATTATCTATACCATCCACATATACATGTTCACTTCTTTGTTTAGTTGTGATTACAGATACAGATCATCCACACACAACATGGATGCTTTCCTTCTACCCTTCCTACATTGGTCGTTGGGGGCATCCACATTAGTCTCTCAGGTGTTATTGTTTCATTTTTTACTTAGCACTTTACATTACTTGGTTATTCACGCTTTGACATATTGGTTATTTCTCTAACATGCTAATGGGTGTTCCATGTGCAACACTTATTTTGCAGGATTACATGTTTCCATGACTACTTATTTTTCCTGTACTTATCTTCTTTGTTTGCTTCTTATATGTGGGGCTTTGCCCTATGTTTTGTGTGCACACTTGTTTGTTGTTTGCAGCCATGATGGCCTTGTGTGTCTTGTGACATTGTGAGTGATGTCCCATGTTTGTAACCCAATTTGTGTGGCTTACTTTTCTTCTTGCATGTTTACACTACTGTTCTTGGTAGTTTTTACATTGTCTGCGTAGATTACACATTGTCTTCTTACATGCATGTGTTTTCATACTAATACTTGTTTTGGCTAGCCATCCTTGTTTGTGCACGCCTTAGTTTCTACCAAGTGCATTCCCTTCTACCTGCAAGGAAGAGTTACAGAGTACATGTGGTTGGTCCTCTTTTGGGGCTGCATTCTCCTATCAGTGACATCGCATGCACCCCCAAAGAGGGGGGCATCATTTAGGGTTTTTCTACACACTACACCGAGATTCTACACTGGTTCGGTTTAGTTATATACAACAAGTGGGTTAAGACTAGTCTACGAACCCCATACACAACAAATTTTATAGGACATGGTGTCCTTAACATTCGGGAAGCAGTTACAGGCTTGGAGGTTACCGTGGGTGTTCCTCTCTACACTACTTTGGCCAAGGTGGCATAAGATTGCCCAAAAAAATCATAGTACAGGATATCCTTCTAACGTCTTTCTCTCAACATGGATCAGGTGCACATGTTCCATTTTCATATTTAATATATACATGTGTCTTTTACATTGTGTATTTTACACATACATACATGCATATTTGACTACTTGATCGCTTTCTCCTTGTAGTTCAGACGTATGAGAAACAAGCAATCAAATTGAGGGCAACAAAACAAGAGCTTCAACAACAACACTTTGCGATAACATGCACTTTACTAAGCATGCAAGTACATTATACAACTAAAGTAGATACACACGTGTTCTACACTAGGTTCACTCTCATCACTTTTTCTTTGTGCATTTTTCATCTTTAGTTTCCATGCTCCATCTTTTTTGTCATTCCACACTTTTTTCTAGTCCTTCGGTGCATTTCTACTACACCATTCATGAACATCAAGTATGCATATCTATCTACTATATGTTATCGATATTTCTACTCACAAACATAAAGTGGGGTGAAATGTAGTCACTAAATCATGAACTTTAGACAATTATTTATCTCGGTTTCATGCTACTATTTAGAAGATTCTTGAGTGAAGAAATTACCAACTAACCCCCGTCATTTGGCCATCTTATTTTATTTTATTTTTTCATTACTGACCTCTTACATCCACATGCCTAGTATGTTTCAATCATTTCCCATCATTTTAGCCTCGGTCGGGCATCCACGCTAATCTTGGGGCACTCGTCAACGCCCCTGGTCCCTCAGGGGCACCCCGGTCCTTTTTACACTTTCCTGCCACTTTTGGGCTCTTTCTAGTTGTTTGACATCTTTATCTTTCTTTTGGTCAGCCTTTTCGGGGTTAATTATGAAATTAGATCAAGAAAACCCTATAAATATAAATTTATGAGACCATAATGAGGGACCTAGCATCACTTACTATTATCACTCCATCTAGAGTTGCATCCATCTATTGCATTGGAGATCACTTGCATCTACATAGCTCCATCATCAAGGCACAAGGATAGGACATCTACATCACACTTCATAGGGGAGGGATTCTATTCTATTCCATGCACACATTCTACTACATTTTATACACATAGTTATTGTTCACTACTTCACAAAGTATGACCATCACAAGAGAAACCTAGGTCATGTTCACACACACTTGCAAATAGAACTACATTGGGTCTGAGATGTAGTGTAGCACTCATTTAGTAAGTCCACCATTGTGGCATCTGAGGTCATTTCGAACCCTTCATATGTATTATTATTTTTAGGGTTTGATGCTTGTTTTGGGGTCTTGCAGGTATTTCATTCATCTTGGAATATTGGTGAAATTCATTGTAGAACATCGAAGTTGATGCGACACACGGTGAGGATTTTAGACCACCTTCCGACCCTGTAAATACTAGTTTTAGAGATTTTTTGAGACTGTGGTGCCCATATTGCAGACTAGAGCACCCGTAGGCACCTGATCCTTCTCCAGGCAATCCATTCAGGAAAACATTTAGTGGTTTATATTCGTAATTTGGTTATTTCTAGATATTTTGAAACTTGGATTTGGATATTTGGACACCATATTCACACCCAAGATTCACCAAAAATATTCATAAATGTTACTATTTCCCACTCGTATAGCCAAATGAATTCTAATATAAATATTTTTTTGTAATGAATCGCCTTTAAATTGAAAAAAACTTCTTTTAAAACATGTTTGGATTGCCAAGAATTCTATGTGCCCTTGGATCATAATCGCCAACATTTTATAGGGAAAATGTAAAATTTGAATAAATTTTCCACTTGTGTGTGTGTGTGTGTGTGTGTGTTTGTGTGTGTTGATATGAGAAAATATACTAAAGGCACCAATTCAACTATCTATTCAATTAAAGGATTATCTAATCTTAAAATTAGAATATGGATTCTATTCTATGTGATATGATTTAATTAAGGAATTCCTAGGACCATTTAAGTCATAAAAATGTGTTATTTTCATGTTGATTTGAATTGGTTAAGCTAACAATAATTTTCAACCCTGACAATGGATGTCTTTGTGATTTTTACTTTGGGAATCATCCCACAATTTCCATGGAGTGAAATTCATATATGTATATATAGAAAAAATATTTCCTAGCATGTTAAAAGGAAAGGTTTCATGGGAAACCTTTTGAAAAAGTGTTGAAAAGTTTCAAAGTAAAGAAAGACTAAGGCATGATATTTTGAGCGAGAATATCATAATATTTTGACATAGTGTAAGAGATTAATGGATGTGATATAATTCAAGTAGGATTCACGGGGAAGGATCGAGATATCGCAAGTTTCCCAAAATATCATGAATTTATAACATGTGGCAAATAGATCAATGGTCAATGTTAAATCCAAGGAATGATTGGGGAAAATGGATCCAAATTTCATGACTCGATAATTTTTATCGTTAAGTAAGTAATGTATATAAGGCACTTCATACCATAAATATTTTTAAAAAAATCTAACATGAAGAGGAAAATTGAAATTCACCAAAATATTTTTTTAAATTACAAAATTAGGTAAGATTTGCCTTTACATTTACAACCATTTTTAATTATTTTTTCAATTTTGCCATAGTCACAATAGCCATTTTTGTAAGATTCACCATCCCAACAAATCTTGATTCAGCAAGATTCACCACCATTTCTATAAGTTTTTTTCATGGGTTCCTTAAATTTTTCATTGGCTCCAATTCAAAGAAATAGTCTAGATCCACTCTTTTTGGGACTTCTGCACGGTGTTCCTTCTCCTAATTTTTCCATTCACCTTTGTGAAACTCTATGAAAAGCATCCATTATCATTTGAGTTCTTTCCTCACTCTCTTTTGCATATTAGGTTTAGAACTTAATTTTACATAGTTTTTTAGCTCATTTACATTCTTGTTTATCGCATTTTTACTTTATTACAGTTGAACATAACTTAGATTAACTATCCTTGTACTACTTAGTTAGTCCATTTTTAGTTAATCACATTAGTTTGCGCTAACACTACTCCAATAGTTTTACTCAGAGGCATCTACATGAACATGGAATGGATTATTCCAAGAAGGGAAGCGTAAGATGGGCGCAGTGGTTAGCTTCTCTTTTAAATTCTCAAATGTTTGTTGTTGCGTGTCACCCCAATAGAATTTTACCTTTGCTTTTAACAATTCCTTAAGTGGTTCAACAATATTTCCATAACCCTTAATAAATTTATGGTAATAACCAAGTATGTCTAAGGAATTTGTGCACTTTTCTCTAATTAGTTGGATCCTCCAACCCTAAGATAACTTCAATTTTGGTTAGGTCTACCAACAATACTTCCTTATAGATAATGTGTCCAATAAAAATACCAAATGGTGTCACAAAAATACACTTCTTAATGTTTAAGGAGATGCTCGGCTTTTCGCATCATTAAAACATTAACCTTAAAGAGTCATAATAGTCCTTCACTAGTCCATATATTTTCTAATCGTCCAAGTAAACCTGAAGAAATTTATGAATTAAGTCTTGAAATGTAGGTACAAAAATGCGCGAGAACATCAATGGCGCATTCCTCAGGCCAAAGGGAATAAATGTGTAAGCGAAGCATCCCATTCAATTACAAAAGTGGTATTTTCCCTAGTCTTTGCATGAGATCCTTACCTAGTGATAACTTGAAAATCCATCTATAAATGAATAGATCTCGTGCCCTGCAACACCTTCTAGGATCTCTTCAGTGAATGGTGTGGGAAAAGGATAAATTACACATGAATCATTTAGAACTCTATAATCAACACAAATCCTTATCCTGCCATCCTTTTTAATGTTGATAACCATTGGGATTATCCATTTTGACTCTTCAATGGGCTCAATAATGTCGACTTTAACATTTTATCAATTTCATATTTCACCTTGACGCGTAGATTAGGATTCATCTAGTAAGGCCTCTTCGTAACCGGTCATGTGTCATCTTTGAGTTTGATTTTCATTTCACCTAATAATGGATGTAAATCCTTTAACTCATGGTATCTTCTGGGAAACAGATCCACGAAATTCATGCAAAGTAGTTCAATGAGTTTTTCCATCTCTAGTTCAAACCAATAATCATCAATTATAGCCTCCTTTGGCACGTCTTCATTTCTAATATTTATTTTTTTGGTCTTCAACGACACATGGTATGCTCATGCTTTTCTTCTATAGAGTCTAATACCTTATGTGCACCCTCGTGTGTTTGATATCTAGATCCTCAACTTCTTCTAATCTATCAAATAGACAAGCTTTCCTTTCTACGTTTCTTCCTAAGTGCATCCCAACAAAGTCTCCTCTGATTCCACCATGTCATCACGCACTTTAGTATCATACTCACTAAATAACCAAGTCACCGGTTATTTCACCTTTGTATTATCCCCCAATGTAATGCGCCTCATAATCTAAAAATATTCTTGAATCAATGGTTTAGTATAAAAGTAATCAAATTTTTGAATAATACTTGCAGTCATGTTGCACCAATTCGTTGTTTCTTTCTTCATCTTAGCATGCATATACCAAGTGTGTGCATCTCGCATAAATTAGAATAGAAATTATGTAGTCACGGGGATGGTGGTAGATCGTCATTCCCTTTCATCTAATTCCTTTCATAATTATGAACATGTAACATGGGATAATTCTTCCCATCATAATCCCGTATGAATGAAGGGATATTTTTTGAGACAAACATTGTCAAGAATTTCACTCTTACCTCACACCAACCAAGTAATTTATCTCTGTGCTTAGCCCACCAACATTTTTTGGTCTCGCGCAATGTATATATGAGCATGTTTTTCATATCCCCCTCATTTTGCAATTGTTCTTCCATGGTGCACAAGAATGATTCGGGATTTTCTTCTCCTATATAATTCAGAAAATTGACCTTTCTCAATCACCTAATTGTTCATAGTCTAATCATCCTTTTCACTTTTCCTTGAACCTCACGACCAACCATCTTGTAATTACCTTGGGCCCAACTATCATAAGCCACACTAGTAGTATCACTTATAGATTACGCATCTTCCCACTGAAGTACACCCTCCTTTAATGGCTCCACATTCTCTCGGGTTGTACACCATACGCATGAATATTCTGTTAAGATATTATTCATTAATGGGCTATATATAAGGTGAAATATTTATTTTCATCCATTGGTATCACAACATGCTCATCCTTATTTTAAAAAAATAACATAACGATTTTTAAAGTGCAGGTATGTGTTATTGGTATAACACCAAGGATGGCCTAGTAATGCTGGAAATTTTTCTACTTCTAAGAGATCTAAGACCTCAAATTCACCCTTGAACTTGGCTCCTGAATGGTGATATAAGCATCCTTTAGAACCCCAATGGGCATAGCCCTTATCTTTTTAGCCATATACAACACATTCAACGATGGTTGCAATGGCGACATTCCCATTTGGTTCTAAACATCAAGTGTGAGGATATTTATTTCCGTGCATGTATTAATGAGGATATTACTTACCATCCATCCATTTATCATTGCATCTAATGTGATTTCCTTGTCATACTCATGATCTTGAGGAGGTAAGTTGGCATGAATAATTTGGCGCTCCCTTTCTACACTTGTGCACGTCATTTTATCTCTTAACCATTCTCCAAACAAAGGTATGATATTATCTTACCAAATCATCTTGCATACCTCTCTAAGATCATCTACATCCCTATATGGTAATTCAACATTCTTTGCATGTTCTCTCTCACATGCTTATTCTTTCGAACATTGTATCTCTCCTTGGAGTTCCCTAATAACACCCATATTCTCTTGATATACCTCTTTCTTCTTTCCCGCATCTGGATATCTTGTATTAACATCCTGCTCTTTTCAAATGAGTGGTATTTCTTTTCAATGCTTGCATCTCGCATGATTCCTCTATGTGCATGGTGACCAATAATGATTGAGGTTCCTGCTACAGCTAACTTCTTAATAATTCATTTCCCTTGGTTGATGCATTCAACATTAATCATGGATTCTCCCTTATCCATTTTTCTATTCTTTCATGTGTGGGAATACAAATCTGTAAATTCCTCAACCTTATGTGCCTTGCCAAAATAATTGTAAGTTTAATTCTTCAGGAACTTGCACTGATAGTGATCAGGTGACCCAAAAAAGTAACAAGTTCTTCGTGCAAACCTTCCTCATCCACCACAACCTCTACCTCGATATCCACCTCTAAAGCCTCCATTACCATTTTTTCATCCTTCATTATTTTTCCCTCTTGCACATGTGAGATACTCTACACTGGTATTGCACAACCCTATTTCACAAGCCTCATGAATCTGATCAATAAAATGACAATTGCTTATATCGTGTGTATGCACATAAAAAAAATTTACAATACAAAGACACATTCTTCTACGTAGCATGTTCCAAAAGTTGACAGTTATGGACATAATGGTTCTTATGAAAAATTTCACAAGTTATTAACAACATACACATAGTCCTACATGGAAAACTATCCTTTGAATGTCCCTCTACTTCAAAGTGGGTACACCAGAGCCCAACATGCATCTCATGAGATGAATTGGAGGATAAATTTTCCAATTGAGTGGCCATTGTTGTGATCTGATCCTCAAGAAATGGGATTACCCCACTATCTACTCTCCTAACCACTTCTAAGTGTAATGCTACTTCTAGATCCTTGTATGGGTCGGTGAACATTTTGTGTAATAACGCTCTGGAAAGGTGTTAGCAAACCTCCTAAAAAAATAGTGTGCATGCTTAATCTAATGAATATCATAGGAAAGCTTGGACAATAAGTTTTTAAAATGTGTATCATACTCCCTAACAATCTCAGACAAACCCTTCTTTATGTCCTTTAGCATGCTAGTGATTTACTCCTCAAACTTGGGTATGTGGAATTCATCCAAAAAGGTGGCATGAAATGTGTCATAGTCCATTGATGTATGTTGTGGATTATATTTCCTATACTAACTATACTCATGACATTTTGCAAATTGAATAGCCTTCCTATCTAGATTTGTTATCCCCTTGGCCCTCCATAAGAGTTCACACTTGTCCACATGCTCTGTTGAGTCTTCCACACCCCAATACTCTAGTAAATTAAGGGACATCTTAAAGAATATCTAAGGGGTTTTTTTTTTTTGTTGTTATTGAGCTGGCTTCTAAGGTCCTTATCCCGAAGTGGGGCCAGATCCCGATCCTAAACCTCTAATAGGATTTCCTCTATGGGATGGAGGACCCGAGTCTCTCTATCCTCCTTCTATGACATGGGAACCTGTAGAAGTACTACCTTGTGTCCCCGTAGTAGTTCCAAACTACACACTAGTCATTTTTCCCACTACTCCACCTATAGGATTACCTCCAATGGGTAGTGTGTCATTGCTCTATCCTAAACTCGTAACAGATTACTTCTAAACAAACTTTTTCCAAACACAGGATCCTATTGTGCTACCAAATGTGTTGCCTTTATATGTTGTTCCTCTTGTGTTGATACTAAAATGTTCCTTCCTATATCCCCATCCCAACATGGTGATCCTTAATTTCTTTCTTGTTCACCATCACTATGATGATATTCTATAACAACTTCTAAATTCCAAGCACCAAGTGCAAGGGCTAGGGTGTCTAGGATGGGTCGAGATAAGCACCAACAGTTCTCATTCTTTCCATAAACTTGATCGATCGGATGCTAAAGGGATCCTTCGTTGCGCTTCCCCAATACTAGATGGACATGATCCTACAATCTCGTGCCTTCTGCAGTAGGTTCTCATAATCTCTACGACATTATTCCTGTCGGTCTCAAGTGCCTCTTCAACTTCCGTCTCTCATGCATCATTATACTTGCGCAGTCTTTCTTCCCTATGCCCTTCTTCCTCTTGGACCAATTCAATCCTTCCCAAACCTGTTTCTTGCCCCTACGTGTGGTGGATTTTAGCCTATCATAGGTAATTTATCCATGCCTATCTCAATCATCAAGACCTTCTTTGTTAAAGGTAGTGCATGTAAGTATGATCCCCTTGGCTTGCGTAGAAACTAGAACTCGCTTCCTCTGGACACAAATATTTTGAAATCACATACTATAAGGTATAATTATGTAACACACCTTCCCACCAATAATCTACAACTCTTTTCCATGACTCATCCAAATCAAAGAGTGCTTGGTACTTATCCTAGCTCCACACTTGCTTCTTTCCTAGCCGAGACACCCATGTTACGTGAGTAAGCTAATAGCCACTCATACAACTCTATTGGGAAGGAGATGAAGAAATTATCATACAAGGAATCATACATATTATATTCCACCCACTTACACACATTAAAATCTCATCCGGTGTTGTATCTTTGAGAAAAATCTTCTTGGCCATCATCCACCCAACGGTCAAATATTCTCCAAGGATAGATGGAATGCCATACACATGACACATCTTGTAGGTAAGAATAAAATAAGGTCCCAACAATGAAACCAAAATGTTGGAGTCTAGTTTCCAACACTTCACAAGGTCAGGCACATTGGCACTTCACCTAGACAGATGTCTAGGCACTCACTGAAGCACATGTAACCTACCAAGTTCCTCCTTTGTTTCACTTTTCAAGATGTGGTTAGCATACTTAATCAATATAAAATAAATGAATACCAATAGATTATAGAATATACACCACATATAATAATGAAACTAATCAATTTAGACAATTAATTGTAGCATTTGGATCTTCATTACATCACTTTCATCATTAATAACCATAACTATCCATACAAAATTGTCCATCATAAGCATAATCCATTCCATTCTATATACTTGTTGATTACATCCATGCGCACATCGCTAAGCACTCAAATATATCTCCTAGCACTCTCACATTTGTCTCTCATATATATAATAATCACATCCCTTACAAATCATGCAACACCCATTTATACACGGTGGGGAATTTCCTTCACCGATTACATGCTTTATTCCTAAAAATAGATACCCTAAATATATCTTGCATGTCTTTCTTTAACTCTAGCTTAGGCTATAAATAGCTCGGCCTCATCCACACTTTGTTCCTATAATTAGATGTCTTCCGCACGTGATTTATCTTATGTTGGTGCTTTATTCTTTCTCTACATTTTTCTGAACATTCCTTGCATGTTACACCATGTCTTCTTTTTCCTATCCTTAGCCTCAATCAGAAATCGGATAAGTCTTGTAACCTATGTACATATGTGTGGACCTTTATGCATTAATCTCATTTTCCCTCATGTGAACCTCCACACACTAACATGTATTCATTCCATGTTCTTGTAGGCATGCTTCTACATGTCCCTTTTGGTCCTTAGTTGTCTTCCTCTCATTCCATGTGCACCATCCTAGTTGTGGTCTTTATCCTCCGCACATGGCTAGTACTTAGCCACTTGTCCTTGCTAAAAAAGGGATATATGTTAAATCAGTAATTATCAAGCACATAATTACCATATTTAGGTATCTATAATTATACTATATTGTGGGTGAAAAATAATTAAAACAATTATTTATCTTGGGCAATAATTCTCTTTTAAATACCTAAAACCAAAAATATTGAATGTCAACTATATTGTACATAAATTAAACACTATTAAATATCAAATAAATTAAATTAAATAAGAAAAAACCAATCATTTGAAAATTTGAAATAAAAATATATTAAAATACATAGTTTCCATGAACATCCTAAAATACACCCATGTTATCACTTGCATACAACCTGCCACCAAGTGTGTCTAACACTATTTTTTTATTAATAAAGATTCAAAAAAATGGACCTATTAATGACATATTGTAGAAGGAATTCACTATTAATATTACCCTTAAATCCACCATACATAATGGTGTTAAGGATAATTGGGGGACTTCACATTTATATGAATTGTATTCCATGTATGATGAGAATGAGAGGGTCATGTGCATGTTGCACTAATCGATGTATCCTAAAAATATGTGGAAGATGTGGATCTATAGTAAAAATTGTGGATTAAAAATTAATTGATTAGAATAAATTTAAATAATTAGACATAAATGTATACCTTTATGGAACATCCTTGGAATAAAATGAAGGGATTCTACTAGTCCCAACATGCTCATCCTACATGGTAGACATATTGTAATCAAGTTTTGTTAGAATTTATAAAAATACTTCAACTTCAAACATAAACGAGTGAAGTATATCTTTGTGATAGGTACCTAGTTTGAGAGGATGGATATCGACTCGCCCCAACATTCGAGATCCATCTCATCCTCATATATATCCTTGTATATAGTATACCGTAATCAATACCCAATAATTTGTTAGATCTCTAAATAATCAATTTTAAATTATAAATGATATACAAAATTAGATTAAAAATGAATTTGAGATTTGTTATATCACGGGGATGTGACCATATTGCTTGAATAAAATCAAGGTGAATGATGGGCATGATAATCCTCCCCTATATCACGTCATGTTGTATCAAGAACAACAAAGCCACCACACTCAACACCATGTTATGCTTTCAATAAAAAAATTATATGAAATTCCCTACGCATTGCACATTCCTAATACAAAAATATTATATTCAAATATGGTTATGTTATTAAATTGTCCAAAAAATGCTTGAATATTATTTATATAAGTGTAAATTTTTATTTTTAGATACTTTTCTATGGAAGTAGGAACATACATATGTAGATATACACATATACATATACATATACATATATAAACATATATACATGCGCATATATGCATATACATATAGATACATATATATGTGTATGTGTGTGTATGTATATGCATGTATATATGTACATATGTGTGTGTGTGTGTGTGTGTGTGTTTTGTGTATGTGTACACACACACACACACACACACACACACACACACACACACACACACACACACATAGATGCATGTGTGTGTGTGTATGTATATACACATATATACTGACATAAATATACACATATACACATATCCATATACATATACACATACACATATAAAGATAAATAGGTGTGTGTGTGTGTGTGTGTGTGTGTGTGTGTGTGTGTGTGTGTGTGTGTGTGTGTGTGTGTGTGTGTGTGAAATAGAGAATTAACAAAATTAAATAAATAAAATTAAAAAGTAAGAATTCACCAATAACTACTTCAATAGTAAAGTAAGCATGTAATAACCTTATTACATCGAAATGTTACGTAAGTGACTAAAATCATGTTGTTTTTATGCTTACCACAAGGACAACCCATATCTTGAGGAGGTGATTCAATGGCCCAATAAATACATCGTCTCAAGTGTTTTTAAAGCTGTCTAATCTAGGTGGTAGTTTATCACTAGCACATCGCTTTCCCAAGGCCATATCTTTTATACCGTTGATCATAACCATAAAGCATGATATGTATTAGATAGCTTAGAATGAGCACCACATGATGCAAGGGTTTCATAATTATGAACTCCTCCCAAGTTTTACCCCTCAAAAATAATCTGAGGGGCCTTAAAAACACAAAATGCAAAAAGGTTTAAAATACCTAAAAATAGTAAAATTTTAGCTTTTAGAGCTTTGTCTCATGACAAAACCTCTTAACTTATGGGGCAACAAATGTCACATCAATTTTCAGGTCTAATCACTTCTTATTTTATTTTTAAAAATTTCATTTCCGGTTAAAATATATTTAAAGGGACCAGAGCTCCACTATAAAAGGAGGGAAGGAATTGTAGTGACTTGTAAACATGGAATCTTATAGCTTCTCATCTCTTTTCAATGGTTATTTCCATTTTGTAATATATAAAATAGAGAGTAGAATCTCCACGTATCTTCTCAAAGATTATTTCCTACTATTTGTAATGGTATGGGTGAAATAGCATGTGTTTCTTCACATAGATGACAACTCACATCTTCTTGCACAACTAGCATCCCGTATTTCTTCTTGAAAATAATCACACACACCTCCCATATCAATGAAGAAGTAAATTATTGTATTTACATTTTTAAATATAAATAAGCTATAAACTTATATGTCGGTAGCAATATTGTCATAATATTTAACGTAAAAATAATTAGGAAAAATAATATGCTCACAACATTAAACAATAAACAATATTCACTAGGAAAATATTTTTAAGTAAAAACCTAGCACAACATTTTTTCTTATTGTATTAACTCATCCATTTACAATACAAATTGTATTTCAAAGTTATGATTTACACAAATCAATGTGTGAGTATATCTAGACACATAGGAAATGATCCACATGGTATTAAAATACAATGGGTACCAAAACTATGGGATATGAATTCAACCCATATCAGTTCCTATAAAACATGAGTTATCTAAACACCATATAATATCGTGGGTTCAACCACCCATTTGAGATCGAAAAACACATAGAGGTTCCCCTATTATAGTGTCTGAGCCTAGACATGTGTAAATCATAAAATTATACATCATGGAAAATATACAACATATTTACAACAATTTTGTCTCTTTTTATATATCTTAGTTTTGTCCGCTCATGGTTTGTTTCACTACAATCCTACAATATTATTTTACATTACAACTCTTTTAATTAAAATCTCTTACCCTTAAAACACATCAAGTTTTCAAAATTAGTTTGTTTTCTAATGGATTCTTGATTTGATCTAGATAAGTAATATCATAGCATGAGATAAAAATATTCCATACATTTTGAAAGAATATTATAATTCATGGGAAAATTGAGTAGGAAAATAGCGGAAATACAACACAATTCAATATGTGTATCCATTTTCAAGATCATAGAATGAGCACGAGTTGATTCTTGAAGAAAAATAATGATTAAGGGTTAAAACCAACAATTACAAACAAACATTAGCAACATCATGAAGCGAGATGATTAATATAAAAATAATATTTTCCAACTTATATGTCTCCTTGTGAAAGGAATAATCTAAGTAGAGGAAAGGTGAAACAAAAGTATGCAAAAACTATAGAATAAACTGGCAAGAAAGGAAGCATTTGTTAATGAAGTATAATAATACCTATCCATCCTATAAGATCAATTCAAAGATATGAAATATAAGAAGACACTTTTTTCAAATGCACATACAAACAAAAATATTGTATGTATTTATGGTTCCTCACATTTTGATCATTCTCCATATTTATTTAGTAGTCTTGAAAAACTAAGGTATTGGTTTCAAGATATAAAGTAAATTTGATATACTAGCCAAGCTCTTGGAAATGATAGTAAAGGAATTTGAAATATATTGAAGTAGAAAAGACATCTAAGAAATTTTGTCTTAGATATATTGGAGAAATGTATCAACCCACCATCTCTCCCACTTTCATTAAATAAAACATGCATATAGAACATGTCATGACACTAAATATTGCGCATAACCATTATTACATTATGATTTGTACTACACTTATATGTATGTGAGTTCTAAACAATGAAATCAGGCCTTAGTGGCATGATTCATTTTTTACTTTTCTCTTTATTATTGGATTTTACCCTGTGTCCCATTATTTTACCTTTTAGATTCAATTGTAATCCATTTTATAGAGATATATGGAAGTATCCATTTATTATTCCTTTTTTATTTGAACTGGTCCAAGACTATACAATAGATTCTAGACTATACTATGATCATGACCCTTATGTATGGTCTTGGCCCCTTTTTTTTAATTAGTTTTCTCTTTATGGGCCCATTTGTTGTTATTTTTCATTTTGAATTCAATGTTATGAGTCATTTGTTCCTACCACTAAGGTCCAAATTTCAAGCTAAGAAGTCATATATATACAAGTTCATTATAGGTGTTTATCACCTAACAAGCACATATCTATCTACCTCCTACTAAACTAAAGAAGTATTAGATACACCTACATACTTCATACACAACAAAGGAGGGCCTTAATTTTATTTTATCATCTTCGCACAAGGGTTTCTATTGGTATGTAGAAGATAGCCCGCTATTGGTGTTGAAGCACAAGAGTCAGCCTAGGTCAAGGGATAGTTATATGCACATTTGCAAAAACACTAAGATAACTACATTGTGTTTGAATTTTAGTGTAGCACTCGATGAATCATAAATGAGGTGACCAATGAGATCAGTCTATCTCGAGCATTTACATCTTTATTTTTAGATCTAATGATTTCTTGAGTGTGTTACAAGATAGTGAGGGATTGTTTTGTAGATGTGGGTGTAAAATTTAGGGTTACATGTGGATCTAAATATATAAAGGTGTGAAACAAGTGATAATTAAGGAACCCAAAAAATCATATTTCAAATATCTAATGGTCCAAGAAAGTATGAAGCCTCAATTTGTATAATTTGGTCCTAAACCGTCTATACGATCTCGCACTAGAGATTATTTTTGAAGAATAATCGATATGAATTCATCCAAAATCTTGTGAATTCCCTAGTTCTGGTTGTGACATAGCCTAAAACATCTCTAATATCATATATGTCATTCATTTTACCTCTCTTTCAATTCTAATTGACATATAAAATTGACATAATTACAAAGCCTAGTTTTCATTTTAAATATGTAAACGATTGTATATATTTGTAATATATATTTTTATTAGATAGGGTAAAAACAGGGATCGGATCCCAAAGGCCAGTACATGAAAAATAACATCGTAAAAGCTCACAAACAGAACAAAAAGAGGAACAGGACCAAAAAGGGTTAAACAAACTTAACCCCAAAAAAACAAGGTCCAAAACCCAACCAACGAGAGAAACATAAACTACATAACTAAACCAAAAAACAGAGATAGTTCTCCAAAAACCTCTAAAGTTCAGGAGCAACACCATTAATTTTTATTTTGATTTTTGGAGGGTTTGGCCTCCATGGTCTCAGTCTCCTTATTTCTCTCAAGCTGAAGCTTCTTCTGAGGTGGCTCCTCCTCTTCTTCTCCCACAACATCCTCCTTTGTCTCATGTAATATATAATTCATTATGTTTAAATTCATTCATAACTAGTTATAATTTAATATCATCTCTAAATTTAATCAAAATTTTAAATAAGGGTTGATACCTTTTGGTGAACCCTCTTTTGTTCAAACCCTTCATCTAATTTAGGGTCTTATGTAGCCTTTTTTATTAGAACTTATGATTTATAAAACCCTAGGGTAGTGTAATTGTATGATATTAATTCTCATATTCTCATATTTATTATTTTAACCATGCCTTGTCATAGGGATTTTCATAACCATAAGGTTAACATCCCTTTAATAAATTCCATACCACTTTTGGATTTGAAAATCCTATTGATATTTCTCATCCTATTCATGTTATTCATACCCTATAATATGGATCTACCACTTAGTTTGAAAATAAGATTTTTTTGTTATGAGGTCATCTTATACTTAGAGGTTATTCCTTGTGTTTCTCTTTCTTCATATGTTGATTTGGATGATGTGATCCCTAATTGTCAACCCTTCTCTTAATACCAACCATATATTGAATATTTACCATATTTTTGCACATGCCCCAAACCTTATCCTTTAGATTCTAAAGTAGGAATGACTTTTGTAGGATCTCCCTTATATTATATTTTTAATTCCCTTTTTAATAATGACATACAATCACTACACCTTCACACATTACTTCTTCCCTTACTAGTGCCTCTATTTATCCTATTGTAGATCCACCTAATACTAATAATGAATGTAGTTCCACTTATATATATATATATATATATATATATATATATATATAATGATACTTCATCTTGTCACACTTATTATTTCAATGAATGGGCTAGTTATTGTGAACAAACTCCTTTCCTTACCCATTAGGATTGTCTTACTCATGACACAAAAGATCTATAATCTAGTGATGATGAAAATATTTCTAGTTTGGCCAAGGATGATATTATGTATATACAAACCCTCACTAATGGTATCCCTTACTATTATAATAGTGATATATATATAGTGATGATTTAACTAGTGGTGAATATGATTGTGATACCCTTCTTCATATGAAAGATGCAACTTGTGTTTCTACTCTTCCTCATAAATGAAACAATTATTCTATAACACATTATCTTAATCATGCAACTTGTTTTTTTATTCTTCCTCTTGATTGAAAAATTAATGATGTACCTTTTGATTCTCTTTCAATTCCATGAATTATTCTTCTTGTAATGATCCTATTTTTATTTCCCTTTACCACTTGATCATGATATTGTGAAAATTGATATCAAATCTACACATGTCAATTCTCCTCTTATTGATAGTAATACAAATATTCATATTTATCCTCCTAGTACACTTGGGTTGGATACAACTAATAATGATATTCCACCCACATGTGATCATACACCTATAGATAATAATGATACACCCAAGGATCCTCCACAAGATACAACCTCACCTATTGTGCTTAAACATAATAGTATTCCCATGGCTACAATTAATGGTAAAATACAACCATTGAATGAGCCTTTAGATGTGTAGGCCATATATCCTCAAGATGTTCTCTCCATTATGAATGAGGTAGGTGATTTAAAATGTCAATTAATCCTTAACTATAAATATTAAGGCATATTATGTATGTATTGATTCCAATACTATTTATGAAAATCCCATTTGGCATAAGATATTTCAATCTCCCTTCCCTAGGAATTTTATTATGCCTTCATTCCAATTATTGGATGGAAATTTTGATCCTTATGTGTGTATTAGGGATTATCTGAAACTTATGGATTTATACAATAATGATAGGTTACTTCTTAAGGCCTTCCATAGAAGTCTCATAAGTGATGTAAGATTTTGGTTCAACCATCTTCCTATTGGATCATTGAGTAATTTTACTAAGCTTCAAGAGGATTTTATTTCCCACTTTTACCACCTTAGATTCATGTTGGCATGTAAAATGTTGAGGCATTTTACTTGACAACCCCAAAGAAAAAATTTCCTCTTTTAGGAAACTAGGTCAAAATTATCAAATTTTCTCCTTTGCAAGTGTCAACTTTTGGGTAGGTTTCTAGATCTACATGTGGTTTTAGGAATATATATTGTATTCATTGGAAAGGTTTTAGCTACTAGTGCATGATGGTATACTCATAATAATATTTTGGAAGCATCAGAAATAGAAACCTTTCAAACACTAAGATGTCATGGCCCTAATAAAGAAGAACACTTATACGAAAGGTTTAAGGAGCTTCGGGTGGATCTAGAAACCATGTCGAGTCAAATAAAAACTCATGAAATTACCCACATGATCTGAAAATTGGTTTTATTCTTGGTCATTAGGGATTTTCTCTATGCCCAAAAATTTCTTGTTGCCTCGTTATGGCTAATTTGGTCATTTTTTTGGTTTTAGATCAAAACTAAATATACATGTATTTTAAGCTATTGTAAATGGTTGTAATGGATTCATTAGATATTTTTAATTTAATATAATGTATCAAATGGCCTCATAAGTCCTAATATTTCTCTAGGAATGAAAGTTACACTATTTAGTTCCTACTCATGCCTCAAAAAAATTTCGGGAACTTTAGTTCCTTGTCACAATAAAAATGCACTTTTAGGAACTTTATTGGTTCAAATTTGGAGTTATAATTGCACTTAAGTTTTTTGGAAAAGGGTAAATAGGAGGTTTTGAAAGGACCCACATCCTTTTTAAAAAATCCCACATGGCTAGATATAATAGTTAAGCATTAAGAGAGTAATCTCGAAGGCATCCAAAATCCAAAAACAAAAAACAAAAATATACTAGCACAATTACATAGAGTGAATTTTCTTAAGTGTATCAAGTAGAATTCTTAGTAGAAATAATAGTGTTCTTATCAGCCAAATTATCAGCAAGCTTGATCAGCTCAAGGCAATCCGAGTTGATACTTTCCTAGGTCTTGTCCATGTATAGCTTCCAGTTCTTGATGATAGAGAATTCCCTAATGAGATTTTAAAGGATATTGAGAAAATTTTCATTATATTCTATCTCATGCTGATTGGGGGAGGAGATATTAAGATTCTACAATTTAGTTAAATCCATATTATTATCTTCCATGTCGATGTCGGGAGATCCCGTCATAGCAAGAGAAGGAGACTCTAGGTACACTAAAGAAAGGCCCAATAACACTTTTGGAATATCTTGGTCAATGGACATCTCCAAAGGCTTAGAAGAATAGATAGCCCCCATGTCCAAAGAAGGAACGAAATAAGATGAGGGAGGGCTCGGGGATGCCGATGGTGATGAAGGAGGGGATAGGAAAGGAACATCTCAGAAGTCCGAGGAAGGGGAGGCAAAGACAAAAATGGGAGCTGAGGCATGGGGAGAGGGTCACGTAACTTTTCCTGTTATGATCACATCGTATTCGAGTTGGAGGGAAGGTTGAGGTGTTGGTGAAGGTGACAAGGCAGGTTGGAGGAGGTAGAGGGGAGATAAGGAGGAGGTTGGGGTGGATCACAAGAAAAATCTAAGCGGCGTTGCTTACCTACTTTAGGAGGGAAGTGGGAAATGTCACTCAAAGGGGCTGTAGAAATTAAAAGAAGGCAGAGAATACCATGATGAAGAAGAGGACCTTCTTCTTCCCGAGCTAAATGTAGAGAAAGTTCAAAAGACTAGAAAAGGAAAGAGGCAAGATTCACCTGTTTATCATGGCGTAAATGTGCAAGCAAGAAGAGCTGGGGGCCATAAATCAACTTATACCGACCTTCCAAGGTGAAATAACATGAGCTACTCCATGACCCTATCCCAAGAGAGAGGGAGAGAAGCCCATTCATAACCAAACTGGTATTTTTCATTTTCTCCTCAAGATATAGGAATTCCTCCATTTTCGCACGTAGGGATCTTTTGAAATACTCATATCCCTCGACAAAGACCAATAGCCTCAACGATTGAATCAGGTGAAATTGTAAACTTGGTTATGCCCACCTTGACCTTCCCCTTCTTCCAAGATTCCAACACACTACTGGAGACCCTAAAAAATGTCCCTTTAGCCATTCCACGATTCTGCGTCATGTAATATATTCCATACTTCTTGGTTACTTTTGACTTCCTCGTAGGATGAAGGTTCAATCCTTCGAATTAGCCCACCTATCATGCATAAGAAAGTGACCAGAAATGGAAAAAATCCAAAATGACCAAAGTTTAAATAGGAAATACAGTCACCATCACCCACGTTATACACACGTGTTGGTATTAACTCATAATGAGTACTATAAATAAAAAAATCTACTCCAATCGATCATCATATAAAAATATTTCCTTCACACGAGTGTGAGTTCTTAGGATCATAATTAGCATTGATAGCGTTTAATAAAAATCATCACTACCACTTTGCCCTAAGGGGAAGGGCCCCGTCTTAGCCAAGTTGTGGCCGGTAGTAGCCCAAAGGAACCAAATGTAGCTGGAAAACAATCCCCAAAGGGAATTAATCATGTGGAGGAAAATCATTGGAAACAATATTAAGAAGCTTATTTGGAAAGTCTCCAATCCAATTTTTTACGATAAGAGAAGATGCCCAAATTTGCGTAATCTCGCAATTTATTTCCCTTGCAATATATATGCTAAAACTTTATCTTTTGAAATAAATCTTGAAGGGTGTTGACATCTTTGATTATATTACTGATAGTCCATTGAGTAGGGTCATTAGAATATAAAATTCTTACTAGATTAAGAGAGTCACTCTCCACGATAATCTTACTCGTACTAATATTAAGGGTCAACTCCACCATTTAAGGATGGTGGAGCTTCACTCTATGATTGATACCAAAATTAAAATTATCTCAGAACTATAACCAAGGGTTTACCAAACCCATATCTTAGAATAGCTCCACCCCTAAAGCCCCCATAATACCTTTAGCTCTATCAATATTAAGTTTTAGCCAACTGTCAGTGGGGGCCGGGAAGTATTAACCCTAACCGAAGCTGAAGAAGGAGCTGCAATTGGTATAAAGAGTTGATAAGGCCATGAAGTTGAAGGACTTAAATTTATTTTTTGCTTGGGATTCCTCTAGAGGAATTAGTTCAACTTTTCCTGTAGGATAGAAATAATTCCAGTGAAGACCTGACCCAAATCACAATCCTACTCCTTAAAAATTTGCTCATTTATTTCTTTCCAAATTCCCAATAAGGTTTGGGGGAGAAAAATATTCCAAGTAAGAGATTCAATAGGATACTTGAAAGGATATTTTCATTAGGAAAATGTTTCACCAACGAGGATGGAAAAATCTAGGAAACCCCCATCTTAACAAGAAACAAATTCTATAGGAGTGAGAAAAGGCGCAATGAAGTAGAAAATGGCTAGAATTTTCCAAGTCATTAAGGAAAAGGATGTAGGGAAGAGATAATCCCCTACGTTTGAGGTTTTCCCTAGAGAGTAACATCATGATATGAGAGAAAAATAAGAAGCCAATATTAGGGATCACTTGAGGAGACCAATTTTTTTCTAAAGCGGTCCACAAGTGTGGATGAATTTTTGATATGTAAGTAACTTTAAGCGAAAATACACCAAAGGGAGAGATCGGCCAAATGTGCTCATCCTAAGAATGTGAAAAGGGAATATATTGTGAGGAAAGCACAACCTTAAGACAATTAATACACTACAATTGAATGATGTTACAACAGTCCCAAGAAGGAACATGTTATCAAGGTATATTGTCCTTCATGTTGATGTAATCACTAACCTTCTCGCCACATATAGAAGAAAGATGGTTTTTGATTGAATTCTATAATGAATCCCAAGCTAAAGGATTATCACCAAACCACTAGTCATTCCAGAATTCAATGAGAGTTCTATTCCCCAAGTGCCACTTGGTACTAATTTCTAGTAAATATTGAGAGCTGAAAATGGAGTTCCAAATAGCAAAGCCTCACAAAAATTCTGAAGTTAGAAATTCCCCATCAAGGGGAAGGTACTTATGGATCAAAATTTGATCCCATGGGGAGTGCTATTTTGAGGAAATATCCTAACCCATCTTTTCAAACATGGCTTCATTCACATTTGTCACTCTTTGAAGCCCCAGTCCACCAACAACCATCGGTTTGCAGGTAGTATTCCATGAAACTAAATGAATCCTTTTGTGATCCTCAATTCCTGGCCAAAGAAAGTTTTTGAATTTTTTCAACTTGAGAGGTCACCAAAGAGGTAATTTTAAGTAAATACATAAAAAAAATAGGGAGGCTTTGAAGCAAGGTCTTTACAAGTTGCAACTTTCCAGATTGGATGAGGAGGGAACCTTTCCAACCCCATGAAGCTTCTTATGAAAATGTTCAATAACTGGAGTCCATAGTGTTTTCAGTTACCTACCTTTAAAAATAGGAAGCCCTAAGTAGGTGGAAGGAAAATCAGCTATGTTGAAAACATAGTTAGCAGCGATCTTTCTTTTCCTACTGGCCGGAGTATGAATGAAGGAAATACAACTTTTGTAAAATTCGATGATTTCTGAGAAGCTGATTGTAGAAGTCGAGGATATTTTTCAAAGCTCTATCTTCCACCACTGAGCCAACACCTAGAAGGAGGGTGTCATCTATAAATTGACTGTGAGTAGTCTCCGGGATCCTAGTCGTAATCTTGAGGACATATAGAGTGGCAGTATTTTTAGTAATTGTAAGGGCCCTACTCAAAGTATCAGCCATAAGGAGGAAAAGGAAGGGAGAGAGCGGATCTCCTTGCTCGATTCCCCTGCTATTAGCAAAGAAACTTGTAGGGATACCATTCACAAGGATAGAGAAATGAGGAGAAGAGATGCAGCTATAAATCCAATTACACCATTTATCATAGAAGCTGAATTTTCTAAGCACTCTAAGGAGAAAAGGCCAACTAACTCGATCAAAATATTTTTACATGTCTAACTTGAGAATCATTCCTACCAATTTAGAGTGGTGTGCTAAGTGTATGGATTCATACACATCTATTACTCCTCCTTGAATCATCCTACCTCCAATAAAACCATTTTGTTGTTCAAAGATCAAGCTATTCATAAAGGGCTTCAATCTCATCGCAAGAATTTTGGTGATTATTTTATAAGAGGTATTGCATAGGCTGATAGGGTGGAAATTTGAAATTGATTTGGATCCCAAAGTCTTAGGAGCTAATGCAATGAAAGTATTGTTCCATTCCTTTAAAAGAGAATCATTATTTTGAAATTCATTAACAACCTCAATCAAGTCTTTCTTAATTATATCCCAAAAGGTTTAGAATAAGGAAACATGGAATTTATCAAGTGCACTGGGATTCATCTCCTTTCATAGAAAATACATCTTTATGGATTTCTTCAGCTGAAAAACAATGAGTAATTTTACCATTAATTTCTTTAGAAACAAGCTTGGGGTGTGCTGCAACATTTCTTTCATATCAACCTAATTGGGGTTCCTCTCCTCCTTCGAAGGTTGGCATAGAAATTAACCAATTTTGAAGAAATATCATCTTCCAAATTCATAAGCATGTCATCCATCAATATTATTTCTTTGATTTTATCTCTGCTTTTATGCTTGGAAGATGTAGCATGAAAAAAAATTGTAGCAATATCCATGTTGTAACCAAAGATCCCTAGATCTTTGTCTCCAGTATATTTCCTCTTTAGCTAGAGTATTATGATAATCGGTAACCATAGACAGTTCTTGCTTTGGTGAAAATCCAAAGTTATTCCATATATTTCAATATTGGTGGATATGTCTGAGATCTTCGGGGAGAGTTGGTGTTTTCTTTCCCTAATATCCCCGAAGGTTTTGACTTTCCAAAATTTAAGATGTTTTTTGACAAAGCTAAGTTTCTTGGCGAACCTAAACATGGTTGAGCCCTGTATTTCTACCTTCCACCATTCCTCAATGAGTTTATCAAGATTATGATTCTAGAGCCAAGCCAACTCAAATTTGAAAGGCGAGTTTTTGGATTTTGGAAAGTTGCAACACTTAATAGCAGGAGTTATGGTCGAAGCATCTTTAGGGAGATAACTCAGATAGAAATCAGGGAAATGAGTGAGCCAATCCATAGAACCAAGCATTCTATCCATCCCGATTTGGATATGATTTAGACCTAATATATGATTTGACAAAGTAAAAGAGGCTCCATGAAGATCAAAACAAAAAAATCACCTTCATGGATGAAGCTATAAAGGGAATCCTTACTATTGAAATTTTTGAGGAACCACCTTGCTTTTGGAAGGGTAGAGCAGGAGTTAAAGTCTCTAGAAATGAGCCAAGTAAAATTTATTTTTTTGCTTCGAAGTCAGAATATCTTTCCACATGACTTCTCTATGAGATTCAAGATTAGGCACATAAACATTAATAGCTATCCAACCTAAATTTGATGTGATTTCTTGAAAAAATGTTCTCATAAAGTGATAAGTCTTGATAAGGCATTCACCAAAAATATTCTTCAAATGCCAAAAATGAAAATTCCCCGAGTTCCCGTGAGGATTCCTGAGAGGCAAAGGAAGCAGAGGGCCATATCCTAGGAAGGATGAGATCCTCCTTAAGCTTAGTTTCTTGCAACATGATGATGTCCAGGAGTGTTTTAATCTCATATCTTTAAGGAATATTTTCTTCAGGGGAGCATTAATTCCCCTAATATTCCAGGAGAGAATATTCATTTTTTGGATTTAGGTTTACCCCCACCATCCAAAGTGAGAGTACCCTGAACACCTTGAGCAATATTCTAAGTTATCTCTTGTTGAAGCTTAGAATGATTGGTAGGTATCACTTTCTTATTATTGGCACCAACATCATCATTTTTTTGTAGTTTTTCCATGTGTTCTTAGTTGGACCACCATCTTCCACAACCAAGGGGGAAGGAGAGGGAAAGGATGCATCTATACAAGGAGAGAGTGAAGAATACATGGAAGTGATGATATCCTCATGGGGAAGGATGAAAGGAGGAGGAACTCAACCTCAAGAGAGGGATTAAAAAGTGAACAGAGTGAAGGGGAAGTGGGATAAGAAAAAAATGACTACCGGAACTAGTGCTGGTTTCTCCAGGGGATTTCACCCTCTTCCAATAGGACAACAAAGGCATTAGAGGTGCTAACTTATGGAAAGAAATTGGTGATGAATTTATTGTTCAACTTGGGATTACAGGACATGGGCATATTGTTTAAGAGTCATCTTTGAGGGGCAAGCGGGTGCCCTATGGCCAATGCTCTTACAAATAGAACATGCCTGCGAAACATATTTGTATTCAATGGGTTGAGACCAAAATCCAAAGTCTGATAAGAGATCAATGGATTTGGGTAATGGGCAACTAACATCAACATTCACAAAGAACCTCGCATGAATAAGCTTAGATTTATCTTTTGTAGTAGCACGATCAATATCAATGAGAGATCCCAAAGACAACGTGATAGCATCAATGACTATAGTATCTCAGAACTCCAATGGTAGACCTAGAAGGTGAACCCAAATCGACGCTTGAGTCGTTATCTTTGTTCAAGGATTAAAACTCGATGTCCATTTCCAGAGGTATAAACCGCATCTACCAAAGAACCATAGACCACCAAGAAGTGTAAGAGAAAAATCCTCCTTAAGGATAAAAGTAAAGAAGATGAATCCATTCGACATTGCAGCAATCTCCAGTGGGCCACAGGAGGCCCACTTGATGCGTGTCCATTTCCTAATATCCTCAGAGGGGGCCAAGGGCCCATCATCTTTCCAATCGGGAAAAGTCTCTTGAAGCAATGACAACATCTCGTGACCTAGGAAGAATCAGCAAAGACAACGCCCCATCCAAAATCTGAAATTTGCATCTTAATAGAATGAGAGACCTTAGGTGATCCAATAACCACCGATTTCCATGACCCATTAGGGGTACATGGAAGAGAATCATCAGAAAATTCAAGTGGAGGATCAATGGCTGTATCAGAAGGGTCCAACATTGTAACATGAAGGAAGAACTAGAAAATTCAAAAAATCGCAGAGTGGGGAAAAAAAGGTATGCACTTTAGTTCCTTATGAGAGTCAAAATTCACTTTTGGGAACTTGTTTGGTTTCCATGTTCTAATTTCATGTTGACTTCCACTTTTTACCACTCAAGTTCCTTATGAACCTCAAAAATGTGATTTTGGGAACTTAAGTTACTTCCAAATTTTAATTTCATGTTGACATGCACTTTTTACACCTTGAGTTTCTTATGAGAGTCAAAAGTGTGCTTTTAGGAACTAACTTGTTCTAATTTCATGTTGACATGGAATTTTGGAAACTAAATTGACTTCACGTTCTAATTTCACATTGAATTGCATTTTTTTACACCTTGAGTTTTGTATGAACTCCAAAAGTGTTATTTTGGTAACCACTTGTTCCTTCCTCCATCAATAAATGTGATTTTTGGAACCTTTAGTTCCATCCTCCAACAAAAGTACGCTTTTGAGAACTTCTAGTTCCTCATAATCTTCAAAAATGTGATTTCCCTCCAAAAGTGATTTTAAAAACACTTAAACTCATTCCCAATATTCTAAAATTAAATTTTAAAAAAATGCACTCCCTCTTTCTCCATGAAATCCGTAAAATCTATGAAAAAACAGCTCCATGACCTAGCCTCCAAAAACACCTTTTTTCATTGCTAATGACTACATGGATGAAAAACCTTTATATTTTTCCAACAAAATATATTAAAAAAATCCTTCAAGATGATCTATCATGCATAGGCTATGGTGAACTGATTTATTTTTTATCTCCATAATAATTTTTGATAGAAATGCATTTTTTTCCCTAGCTTCTCTCCAAACCTTTTTTCTCATTGCTAGATATTCCTAGGTGTAAATATTATGAAATGTTGATTACAGATTATCCATGTGAAATCCCTTATTTTGAGTCCTTTCTTGAGTTATTAGTTGTATGATTCCATTTTATATGATCAAAGTCATTTTTCAGCCCAAACTCCATTAAAACAAGCAAGTTGTTTCAGAATTCATTTTGCACTTTCTTGTTGATCCCCCAAAAAGGAATTGTTTCAAATTTGGAGCACATATTCTCCTTCCCAATACCTTACATTCAAATCCATTCATGATTGGATTAATTTATTATCACTCTTGTATTTATAAAATTCATGTTTCATCTATCATCCTCGTAAAAATCTCATTGAAACCTATAAAAACTCAAATTTTGCCTTGTCAAGTGCCAGTTTTCCATTGACAATTATACCATAGTACTTGCTCCCAACATGAAGTTCAACTACTCCAGGTTCAAATCAGTGGTGAAAGGTAGAATTAAATTCTCCATTTTGGTGCATCTAAATAATCTTCACATGTTCCATCCACATGAAGAAACCAAATTTTCAATAGAAAAGTAATTAAAGTGATTTCTAATTCTTTGTTGGGGTGAATTTTTTTAGTTTTACTTAAGTGAATTTATATTTCACTTTTGTAAAAGTAACTTAAGCCACATAGAACTTCTATCTCTTCATTCGGTTTGCACTTTAAGTTGAGAAGTCGACCAAAATATAAAGATTCATTTGTAAATTTCTATAAAAGGCTTGAGCTCAATTCAGAAAAGGAGTATATCTTTTTCTCTCTTGGATTTGAAGAGATTTGTTACACCTTTGTGTGTATAATGTATTTTCATAGTTCATGAATAAAATATATGAGTATTGGAAGAATCATTCATATTATGGTGTGGATGTTTTCCAATCGCCAAATTATGCTTAGTTATTTGTGATTGAATGTTGTTTATCTTTCAATTCATTCATATCACAAGTGATGATATGATTTTCGATTTGTATTGCATATTTGTGACATGTATTAGTAATCCATGAATGGTAAATACTTTGTACATTTGGGTTTTTTTTTTTCACTCACTGCCTATTGCACATGTGCTTTTCCTCATGTGTGAAAGAGAGTTTCCCCTATTTTGTGATTATCCTCAAGTTTCTCCAACATCCCTCTCGTGTTTATCCTATTCGGACTTCTCCCTTTTATCTTCTCACCTCTTCATTTTATCCATTCTTCTATTTTCTCACCATCTTGGGTGTTTTCTGGTTAAAAGTATCCAAAACCCAAAAATACTCACATCATACAAGGGATTTGGCCCTCTCAAACACATAATAAGATCACCCTATCAATAGGTGATATGTGATCCCTCCATGGTTAGGGAATTTTATGCCACTTTCATAGGTCGGGTCATTGAAATCAATAAAATAACCAAAGTGACATAAAATATCGCTAACAAAATGGTGACTCAATTAGGGAATGACTTGATTGTTATATCGTATTCCCATATCAAGGAACTTTACCTAAAGAAGAAAGGAAGTTGGTGACTCTACAAATATCTTATACCTTAGATTGGTACTATGGTGTTGGACCCATCACTCCCATGGGGAAGACATATCGTGCCTTTAGCTTTGGCTAAAATGAATTAACTACCTATAGGATCAAGGAAATATTTTCTTGAATTCTTTGGAGAAGATTCTCAAAGTGTAATTGTTAACATTCAAGCTTTCACAATTGCATGCACAATTTTGGTAGTTTGTAAAGAAGACATATTTGTAAGGTTATTTGTTGAAATCCTCACTATAGTTGTAGCAAAGTGGTTCAACTTTTTGGAACATGGATGCATCACTAATTCAGATGATATGCGAGAAGAGGTTTCTAAAAATATTTAAGCCACCTATTATGATGTGCCTTGTTGATTCGATTCTTCCGAATCAAGAAAATTGAGCATGAAAATATTAGAGACTCTTTGGATGGCTTTAGAAAGTTAATGTGATTAATTCCTATTACTACTAAGCCAATTGTTGCTAATAAATTATGTGTTTTCATCTCTTCTCGGACCCATAAATCTAATTTCTACTAAAAATGAACAGGTACATAATCTTGAAACTACACAACAAGATGAAGTTATTATTAAAGATGTATGATCCTATCGGGAATGATGAAGGATAAAATTTCAAAACATAGTTCATGTATCTCAAGTGTAGAAAATGAAATATCCCAACATATAAGAAAGAAAGAAGAATTTCAACATGTTGGTGAAATTTTTTGTTAAGGAAAAAATATGTGTTTTGTCAATGCTTGTGGGATTGAATCCCTCTGCTTAGGAATGGGGCAGCTACCATTTATTGAAATATGGAAATTTTTTATAATAGACTAATATCCCTGGGTGGTCAGAGTCCAAGGAATGTGTAGAAACACCCTTATTGTAATTGCAACACTAGACTAAATAGGGAAGAAATCATAGGTAGGGGAGAGATAAATGAGAAGGAGAATTTTATTGATGAGTAGAACTCAGATTTCATCAACTAAAATTAAGAAATGATTCAAATTTCAATTGGAGGAAATAGGTAAGCATGGCATAATTCAAAGCATAGGCATATTTATTGCATTGTCTTTTATTTAATAATGTGTAACATGTGCACTCTAGTCTAGTGACTTGCATTCAATATTGTTATGTTGGATAACATTCAATATTGGTATTAGTAGTAATTACATGTGCATGTGAGATGGGTCTTATCATCTCGTATTTTGTTCCTGATAGGGTGTCATGTCTATCCATATGAGGCTGTCTAATATCTATAAATATTACAGCTCTTGCATTGTTATGTAATCTGATTTCATACTCAATAATATTTGTGAGGCTTAGTCCCTCTTTGGTCATTGTAATCTTATTCTATTCTATCATTTGGTATCAGAGCTATACCATTATTATTATTTGGTATCAGAGCTATACCATTATTATAATTTGGTATTAGAGCAGGTTCTATCCAAGCAAGGTTGAAGAGGAGCACTATTGGAGAGGATCCATTGGAGAAGAAGATTTGCATCAAAGGAGAGACATTAAAGCATCCCCATGACCTCCATTCGTCCAAGCATCCCTCAACTAAAATTTGACCTATCCACTTATTTGGAAGGTAAATTTTTTTTTATTAGTCATTGGCATAGCCAATTGATCTAACATATTGGCGGAATATTTCAGATTTGGAGATCTTTAAAAAAAAGATCTTGAAAAAAAAAAAGATTTGTGAGAGATCTTAAAAAAGGAGAAAGATCTTGAAAAAAAATTGCAGATCTTAAAAAAAAGAGTGAAAAAAATCAGATCTAATAAAAAAAAAAAAATCAGATCTGAAAGTGGAGGTGTGAAGAATTCGGGAGCAAAGGTTGAAGCAGTCTCTCACAACAAAATTTTAGCGAGATAGCTCTCGGAAAAAGGACGTAACTTTTTGTTGGTCCGAAAATGCATCGCCGGACAGATCTATGGATAAATGAGCCAACAGTGTGCAAGGCTTAGCCCTCTTTGAGTCAAAGCAAAGTGAAACTAGTTTATTGCTATTCTACCGGCGAGAACCTATGCAAGTCTCATGTTACGCCTTCGGGGGTTTGGGATCTCATCCAAGCAGAGTGTTTCAGGCTGCGAAAAGAAAGGAATGAAAGAGGGAAAAGAGAAAGAACAGATCCGAAGGAAGAAAAGAAATGAATTCCAAAGCAGAAAGGTCAGAAGATTTATGTTTTTGGGTTGGTAGTAAACAGAGCCAAACCTACTTGCATAAATAAACAAAGCAATACTGATGAGCAAATGACAGAAAAGTAGATATGAATCCAACATTAAACACATACGAGATCTAACGTAAGGAAGATCTAATGCATACACTTTCTGACTATTGAGCACAAAGTCTTAATATTTGTACATGTTTTTTTTCTCATTAAGAAAGCTCAAAGTCTTTCTCTCCTCACTTCTATTTTCATCTAAAAAATGTTCACCCCGAATACAACAAGTATTCCAGTATTTATAGAAGAGAGGAGAAGAAAAGCAAAAAGGAGCCAACAAATATTTACAAAGATATTTACAAAATATCTAAAAGTCATGTTGACTTTTGACAACTTGATGGATGACATCATCCCATGATGCAACATGGATGATGTCATCATTTGTGCCAACACACTTTAGACATTTCAACAAGAAAGTTAGAGAATAGAGAGAGGAAGAAGAAGAAGAAGAAGAAGAAGCTACTCGTCATCGTCATCCTGCGGCCGAAAGGGGGTTGCCTGCTTCTGATGCTGCTCAGAGATGATATGTGGAACTGAGCGCGGTATTCCAAAAACTTGTTAATCATGGGCCCAAATTGATCCTGTGATGGATCCTTGTGCCATTCGCTGATTGCTTCGCAAGTCTCCCGCTCGCTTATGAGCTTTTCTGGGAGTTTAGAATAATATTTCTCCGCCTCGATGAGGAACCCGATGAAGTCCCTACAGCCAGCAGGTTGTTGATAGATTCAGTGTCAAATGTGACCTCCGCCCCGTTCTCGAGAAGCTATCTCCTGAAGATCCTGGATAGTTTCATCAGCTGATCTCATGGTAAAGGAAGGAGTGAGCAGCCCTGGAGACATGTTAAGGACAATTCGCTCCATTTGATGCATCGCATCTAGGGCCTCTTCCTTCACCTTGTCTATCTTTTCCAGAACAAATTCCAGCTGATCTATCCGATAGTCCAAAGTGGACATGGTTTTGTTGAGAGCCCTTGGATGGCCGAAAACTCCGAACTTGACCAGATCTTGACTGAACATCGAACATTTGTTGAAAGGTCTCATGTTGGAGTCTAGCATGATCTAGCTCTTCTGATATGGGACCCGCTAATACTTGGAGTTCCTTGTTCGCCTTTTTGATGTTTAGATATGAATTGACATATTCGGCGATCACTCTTTCACTGTCCTTGAGGATCTGGCTCCTCCAAGCAGAAACGGCCATACCCTGCTCACCGATCTTTGAATATTCATTGATTTTCTCCTGGCTGAGAAGCTCAGAAGTCTCGGTGGCAGTCGTGGGAGGTGCACTACCCATCTTCTGTAAGGCTTGAAGCAGATATTTGTTCTGCTCCTTCAGTAGCCTTTTCTCTTCTTTTGTTTCCTGAAGCTTTTGACAAAGGGCGTCGACCACGGAAAGAGCTTCCCCCTGGAGACTTTCAGAAGATGTCCCCATTGTGACTTGGGTCACAGTAAAATCTGCCGGAGACAGATCCTTTTTCTCCTTGAGGGGATCAGGGTATGCTATTTCCATAACTCTCTCACCCGCAGCACTTTGAGAGAAGCGTGTTACAGGCTTTTGCTTCTTTGCCCCTTTGGCCGGAATCACTGAAAAGTCCATCGGAGCGATGGGAACTTTCCTCTTTTGTTGGCTCAGCTGCTGAGAGATCCAGGCTGGTCCCATAGAAGAAGGACCAGAGACAGAGGAGGAGGGAACAACAGTAGAAGAGGGGAAAAACGTGGAGACACGCGGCGGTGGCATTGAAATCATAGCCGAAGAAGTGTCCACGGGAGGAAGGGAAACTGCAGCTGCAGAAGACAAAGGAAGGGAAGGGAGCCTGAAAATGAGGGAAGAAATGGAGGAGGAAAGATCAGCGAGGGAGGAGAAGATAGACGAAGAGGCAGGGGAAAGAGTAGAAGAAGGGGCGGAGGACATGACCAAAGGGGTGGTCGTTTGAGTCACTCGAGGAGGGGAAGAAAGAGAAGAAGAAGGGACAGAAGGGACCTCTGTGGTTGTAGCAATGCCGACATCCTGAGTGGATGGGCGTATGGGACTATCCTCCGCTGCTTCTTTCTCTGGCGAATCCAGAGTTATTACCTGTTCTGGCGCTGTGGAAGGAGGACTTCCAGGGGCTTCTTCCTGAATGGTGCTAGGTTCACCTTCTGCACCTTTGCCTTTTAGCTGCTTCTTGGACCTTGGAGGTGCATTGCCCAATGGGGAGGTTGTGAAATCTACCCCGAGGTAGATCAGCCTGTTCATGCGGCACCAGTGCTCTGTTCTGCGCATAGTCTCCTTGACCCTCTCCTCAATTGTTTGAGGAGCTTTGCTTCTGTCAATGGCCGGGAAGGGCCAATCATCCCCTTCCGTGTCATTATACACCTTGTCTACTTCATCTTCCGTAGTTTGGAAGCCTTTGGGGACAATGGCCACTCCGTATTGGATAATTTCCGCCAATGCTAAGCGAGAATGATCCTTTCTTCTGAGTTCCACCTCGTGGATGACGTCAATGTAAATATCCTCAATTTGAGGGACGTGGATCGGATCAAGCTTAGCCCTTGGCAGGCAGCCCCTTGGGTCAAAGGTAGGCCTGGCTGGGAAGTCATGTTTCAAATTGAGCAACTCCAGCTCTGCGAACATTTCCTTCGCCTTGTGATGGGAGGAGCATGTGTACCGGCCCACTGTGAGGGGGAAAGGAGTTCCGCCCTTCTTTCTTTTGAGGCATTTCTCATGGTATGTGACCAGCTGCCTTGATAACTCTAGTAGAATCAGCTTAGGTCCAGCATACCTCGGTAGCCTGGTTGGTTCGCCCAAGAAGTTGACCGCCCTCAGATAGGTAAATGTGGGAAACTGGGTGAACAGGGCCCCCCACTTCTCCACAGTTGACACAATGTTCTTGGTTGTGCGACCATGAGTTAGATTTGGCCTCAACAGGCAAATGATGTGATAGAAGAAAGCATCATTAATTTTGGTGAATTGAGGGATGTTATTCTCCAGCCTTAGTTCTGGATAATATTCATATATTTTGACCTGAGGCCAAATTCCACTTCGGTTTAGCCCTGGATAATCCCTTTCCGACGCTGCAGCGTAGACTACGTAGGAGTTCATATGGAACACTCCCGTTGTGGCGAATTGTTGTAGCTGCTCGGAGATGGTGCTGCTTATTATTTCTCCCCAGCAAAAGCGCTGCTCAGGCACATTCTTATTCATTGTTTCCAAGTACCTCAGCATCCATTTATGGAAGTAGTGGGCGTCAGAAAGCCCGAAGACCCTGCTCAGGAAAGTAATAGTATCGCTGAGCTCTTCTGAGAAGTCACTGCGGTGGATGATTTGGGGCCACCGGGTTACCACCTTCTTGTTTTTCAGGTAGACTTCGTTCATTAGTTGCATGCATTGGTCTTCGTTGTCTTCCCAGGCCTTGATGCACTCTTCTTGGCTGACGGCCACAAAGTGCCGGTGGTGAGGGATGCCGAGCATTATCTCAAAATGACGGGCAGTGAGGTTTATGATTACCTCACCCTTGCTATTTTCGACACATCTTGTGTCCTTGTTGTAAGACTGTGCAATCACCATCATGAATTCATTGTTGACGGCACTGACGGGGATTCCTCCGGTGAAATGCAGGGCACTGCCTATTAATTTGTCCATCCACGGACTTCTTGTAACCTTCTGAGTCCTAACCCAGAATTCTTCCATGTCAATGTGACCCAACTCTGAGTCCCTGACATCCATACTGCATTCAGCCTGTGATTCGGGCATCCTGACCCTTTGATATTTGTACTTCATCTCCTCCTCTGTAAGCTTAGCCTTTCCTCTTGGTTTGGTGGGTCTTTTGCTGGATGTAGACATATGTTCTTTTGAACTCAGTTGCTGATCTGCATGAAGAAGAAGCGAGACCCAATCCAAAAAGGTTGAATTAGTCATTTGATCTTCCATTGGAATGCTAGCAGAAGAAAGAGTTAGAGATTTTAAGGCTCAGGGCGCAGGGCACATGAAAATTGCAACTTGCGAAGCTAAATAGATAAGGCGCACGGGAAGAGGGTGTTATGAAAAGGTTAAGCTAAAGGCGCGCCAAAGGTGCATGGCGCATGGATGTAGCAGATTGCATTTTATAGCAGGGCGCATGAAAATTGTGTGTTACATTGGGATTCGGTGCGCCCTTTGGCGCATGGATGGATCGTGTAACATGGACTTTTCGTGCGCTTGAAGGAAGGAAATATGGCGCGGCGCATGAAGATTTTACACAACATGATGTTATTGCAATCGGCTATGCGCCTGCGCCTTTATAGCTTCATACTTGCGTAGATAAAGCTTGTGTTGCATGGAAGCTAGGTGCGCCATGGGCGCATGGAAAAGGGATGCAACATGGATGGATGGTGCGCCATTGGGGCGCAGTTTCACTTGTAGCACGCGGAAAAGGCGCGCCTTGAGGGCGCATGAGCTCATGATGCAGCAGGCCGAAAGGGTGCGCCATTGGCGTGGATTTTGCTCTTTGTAACAGGGTGGGTAGGTGTGCCATGGGGGCGCAACTGTTCTTAGTGTTGCAGGGGTTACAGACGCGCCAAGGAGAAAAACAGAAAACTAAACTCTTAAAGGGGTTTTTACATGATTCATAGATTTCTTCTCCCTCTCTTTTTTAACATGCTCAGTGGGCAAACGAAACGGTTAAAACCAAGAGGATTATAACCATGGTTTCAAGAAAATGACCTTCTCCAGCAGATCTGGAAAGAGGAAGGATAGCATGGGGGGCAGACAGCAAACGGAGGAGGCTAGGCCAACACATTTACATATAAACAACCACCCAACAAGCAAGAACCAAACCAGGAACACACCAGGAAATGAAAGCACAAAACGCACAAGAGAGAAATAACACCTCTTACCTGGATATATAGCAAAAGTTGCAACGGGTCCACAGGACGATGAAAACGACGGAGCAGAGGCTGACAAGTTCAGAATGATCACGTGCTCAACAAAAGTGAAAATGACATTTGGGAGCGCACTCACATATATATATATAAGAAAAACTGGTCATAAATGCACCAACCACTTTTTCAAAGGCGCATGAGATTTTTTTCGACAGGAGAAAGCGTGCGCCCTTTGGCGCATGAAAGTATTTGACAACAGGAGACGAAGTGTGCCTTTGCGCGCCAAAAGCATTGTCGACATGAAGTTATGTGCGCCCTTTGGCGCACCAAAAAGTGGAGCAACAAAAGTTGTGTCAACAATAAGGCGCATGCACCTTGGCGCATGCAAAAGAGACTCAACATCCTTTGGCGCACCGAAAGATGTGTTAACATGGAAAACCATGCGCCAAAGGTTTTTAAGGGGGCGCATCAAAAGCTAGTGTTACAAGGATATTTCATGCGCCCAGCCAAAAAGGCTCAGAAAGACTAAGTTTGAAAACTAGATTTCCCGGGAAGGGATTTTACAACGTTTCGAACACAAGGGATCCCTAACGAGGGATCGGAACAAAATTTTCCGTATGGTTATCGGTAAAATTGCCCTTGTCAATTTTACGGGATAACAGCTGGCTCTTTCTGGGGACTATCCCTGAACGAACTCAGGGGTAGAGAATCCCAGATCACTTGTGCCTATCCATTGGGTAACAGAGTCAAAAACAAGGGGGACCGGAGGGAGAACAAAAGAAACACACGACAAACCGAAAGCAAACACACGACGAAAGCAAACACACAACTTAAAACAAATTGTACAAAGAAGAGAGCAAGCTCTACTTCCTGAAGATCTTCAGATGCTGCCCGCTATAGGGAAGCGGGAGCTCAGTTCCATCCAGATATGAGAGATAGAAACTATTCTCTCCATTGAGTTGCTTGATTTTGAAGGGCCCTCTCCACAGGGAATCAAACTTTCCATGCATGCCCTTTGGTTCTCTTCGCTTGTCCCATAAAAGGACGAGATCTCCCACTTGAAAATCCCTTTGCTTGGCTTTCTTATCGAAAAGCCTCTTAACTTGATTCTGATGTTCAGTGATCCTATCGACCACCTTCACTCTCTTTTCTTCAAGTTCTGCCAGATACATGATTCTCTTTTCAAGAGAACTTTGGAAAGTTTCATCTTCAATGGCTCGTGCCAAGCGCAGAGCAGGAAGTTCCGCAGAAATGGGAAGCTCGGCATCAGTGCCATATAACACTTGAAAAGGTGACATGCCGAGAGATCTCTTGGGAGTAATGCGGTCCGCCCACAAAGCGTCGTACAAAGACTTGTGCCACATCCGCTGATTTGATTCCACCAGTTTTCGTATGATGGCCACCAAGTTCTTGTTGCTGGATTCCGCTTGACCATTTCCCTGAGGATAATAGTCGGATGCGTGAGCCAAGGTTATCCCATATTCATAGCAAAAACTAATAACTTCTCGTGAGGAGAAGTTAGAAGCATTATCAGCAACGATTTTGTTTGGAACGCCGAACCTGACAATGATATTTTCTTTAATGAAATTGCAAACCACCTCAGAAGTGGCATGCTTGACAGGTATGGCTTCCACCCACTTGGTGAAGTAATGTCATTCTTTGTAAGGACATAGCTATGTCCAGCACTCGATTGAGGATTGAGTGCGCCAATAAAATCAATTCCCCATTGTCTGAATGGTTCATTGATAATGATCGGCCTTAGGGGAAGGGCAGCCAGCTTGGGCTTGCCAACAAATTGTTGGCAGGGTTCACATTTCGCCACCCAGGTGGCTGTATCTTGAAAGAGCATTGGCCAATAGTACCTGGCCCGAATGATCTTGTGTGCCATCACGGAGGAAGAAAAATGTCCTCCACAAGCTGAATTGTGAAAACTTTCCAGTAGTTTTACTTGCTGGGGCTTGTCGACACATCGCAGGAAGATGCCATCTATCCCGCGCTTATATAAGCCGTCATCCCAGATGACGTATTTAGCCGCCCTGAGCTTTATAGTGCGCTTCTCCTTTGCAGTTAGGTGCGTCGGGCATTCACCGTAGGTAAGGAAGAAAGCGATGTCGGAGTACCACTCATCACTAGTTGCAACAAATAGAACCAGAGGCAGGGAATCAGGCTCTTCCTGCCGGTCCTGCGCTTCTTCTGTGTAGTCACCCCTGTCATCAGGGTTTTCTGAATCTTTGTTTTCAGCCATTAGCTGACACAGGCCCTTGCCTCTTACCAGCTTGGTTGGTTTAATATCCAGGTCATACTCCTGGACCTTTGCGATCCAATTTCCTCGCAAGCTTCCTAACTCCTGCTGAGTTAGAATTGATTTCACCACCGTGTCTGGAACCAGCACCACCGTATGCGAGTTTAGAATGTAATACCTGAAATTCTTCACTGCTTTGACAACGGCAAAGGCGTGCTTTTCCAGCTGAGTCATCTTTAGTTCGTGAAGCTTGAGGGGAGAACTCATGAATGCAATCGGGGACTCAATGTCTTCTGAATTCTTTTGCATTAAGATTGCAGACACAGTATGCTCAGATGCATAACTATACATGATGAAGTCCTTGGAGAAATCGGGACATACCAGGACTGGTGCATGAGCAACAGAAGCTTTTATTTCTTCAAATGACCTTTTCCCCTCCTCACTCCATCTGAAAGTTGGTGACCCCTTCATCATGTTCAATATGTGACGGGTCTTTTCAGCAAAGTCAGGAACAAAACGCCTGAGAAAGTTCACCTTTCCAAAGAAAGAATGAACACCAGTCTTGCTTGTAGGCAGAGTAAGGCTTTGAATAGCCTTAACTCTTTCAGTATCTATCTTTGTCCTTCTTTGCTGACCACATGGCCTAGCAACTTCCCTTCCGTGACTCCAAAAACAGACTTTTTTGGGTTTAAGGAAATCCCATGTTCTCGGCACCTGGCCAACACTTGCTCCAAGTGATCACAATGATCGCTTCGTTGTTTGGAGAACACAGTCAGGTCATCTAAATAAACCACAATGACCTTCCCCATCATACCTTTGAATGCAAAGTCCATGGCCCGCTGAAAAGTAGCACCAGCATTAGTTAGGCCAAAAGGCATCCTGCTGTAGGCAAATGTACCCCAAGGAGTAGTGAATGTTGTTTTAAACTGATCTTCAGGTGAAACTTCAATCTGATTGTAACCTGAAAAACCGTCGAGCATGGACAGCATCTCCGATCGATTCATCGCTTGCGAGAACTTGATCCATTATCGAAGAGGGTAGTTGTCTTTCAACGAAGCTTGATTCAAATTTCGAAAGTCTACGCAGATGCGTATTTCACCATTTTTCTTGCGCACTGGCACAATATTTGCTACCCAAGTACTGTGATGGATAGGGAAGATGATTCTTGCGTCTAGCATCTTCTGAATTTCAGCCTGGATGGTGCCCGAAATCTTGGGATTATAGTGCCTCTGCTTCTGGCGGAAGGCTTTGGCATCGTCTTTCAACGGAATATCGTGCTGAACGTCCTTCGGCTTGAAGGACTTTAAATCGGCATAAGACCATGCCAATACATCCATATATTTTTTTAGCAGCTTGACAAATTTCCGCTTTTCTTCTGGCGTGCAACATTTCCCGATGTTCACAAATTGCGGATGTGCCTCCGAACCTAAATTGACCGGTTCGGTCTCTGGGGATGAGTCAGGATCATCCCACCTCTTCTTTTTTACAAAACGGTCATGCCTGTCGAACAGGCGTTCCAGAGAAACCAGGCCCTTTGGAATTTTATTTCCCTTGAGCTGACATATGCCATCGTTCTCCTTTGTTTCGTGGTTTTGACCGTTGATTGATTCACGGCATGTAGAGGTGGATCCTTCGAAATACAACTCGTTAAAATTTTCTGATTTTTCCAGAAAGGCAATGAGTTGATTATCATCGTTGAACACCTGCCAATGCTGAGAATTATCCGGCACGCTCGGGCGGAAAACCACCTCAATGGTGTACTTGTTCATTTTCAAACCTGGATGTGGGAGCATGAGAGATGCTGAGACAGCCAATGAATCAGCCATGTCATTTTGAGCTCTTGGAATTGATTCTATTGAAAAGGCATCAAATTCTTCGATGTTGTCCCATACTGCATTACGGTAGTGCCTGAGCCTTTCATTTTTCACTTGGTAAATCCTTTTGACCTGATTTACAACTAGCTCAGCATCACCTTGTACTTTTAGATTTTTTATTCCTCTTTCTTTTGCGGCTTGCATACCGAGTAAGAGAGACTCATACTCAGCAGTATTGTTAGTGTTGAAAAACTACAATTTGAAAGAGAGAGGAATGACTTCTTCCTCAGGAGATATCAGCACGGCCCCAGCGCCACATCCACTAGTTGCACAGCTCCCATCGAATTGCAATGTCCAGATCTTATTAAGATCTCCTTCCTGAACGAGAACAGCCCCTGTTTTATCCGTCTCAGTAGATAAGAAGTAATTCCCCATCCCTGATGATTCAAAAAGGATTTGAGCTTTGGGGTCTTCAGAGCTGGTAACCAAGTATTTCTTTTGTGATTCAGGCTCCAAAGTCTGCATTACGCCTTTGACTGGAATTCTAGCTTTGGACCAGTCCATATGAATTTCTCCACCAACTTCGCTGCAAAAACTCCTTCCCAGCAAAATTCCATAGGCTGCCGGAATGTCAGCAACGAGGACTGTCATTTTTACTCTTTTATCCGGGAAAGCCGCAAATGCAAATTGCGCGTCCTTGATTTGGCCAACCAACGGAACTTGCTTAGTTTCCAAAGAATAACACCTGCCGAAAGGCTTGGTAAGAGTGAGGCCCAAAGCATGGGCGACTTTTGCCGGCATGACGTTATCAGAAGCTCCGGAATCAATTATGCAATTACTCAGCTTGTGTCCATTGATCAGTAGAGAGAGATAGAAAGGTTCTATCTATCTTGCCTGACGTCAGATGTTGAAGCAACATTTATATGAGATTCAGGGGGAGTGGATAGGATTCCTTTTGGGGAAACCTGATTAGATATAACAGCTTGACTTTGGATATACTTAGTCAATCTTACGAGCTGTTCGGGGTTTGACTGAAGATACTCAGCTTCAGACATTTGGATCTTGGTCTTTTTTGCATGATCTATAATATCAAACGCGGCCAAGGGTTGCGTTGGTAAAGGAATGAGTCCCTCACCTCGCGATGATGGAATAGGATTGGTGGTCTTAGGAGGAATGTGAGAGGATTGATTTGGAGGAGAGATAGGGGGAAAAGATCTCTTTGTAAAAGATTTGCCAGGGAGTTGAGTAGGAAGAGGATTACCTCTTTTAGCAATGATCGGAGGCGCGTTTGACACGGCCTTCTCCTGCTGGACATGGGCAGCAACTTCCGCTTCTTTTCCTTGTGAGCGAGTAAAAACAGCATATGACTGCCCGCTTGCGTACCCCTGGGTACCCTCTTCTTCATCAGATTCTTCCTCATCAAATTCCATATACCCGATAGTAGAGTCGCCAGTCGGTTCACCGACATCTTGATCATCTTCACCTTGAGACGAAGGTTCTTCATAATACTGCTCTTCTTCTTCAATCTCGGCCAGAGCATTGACCGGAGGGGCCTCAAGTGCCAACCGTGGAGCAGCTGTAGGTAAGCGCGGTCTTTGTGAAACATTGTTAGGAACAAAATTCCTCCGCGGGATATCCCGGTATGAGGAACTGGGAGAGGCCTGGGCCAACTGCTTCTTTAATGCGAGCAAATCGTTCGCCATCTTTTGGAATGCTGGATCAGACGAAGTGGTGGGCGAAGGGCCCAAAGATTTAGGCTTTGCTGATTCCTTTTTTAATTCGCCAGATATTATCAGATTATCTCTATGCGAATGGCAGCGGCTTGAGCGAGAATCAAGGTGGCAACTCGCTCTTGAAGGAGCAAGAAACTAACTTTTGAGCTCATGGCGTTTACGAAGAAACACTTTTGATTTTCCGGCGTTGGAAGCATGGCAACCGGGACACGGTTGATTAGTGCATTGAACCGGGTGATAAAATCACGCATGGTCTCATTCGCCTCCTTCTTGAGGTGAGTGATTCGTGATAATAATGCAAATGCATCCTCTGAAGGCTTGTACCTATCTTCAAAAGCATCCCGTAAGGTGGCCCAACTGGTGATAGATCCGGCCGGCAAATGCTGAAACCATTCAGCTGCAGGTCCTTGTAGGGTTTCCAGAAAAAGGTGAACCGACACATCTTCGTGGGTCACATCCAAAATACTGCATGACATAATGAATGCAGATATGTGGGAATCCGTGCTTTGATTTCCGCTCCCATCAAATTTGGGAAAATTCTTTCGATTTCCGTGAGGGAGAGCGTGAACTGGATGTGGTAAAGCCAACGGACCCATCGCGTTTCCCCATGGAACCGCCATTTGAAAAGCCGGAAAGAGAACACGAGCTGGAAGTGTAGTTCCGCTGAGTAGCAAGGCACTACAAAGGGACGTAGATGCTCCTTGTAAAAGACTTTTTCTTCGTGGAGGTGAGACACTCCTGGATGACCGGCTAGCCGAGCTTAGTGCTGAAAAACGTGCCGGTGTTACGCTGAAATTGTGCCTCTGAAGCAGATCGAAAGTAGGATCAGCTTCTCCACGGGCTCTCCTGCTGCGCGTAAAAGGTTCACTCGCCAGTGTACCTTCCAGATCTGCAATGTTATGGCGCAGATTTAAACTTTCTTTTTGGTTGTACTGGCTGATTTTCTGGTTTTTTTGACAAAAACCAGCAGCAAATACTTTTCTAAATATTTAAAATTATCCTCTTCAGAAACCGATTGCGGTTAAATGACAAATTATAACGAGGATAAGATGGCAGGGAAGATTAGTAGGCTGATTTTCTGATCTGATTTTAACTTTTTTAGAGGGTTTCAAACTTCTTGCAAACAGTCAAAACTCAGATCTACGGCAAAATTCCATATTTTTCAAAAACTCAGCGAACTAAAGATCTATAACTGGACCAGATCTATGACTCTCAGAAGAAATTTTTTTAATTTGAGCACTTTTGCAAATTTTTTGGATTTTTACAAAAAGTTCAGATTTGCAAACAGGCAGCAATCTTTTGATTTTTTCTGATTTTTATATCTTACTACCCTCATAGATCTGACAGATCTATTCGATCCCCAGCGGAGTCGCCAAAAACTGTTGGTCCGAAAATCTGTCGCCTGGACAGATCTATGGATAGACGAGCCAACAGTGTGCAGGGCTTAGCCCCTCTTTGAGTCAGCAAAGTGAAACTGGTTTATTGCTATTCTACCAGCAGGAATCTATGCAAGTCTCACAGATTCTGCCTTCGGGGGTTTGGGATCTCATCCCAGTAGAGTGTTTCAGGCTGCGAAAAGAAAGGAATGAAAGAGGGAAAAGAGAAAGAACAGATCCGAAGGAAGAAAAGAAATGAATTCCAAAGCAGAAAGGTCAGAAGATTTATGTTTTTGGGTTGGTAGTAAACAGAGCCAAACCTACTTGCATAAATAAACAAAGCAATACTGATGAGCAAATGACAGAAAAGTAGATATGAATCCAACAGATTAAACACATACAGATCTAACGTAAGGAAGATCTAATGCATAACACAGCTATTGAGCACAAAGTCTTAATATTTGTATTACTGTTTTCTTCTGTTACAAGAAAGCTCAAAGTCTTTCTCTCCTCACTTCTATTTTCATCTAAAAAATGTTCACCCGAATACAACAAGTATTCCAGTATTTATAGAAGAGAGGAGAAGAAAAGCAAAAAGGAGCCAACAAATATTTACAAAGATATTTACAAAATATCTAAAAGTCATGTTGACTTTTGACAACTTGATGGATGACATCATCCCATGATGCAACATGGATGATGTCATCATTTGTGCCAACACACTTTAGACATTTCAACAAGAAAGTCGGAGAATAGAGAGAGGAAGAAGAAGAAGAAGAAGAAGAAGCTACTCGTCATCGTCATCCTGCGGCCGAAAGGGGGTTGCCTGCTTCTGATGCTGCTCAGGAGATGATATGTGGAACTGAGCGCGGTATTCCAAAAACTTGTTAATCATGGGCCCAAATTGATCCTGTGATGGATCCTTGTGCCGTTCGCTGATTGCTTCGCAAGTCTCCCGCTCGCTTATGAGCTTTTCTGGGAGTTTAGAATAATCTTTCTCCGCCTCGATGAGGAACCCGATGAAGTCCCTACAGGCCAGCAGGTTGTTGATAGATTCAGTGTCAAATGTGACCTCTGGCCCCGTTCCTTGAGAAGCGATCTCCTTGAAGATCCGGATAGTTTCATCAGCTGATCTCATGGTAAAGGAAGGAGTGAGCAGCCCTGGAGACATGTTAAGGACAATTCGCTCCATTTGATGCATCGCATCCAGGGCCTCTTCCTTCACCTTGTCTATCTTTTCCAGAACAAATTCCAGCTGATCTATCCGATAGTCCAAAGTGGACATGGTTTTGTTGAGAGCCCTTGGATGGCCGAAAACTCCGAACTTGACCAGATCTTCGACTGAACAGTCGAACATTTGTTGAAAGGTCTCATGTTGGAGTCTAGCATGATCTAGCTCTTCTGATATGGGACCCGCTAATACTTGGAGTTCCTTGTTCGCCTTTTTGATGTTTAGATATGAATTGACATATTCGGCGATCACTCTTTCACTGTCCTTGAGGATCTGGCTCCTCCAAGCAGAAACGGCCATACCCTGCTCGCCGATCTTTGAATATTCATTGATTTTCTCCTGGCTGAGAAGCTCAGAAGTCTCGGTGGCAGTCGTGGGAGGTGCACTACCCATCTTCTGTAAGGCTTGAAGCAGATATTTGTTCTGCTCCTTCAGTAGCCTTTTCTCTTCTTTTGTTTCCTGAAGCTTTTGACAAAGGGCGTCGACCGCGGAAAGAGCTTCCCCCTGGAGACTTTCAGAAGATGTCCCCATTGTGACTTGGGTCACAGTAAAATCTCGGAGACAGATCTTTTTTCTCCTTGAGGGGATCAGGGTATGCTATTTCCATAACTCTCTCACCCGCAGCACTTTGAGAGAAGCGTGTTACAGGCTTTTGCTTCTTTGCCCCTTTGGCCGGAATCACTGAAAAGTCCATCGGAGCGATGGGAACTTTCCTCTTTTGTTGGCTCAGCTGCTGAGAGATCCAGGCTGGTCCCATAGAAGAAGGACCAGAGACAGAGGAGGAGGGAGCAACAGTAGAAGAGGGGAAAAACGTGGAGACACGCGGCGGGGGCATTGAAATCATAGCCGAAGAAGTGTCCACGGGAGGAAGGGAAACTGCAGCTGCAGAAGACAAAGGAAGGGAAGGGAGCCCGGAAATGAGGGAAGAAATGGAGGAGGAAAGATCAGCGAGGGAGGAGAAGATAGACGAAGAGGCAGGGGAAAGAGTAGAAGAAGGGGCGGAGGACACGACCAAAGGGGTGGTCGTTTGAGTCACTCGAGGAGGGGAAGAAAGAGAAGAAGAAGGGACAGAAGGGACCTCTGTGGTTGTAGCAATGCCGACATCCTGAGTGGATGGGCGTATGGGACTATCCTCCACTGCTTCTTTCTCTGGCGAATCCAGAGTTATTACCTGTTCTGGCGCTGTGGAAGGAGGACTTCCAGGGGCTTCTTCCTGAATGGTGCTAGGTTCACCTTCTACACCTTTGCCTTTTAGCTGCTTCTTGGACCTTGGAGGTGCATTGCCCAATGGGGAGGTTGTGAAATCTACCCCGAGGTAGATCAGCCCGTTCATGCGGCACCAGTGCTCTGTTCTGCGCATAGTCTCCTTGACCCTCTCCTCAATTGTTTGAGGAGCTTTGCTTCTGTCAATGGCCGGGAAGGGCCAATCATCCCCTTCCGTGTCATTATACACCTTGTCTACTTCATCTTCCGTAGTTTGGAAGCCTTTGGGGACAATGGCCACTCCGTATTGGATAATTTCCGCCAATGCTAAGCGAGAATGATCCTTTCTTCTGAGTTCCACCTCGTGGATGACGTCAATGTAAATATCCTCAATTTGAGGGACGTGGATCGGATCAAGCTTAGCCCTTGGCAGGAAGCCCCTTGGGTCAAAGGTAGGCCTAGCTAGGAAGTCATGTTTCAAATTGAGCAACTCCAGCTCTGCGAACATTTCCTTCGCCTTGTGATGGGAGGAGCATGTGTACCGGCCCACTGTGAGGGGGAAAGGAGTTCCGCCCTTCTTTCTTTTGAGGCATTTCTCATGGTATGTGACCAGCTGCCTTGATAACTCTAGTAGAATCAGCTTAGGTCCAGCATACCTCGGTAGCCTGGTTGGTTCGCCCAAGAAGTTGACCACCCTCAGATAGGTAAATGTGGGAAACTGGGTGAACAGGGCCCCCCACTTCTCCACAGTTGACACAATGTTCTTGGTTGTGCGACCATGAGTTAGATTTGGCCTCAACAGGAAAATGATGTGATAGAAGAAAGCATCATTAATTTTGGTGAATTGAGGGATGCTATTCTCCAGCCTCAGTTCTGGATAATATTCATATATTTTGACCTGAGGCCAAATTCCACTTCGGTTTAGCCCTGGATAATCCCTTTCCGACGCTGCAGCGTAGACTACGTAGGAGTTCATATGGAACACTCCCGTTGTGGCGAATTGTTGTAGCTGCTCGGAGATGGTGCTGCTTATTATTTCTCCCCAGCAAAAGCGCTGCTCAGGCACATTCTTATTCATTGTTTCCAAGTACCTCAGCATCCATTTATGGAAGTAGTGGGCGTCAGAAAGCCCGAAGACCCTGCTCAGGAAAGTAATAGTATCGCTGAGCTCTTCTGAGAAGTCACTGCGGTGGATGATTTGGGGCCACCGGTTACCACCTTCTTGTTTTTCAAGTAGACTTCGTTCATTAGTTGCATGCATTGGTCTTCGTTGTCTTCCCAGGCCTTGATGCACTCTTCTTGGCTGACGGCCACAAAGTGCCGGTGGTGAGGGATGCCGAGCATTATCTCAAAATGACGGGCAGTGAGGTTTATGATTACCTCGCCCTTGCTGTTTTCGACACATCTTGTGTCCTTGTTGTAAGATTGTGCAATCACCATCATGAATTCATTGTTGACGGCACTGACGGGGATTCCTCCGGCGAAATGCAGGGCACTGCCTATTAATTTGTCCATCCACGGACTTCTTGTAACCTTCTGAGTCCTAACCCAGAATTCTTCCATGTCAATGTGACCCAATTCTGAGTCCCGACATCCATACTGCATTCAGCCTGTGATTCGGGCATCCTGACCCTTTGATATTTGTACTTCATCTCCTCTGTAAGCTTAGCCTTTCCTCTTGGTTTGGTGGGTCTCTTGCTGGATGTAGACATATGTTCTTTTGAACTCAGTTGCTGATCTGCATGAAGAAGAAGCGAGACCCAATCCAAAAAGGTTGAATTAGCCATTTGATCTTCCATTGGAAAGCTAGCAGAAGAAAGAGTTAGAGATTTTAAGGCTCAGGGCGCAGGGCGCATGAAAATTGCAACTTGCAGGCCAAATAGATAAGGCGCATGGGCATGGAAGAGGGTGTTGCGAAATTTTATAAAAGGCGCAATGAGCGCATGGCGCATGGATGTTGCATTGGATTTTAAAGAAGGGCGCAATGAAAATGTGTGTTACATTGGGATTCGGTGCGCCCTTTGGCGCGTGGATGGATCGTGTAACATGGACTTTTCGTGCGCCGAAGGAAATATGGCGCGGCGCATGAAGAGTTTACACAACATGATGTTATTGCAATCGGGGATGCGCCTGCGCCTTTATAGCTTCATACTTGCGCAGATAAAGCTTGTGTTGCATGGAAGCTAGGTGCGCCATGGGCGCATGGAAAAGGGATGCAACATGGATGGATGGTGCGCCATTGGGGCGCAGTTTCAGCACTTGTAGCACGCGGAAAAGGCGCGCCTTGAGGGCGCATGAGCTCATGATGCAGCAGGCCGAAAGGGTGCGCCATTGGCGCGGATTTTGCTCTTTGTAACAGGGCGGGTAGGTGCGCCATGGGGGCACAACTGTTCTTAGTGTTGCAGGGGTGACAGACGCGCCAAGGAGAAAAACAGAAAACTAAACTCTTAAAGGGGGTTTTTTACATGATTCATAGATTTCTTCTCCTCTCTTTTTTAACATGCTCAGTGGGCAAACGAAACGGTTAAAACCAAGAGGATTATAACCATGGTTTCAAGAAAATGACCTTCTCCAGCAGATCTGGAAAGAGGAAGGATAGCATGGGGGTAGAAAGCAAATGGAGGAGGCTAGGCCAACACATTTATATATAAACAACCACCCAACAAGCAAGAACCAAACCAGGAACACACCAGGAAATGAAAGCACAAAACGCACAAGAGAGAAATAACACCTCTTACCTGGATATATAGCAAAAGTTGCAACGGGTCCACAGGACGATGAAAACGACGGAGCAGAGGCTGACAAGTTCAGAACGATCACGTGCTCAACAAAAGTGAAAATGACATTTGGGAGCGCACTCACATATATATATAGAAAAACTGGTCATAAATGCGCCAACCACTTTTTCAAAGGCGCATGAGATTTGTTGTCGACAGGAGAAAGCGTGCGCCCTTTGGCGCATGAGAGTATTTGACAACAGGAGACGAAGTGCGCCTTTGCGTGCCAAAAGCATTGTCGACATGAAGTTATGTGCGCCCTTTGGTGCACCAAAAGTGGAGCAACAAAAGTTGTGTCAACACAAGCGCATGCGCCTTGGCGCACGCAAAAGAGACTCAACATCCTTTGGCACCGAAAGATGTGTTAACATGGAAAACCATGCGCCAAAGGTTTTTAAGGGGGCACATCAAAAGCTAGTGTTACAAGGATATTTCATGCGCCCAGCCAAAAAGGCTCAGAAAGACTAAGTTCGAAAACTAGATTTCCCGGGAAGGGATTTTACAACGTTTCGAACGCAAGGGATCCCTAACGAGGGATCGGAACAAAATTTTCCGTATGGTTATCGGTAAAATTGCCCTTGTCAATTTTACGGGATAACACTTTTTCATAAAATGTCGATTGATGTACCATTTTTTTATGGAAAGATAAGAAGGAGTATCGAGCGCTATACATTGTTTTTAAGTTTACATTATCTTCATATTCAACATCTACATGTGATGAAAAGTCTATCAAAGTTGGATCAGCATCCCACCTCCATTTCTTCCAAACATCCCCTCAAAAAAAAATCAGATCTGGAAGGTAATTTTTGGTAAATTAGTAAGATCTCAAAACTAAGATTTTGATTCTTCTAAAATTTTTTGGGTTTTAAGAAAAATATTGTATGAATATCAAAATTTTAGAAAAAAAAAACGTGAAAAAGATCATGGTTTTTGAGAAAAGGTGAAAACAATATTCCAGATTGTTTGTTTGGATAAGGGAACAAACAATATCAGTGATGTGAAGTTTTTTTCTAGAAAGATTCAATTCCCTCTCTCTCCATATTTTTTATTAAATTTTTTTGGAAAATTTGGAGAAATTACTAAATTTTGAGATATTTCCAAATTTAGAAGCTCACCAAACACATTTAGAGCCTTTGTTAAATTTAGCGGAAAAACACCTATGTGGGGGTGTGAAAAAAAATATTTTTGGCCTAAATTGTGTATTTTGTGATTCTAGACTCTTTTTTTCTAAAGAGGGGGGACACAAAAACTTCATTTTGATGTACTTTTGGAGCATTTTGTACTAATCTTGGTGCATAAAGTTCAAAAGAAAAAAAAAGTGTAAATTTTTTATTATGTTTGGTTCTATCACACGAGATCTTTGATCTCATAGCAGCGTTCGGTATATACGGTGCCTCTGGGAAGCGCTTACGGGTGATGCCATCACGACTACTACTACACTTAACACCTAACATAGCTGCCTAAACATCATCTGGGCATCGAACCTATAAAATTGATGGGGAGTAATAAGGACACAATACACACACATTTGAGCCCTCCCATCCGTTTGTGCTTGCACAAACCCCTCTCCGCATATTGTCTACGTACCACGTACTAAATTCTTTCATGTGCATTAACACCTCTTTCCGTACTGACGGGTATATTGAAAGGGTGATCTTCTTCCACGTACCGATGGGTATATCGGAAGGGAGCGTATATAGAAAGGTTTGGTATATCGGCCTGACGGTATATTGAGAGGGAGACCATAAACCTAGAGTGATAAGAGCCTTACCCTTTGTCAGAAATTCAGAGTTTTAGAAATTCAGATTACAGAAATGGGTGCACAAGCACCAAAGTTCTTCTTGCAGATTCACAACTGCTTAGAGGAGACAACTATGCTGCATGGAAACCGAAGATCAAGATGTTACTTGAGTTTGAAGACCTATGGATAGTTGTAGATGGAACAAAAACAAGATCACTTGATGATGGAAGACAACAAGTTCAATTTGACAGGGCCAATCAAAAGGCCAAGTTGATCATCTTATTTAACATAATAGATGATGTGTAACCCCACATTAGAGATGCCACATCGGCCAAGGATGCATGGGATAAGTTGAGCACAGTCTATGAGGCAAAGAACAAGAATGCCATCCTCAATCTACTATCACAACTGCATACTCTCAAGTTCAAGCACAATGAGAAGGTTGAAGTTTTTTTAGACGAGTTGCTACTTTGAGGGCATCTCTATTGGCATTGGGAAAAGAGATAAGTGATGAAGACCTCATACCAATTGTGTTGCGAGAACTTCCTCCTTCCTACAGAATCTTTGTGACAACTATCAATATGAGTGAACACACAGTCACCTTTGAGAAGTTGGTCAATCTACTCCAACAAGAAGAGGCAATGAACAACAAAGATCATGAAGATGAGCAAGCACTATCTTCCAATCATAAAGGAAAGGGGAAATTTTAGTCCAATAACAAGAAGTCCCAACAAAATCAAAGTCAACAAAGGGACCAAAGTCAATGAGACAACACCAAGAAGTGTCCCATTTGTAATAGAGGGGGACATGACATCAAAGATTGTTGGTACAATTCCTATAAAAAGGGTTCATCAAACAATTCAAAACCAAACAACCAACAGGGTAACAACAATTTAAATCAAGGGAAGTCCAACAATAACAATAATCAAGGGCAAAAAAATGGTAATTGGCAAAGAAAACCCAAACAACAAGGGTACATTTCCAAATATGAGGATGATTCAGATGAAGGACACCACATGTATTCTTCTAAATTTGATGAAGAAACCAAGTCCACACAAGATATCTAGTATGTTGACTCAGGTGCAACTCGACACATGACTGGACGCAAGGATTGGTTCTACACACTACGTGACTCACCTAACAAGAACCATGTGTCATTAGGTGATGACTCATCATACAATGTCAAGGGGATTGGAAACATTTCATTACCTCTTGGAAAGCATGACTGTAAAATCACAGATGTATTGTATGTACCTAGGTTGACCAAGAATTTGCTATCAGTTAGTCAACTCCTTGATCACAACTTGAAGTTGGATTTTGACAGTAATAATGGAGAAAAAGTGTGCTTGATAAGAGATAAGTCAAGAGGTTCCAAGATTGTAGTAAGAGCCTTCAATGTGGGACGCATGAACTCCAACTTGATTTTGTCCACAAGGATGATCAAGCTCTAGTGGCCAAAGACACACAATTTACAGAACTATGGCATCACAGATATGGTCACATCAGTTTTAGCTATCTCCAAACACTTCAAAAGGGCAACATGGTGAAAGGATTTCCTACACTCAAGCACAACACTGACAAGTGTCACAATTGCCTAGATGGAAAGCAACACAGAGTACCCTTCCAGAAGAACACATATAGAGCTAAGGGAAAGCTTGATTTGGTGCACACCGATATTTGCGGGCCCATGCAATCAAGTCATTATAGATGTCAATACTTCATGCTTTGTGTTGATGACTACTCAAGAAAGATGTGGATATATTGTCTAAGAAACAAGAGTCAAGACTTTGAGACATTTTAGAAGTTCAAAGCACTTGTTGAGAATGAAGTTGGTTGCAAGATAAAAACTCTCCACTCAGATCGAGGGGGGGAATTTACAAGCAATGAGTTCAAGATTTACTTGGAAGCTCATGGGATTCATCGACAAATGCCTATTACTCACACACCATAGCAGAATGGTATAGTTGAGAGAAGGAATCGTACTATCATGGAAATGGTGTGATGTATGATTGACGACTCAGGTTTAACAAAGACATTTTGGGTAGAAGCTGCAAGAACTGTAGTCTATTTGTTGAACAGAGTGCCCACAGTAGCTCTTGAAGAAGTGACACCTCAAGAAGCATGGTCAAATCGGAAACCATCAATTACACACCTTAGAGTATTTGGGTGTAAAGCTAGAATGCACATACCCAAGAAGAATAGGAACAAGTTGGATATGAAATATGAGAAACTGATATTCATTGGATACAATGAAGAAGCACTTGGGTACAGATTATGGGATCCGAAAGTAAAGAAAGTATACACAAGTAGGGATGTTGAGTTCTTTGAGAAGAAACAAGAAGATGCTCCACTCAACGACTCAACAAACATGCAAAATACACCTCTTGTGAAGACAAAATTTGATGTTCCCACTAAAGATGACAATGATGAATTGGATGATGGTGAAAAATTGGATCCACCATAAGCCAATGGAACACCTAAGAAGTTACCTAAATGGTATACTAAATTAATAAGAGATGCAAATTTGGATGAAGCACCTAGCACATCATCTAATCCTGGACCTAGAACTCGTAGTCAAGCTCGTGAAGAGGTCAATTATGCCCTAATGAGTAGATTTGTTGAAACAGTTGAGCCATATACAGTTCAAGAAGCCCTATAATCAAAAGCTTGGAAAGATGCCATGGATTCAAAGTATCAGTTAGTGATGAAGAACAACACATGGCAACTTGTTGACCTTCCACAGGAAGAAACCCATTGGATGCAAATGGATATTCAAGACTAAGTACAAATCAGATGGGACTATTGACAAGTATAAAGCAAGGATTGTAGTAAAGGGGTATGCACAACAAGAAGGCATTGATTATGAGGAGACATTTGCTCCCACAGCAAAGATCAAGAAAATCAGGATGATCTTTGCTCTATCTGCACAATTTGGTTGGAAATTCCACCAAATGGATGTGAAAAGTTCCTTTCTTAATGGAGATTTACAAGAAGAAGTCTATATGACTCAGCCAGAGGGTTATGTAATACCAAGAAAAGAGATGATGGTATGCAGACTCATAAAATCTCTATATGGCCTAAAACAAGCACCCCTGGGCATGGTACATCAAAATTGATGAGCATCTCATAAGTCATAGATTCGAAAGGAATCCTTATGACCCCAATCTCTACCTCAAAAGCAAGAGGGGAGATTGTCATTATGGTTTTTTATGTCGACGATCTAGTCATTACATGTAATTTTGTGGAGATGATCAATGTAACAAAGAAGGATTTTAATCGATCGTTCGACATGACAGATCTCGGGCTTATGCACTATTGTCTTGGGTTGGAAGTATGGAAAAAGAGAATCATATCTTTGTATCGCGGTTGAAATACACCAAGACAACAATCAAGAAATTAGGATGATGGACTGCACTCCTATTCTACACCTATGGAAGCAAGACTTGATTATCTCATTCCGATCCATCACCACCGATGAATGCAACTCCCTATTGGAAGTTGATCGGGAGTCTAATTTACCTAACATATACTAGACCAGATATATTGGCTTTGCAATCAGCTATTTATCATGCTTCATGCAAGAATTGAAAATATGTCATTAGAAAGCAGCAAAGATAATACTAAGATATCTAAAGGGTACAATTGACCTTGGTCTAGAGTACAAGAAGAAGAATGACAACTTATTCTTGATAGGATATTCAGATTCAGATCATGCAGGAAACATGGATGATAGGAAGTCAACATTAGGCTTTGTCTTCTTTATGGGATCTAGACCGATATCATGGGGAAGCAAGAAACAGAACTTTGTTTCTCGCTCTTCTACAAAAGTAGAGTATCGAGCTGCAGGTGAAGCTATTTGTGAAGCAATATGGCTATGCCGAATACTGGAAGGAATTTTTCTACCACAACATAAATCTACTCCAAAGTATATGTTGATAATGAATGAGTTCTGAAGCTTGTTCGCAATCCAGTATTTCATGAGAGAACCAAGAATATTGAAGTACAGGTTCATTTCATACGCGAGTATGTCTTGAAGCACAACATACAGCTTAGTTTTGTCCTACTGGTTGAATCAGAAGGTAGATGTTTTCACTAAGTCACTTGCACGTGACAAATTCACACTATTCAGAGAGTTCCTCTCCTCTTCATTGGAAACTATGAAAAATTAAGGGGGAATGTTAGCATAATTTAGCATAGGCATATTTATTACATTGTCTTTTATTTAATAATGTGCAACATGTGCACCTTAGTCTAGTGACTTGCATTCAATATTGTTATGTTGGATAACATTCAATATTGGTATTAGTAGTAATTACATGTGCATGTGAGATGGGTCTTATCATCTCGTAGTTGGTTCCTGATAGGGTGTCATGTCTATCCATATGAGGCTATCTAATATCTATAAATATTACAGCTCTTGCATTGTTATGTAATCTGATTTCATGATCAATAATATTTGTGAGGCTTCCATCCCTCTTTGGTCATTGCAATCTTATTCTATTCTATCATTTGGTATCAGAGCTATACCATTATTATCATTTGGTATCAGAGCTATACCATTATTATCAAGATGGATGTTGCATAATGAAGTGTCACTCTTCCTTCATTGTGGAGATGAATGCTACAATTGGATAACATATTCTTTAACTTATTATCTTAGCAAGGTGTGACTTTTATAGAACTAAGAAATGATGCTTCACACCTTAGCTTTGATTGATAATTGTTGGTTATACCTAGAAAATTTGTTTCAACTCTTCATCTTTGTGAGAAATGGTGGGATGCATAAATAAACTCTTTGTCATAAGCTTGATATTCTTTCTTGCATATGACAAAATGCTCATCTTATGGTCATCATGAAGAATGAAATCATATCACACATGACCCATACTTAGTAACCATGATCCTTGTTGGATTTTATGATTTTGAAGATTCTTGAAAATCATCAATGGAAACATGTGCAATCCTACGAATGGAGACACATCCTCTTAGCGAGATAGAATTAAAAACTCAATGAATGAAAAATATCTTCTTGAAGCATGTCATAACTTCTGTCAAGCCTCTTGAATGGATAATGAGAATTTACCACAGCCATGGTTTCTATAGTGAAAATATTTGAATGATTCAACTAAATGTTTCGTGATCAACAATCCTCATGTATACTTTAGCACAGGTCCACAAATGATTTTTTCTTCTTCCATCCTCTGCTTCAGATCATCAAAATCCACGTGTTCTACTAGAACTGAAATAATCTCGTATATGGAGTTGTGGAGATTCAATTTGCATTTTTATGATCTCCCTAACCTTAGAAATTATTAGGAATGTTATGGTACAATTGAAAATGGATTCCACAACCATTTCTTAAAATCCACAAATTTGAGTGTATTTCAGTATTACAAGTTGTTGATTCCATATTTTGGGAAATTTCAAAACAAATAAAATTCAAATTGGATGTGACTTAATTCAATCGAGATATAATCCCAAGACGTATATATGCTCGAATTTGGTGATATTCCCTTATCGGGATCAAAGGGAATTTTGAAAATGGGTTCTAGGGAGGAAAGCTTATAAATTAGTGTTGATGGGAAAGAGGTAAAATTTTCATTGGTCGGGTGGGGAACAATTTTTGTCTCGAATGAGGTGATCTTTGTCTCGTTACAAATCTCTTGGGAAGAGAAATTGATGCTCTAAATGTAGCAAGGTTATCTCATGGAGTTTGGGAGAACGAGCCAAATCAATTATAAATGGGCATGGGGTTTACAAGGGTTTTGGAGTTGAATGGTGATTTTGATCATATAATGGGATTCCTTTCACCTCAAATCACATTTGATAGCTCAAAATGATGGGCTTAGAGAGTGCAATGAATGCTCAAATTTTGGTGAGGTTCCTCTATGTGATCCGAACACAATATCCACTTCAAATTTTGAATGTTTTGGGTGCAAGGAGACAATGGTGGCTGAAAAAATAGTATTGAATATATTTTTGAGGATTTTATCACCTATTATGTTTAATACCTCATCTTCAAGGCACCATCATGAGGAGTTGTTGGGCAAAATTGGTTTGAAAACAGAGATTGGAGTCAAGAGTTATGAGGAAAACTTGATCTTGGAGTTCTAGGGCACAAAGGGAGAGTTTTGCAATGTGGAAGAGGAATAACCAGCTCTAAGATAAGATTTAATGGCCGCCTTAATTTTTTAAACTCATTTTATGTTTTTTTGAGAGGGAAACAAGGTGGTATAGTGGAGGTGAGAATGGGTATTGCACATGGAGCATGGAGATGATTTGCACCTAGGTGCACTTTTGGGGTGAAAATAAACCACATAAGTGCACTTTGGGTGCAAGATGAGTGAATAATTACGCTTGGGTGGAGATGGAGATGGGTTTTACACTAGAATTTGCACCCACACTTTGTTTTTAGATTATGTTTTACCTTTTCCTTTCTTTGCATCTTTAAAGACTCCCTCAAATCATAATTACAACCAATCAAAATCCAACCAATCAGGTGAGGGTGAACTTATGGGGTGTAATTTCACCTCATAAGTGCACTTAAGGTGCAAGAGGACAAGGAAAGTGTGCAAATGCGCCAAAGTAGAGTTTTAAACATGCTTTGCACTACTTATTTTGCACCTTAAAGTCATTTCCTCCTCCAGATTCCATTCTTGGTCAATTTTGGCCGTATAAAATATAATTTCACATTTAAATGGGTCAATTAATCCAATGATCATATTTAGGAAGTCTTAAAATGAGTTATTTAACAACATTTTCTTATACCTTTATTTTGGCCTAAGGCGGTGTGTCGGTGAGTGAGTTGCAAGAAGGGTTTTCAACAAACACAATCCAAACCAACTTATGGGTCATGAAGAGAATTAAATGTAATCTCACTTGATATTTTTTAGGCTCCTAACTCCTCTCTAGGTTCTCTAAATCTTCATGCAAAATTCATGTGTAAAAATGTCACCTTGCATTAATGTCAGAAAGGTTTCCACTTTCTATACTCTCATAATTCCACCTTACTTATTCCATTGTGTAGTGGGTTCCAATATATTTCCAATTCATATGATATGAGCTCCAAAACAACACAATATTCTTGAAACCTTTCACTAAAGTTGGGTCTTTAATGAAGTATACACTCTGTTTTCTCAAAAATTCTTAGGAAGAAATCTTTCCCAAGACCATTCAAAAGCTCCCAAAATGATTTCTAAATCATAAAATTGTGAAGGAAAATATAGTACCTTTCCATTCACTATAAAAAAATTTGAAACATTTCGAGGCTCCCGAAACCCTTCTTATAAGTTGAACTTTAAAAGCGGAAAATTTTGACAAATTAGGATATTTTGACCAGTTTGACCAAAAAGGGAAAAAGTTTCAATGGGTTGTCAAATAAAATGTAGTGAAATTTTATATGCCAACAGTTGGCTCATACTTGGGGACTTGACTTGGTTTGACATGAAATGAAAATGAGGAAAGAAGGAACTCCATAATCTCAATTTAGGTTTTAGTGGAATAATGCATTATCCATTAAGAGATATAGTCTCAACAAGGATACTGAGAATGAAAAAGGAAAAACGTGAACACACAACAGAAAGGAAAAACACCACATAATAGTAAAGGTAAAACACATAGCAAGGAAATGATAAACACAACAAACCTAAATCACCTATGGTACATGTGGGGGACAACCCTTTTTCACTGTATTACTCATTCTTCTTTGAATGTTACCCATGTATGGGTAGCACCAAATGGCATTGTTTCATGAACCCATTAATCTGGTTCAATGAAGTAAGACCCTTCCTTAAATACTTATGAAATCTAGCTTCTGTAAGATATCTCTATATGCATGAGAAAGATAAAGTGGTATGTTTATTCTTGAGAAATTCTATATGGATCTTTCGGCAAGTGAAAATCCATCCAGATAACCCATTGTCTTTGTTGTTCGAAATCTCATTTCCATGATCAATTTTTAGATTCACCCCTACTTTTGATTTCCCATTTTTCACTTTACTACTCTTTGTAAGATTGATTCTTAATCATTTTTGGCTCGTCATGTCCACAACTAGTCTTGTGCTCTCTGATGGGCATTTGCTCTTTTCTTGTCATGCTCTGCATGACCATTGTTTCCATGAACTGGTTCTTGGTAGATCCCTCAATGTTTCCATCATAAGCATATTCTTCTTAATGTTCTATGTTTACATGTTGCTCCAAATGGTCCTCTTTCACACACACCGACTCATTGTTGACTGTTGATCACTATTGTGTGACTTGCAACATGCTTCATACTCTTGAAAGGATAATGAGAACAAGGTTGGAGCTAAAATATCAAGATCCTCACTTTCTTCATCTTGATCATCCAGAGCTACAGTAGTAATCTCCATTATGGATATATCTTAATCCCGAGCATAATCATCCTTGATATATTGAAACACCTTTTCATGTATATGTTCCTCATTGAGAAGGTCCTCCTCTCTAAATTGAAAAGAGAGCTTCATATTCACAACCATATCTATCAAAAAAATTCTTACGTTGGATCTTGAGAAGATGATTGGAAACTTGGGGCTCATATTCCAAGAATTCATTTGATATCACTTTTTCTCCATGATATGTATTTCTTATCATCTCAGGCTTGATCTGTGGCAAGTCAAGATATCCATGATCCTCATCATCACTAAGTAGGGAACTTGTATCCATATTCAATGGGAAGTGCATAGTATCAAATTATGGGTCCATCAAATCATCATGAAGTTTCTCAACTGGATCAATCAAATTTGGGTACTCCTCCATCAATATGGGTAGCTCAACATCTTCCTCTCGAAGTTATGAAATAGTTTTCATATCTTGAATCTTGGTACAAAATATCCTCCCTTGGGTCATATTCTTTTTATCGGTATATCTCATATTTATTATAGGAAGGAGCTTCTTCATTTTACCATTGACTGGTATGGTGGCATACAACCAATCCATCTAGATATGTCTGCCAACATCTTGTGAAAAACTGGATCAAAAAGTATTCCATCCGAAGTTGGAATGTTAGCTACAAGTATTTCATCTTGACTTTCTTTTCTGAAAAATCTAAAAATTCCACTTGAGAATATTTTACCTATCCAATGAGAGGTAATTATTTGGTCTCCATGGAGTAATACCAACCAAAAACAGGGGAGATATTGATACCATAAGCCTTAGAAACTTTGGGAGGCATGATGTTGTTAGAGGCATTGGAGTCAATGATATAATTACTTAGTTTATATCCATTGATCAACAAAGAGAGATATAAGGGTTCTACTTTCTCATAAGTGGAGGATGTTGAAGTAATAAGGTTATGATAAGGATTGGTACTAGGAGTGGGAAGTGGTTATTTAGTAATGGAATTGATGGGACTGGACTTTGAACTACTTCCTTTGATAAACTGGACAAGTTTATCAAATTGCTTGGGATGAGTTCTTAGATACTCAAACTCATAAATTTGGACTTTGGAATATTTGATATGGCCAATTATGTCAAAGGAAAAAGAATTATATACTTTGGGAACAATGAAATCCTTGACATGTGTAGGGGTTACATTCATAGATGCATAAAAGAAGAAGTAGAAGATAATTTGACCAAGGGAGAGGAAAGAAACTTACCTAGAGAAGTAGATGTGACCTTGGATGAGGTGGTCTCAAGATTCTTCTTGGATGATTCTATGGAAGTGGGCAATGGTGATCCTCTTTTTGTTTTTATTTTCTATAGAGTCTTCTTTGGAGGATTTGAGTGCTTTTCTTGGAAAGCAGAGGAAGAGGCCTCTTTCTATGCTTGTGAGCAAGTAAACACTACATAAGAGTATTTATTCATATCATCCATGGAATCCTCAAAATATTCATTAGATGAGTATTCAAAATACCCAATGTTTGTGTATTTTGCTTCTTCTTCTCTTTCACGTTATTCTTCAAAAATTCCATCTTATTCATATTTTCTTTCTCTAATTGTTGTATTTACATGTGGATCATCCAAGGCAAGCCTTTGGGGTGCTCCAAAAAAAAAATTGGTTCTGGTCTTGATATTGAACACATTGAGCATTTAAATCTTCATTACATCCAAGACATTGACCAAATTTTGAATAAAAATCAGTGCCTTCATATTGTGAACTCTAGAATTTATTTATTTTTTAATGGTTCTTGATCTTCCCTAATATGATAAGATCATCATTTGCTTCAATGGAAATTTCTTGATTATCCAAAGTGTTTGGCTAATATCTCTACAATATGAATCCAACTTCGTGTAAGCGAGAATTTAAGAAGAACATTTTTTTATTGTATGTATTAGGATGAGCACCACTAGGGATCTTGTTAATTGACTTGTTGAATTTGGCCACAAATTCTCTCATGGGCTCATCTGGTTCTTTCTTCATTTGATTCAATTGAGAGAGAATTGTATGAGCATATTCTATCAGCTTGACCCATGCTTCAAACATAGCTTTCATATATTCCCATCATTGATTGAATGAGGTGGAAAATAATAGAACCATTATGCAGTAGCATCTTATAATGACTCCACGAATAGATGAATAGTGACATCTTTGTTTCCTACTCCAAGAATGTCACATGATATGATAAAAGTTGTAATATGCTCATCTGGACGTTGTTTTCCATCTCTGTAGATTTTTGGAAATCTATTTATTGATCCTTTGGGTAGCTTGTGAATTGGAGGATTAAAATCCAACTAACTGGTGTTTTGATCCCAAGGTAATCGGCTCAACCATCTCTCGGAGGAACAATATTCTCGTGGTGGTGGAGAGATGGGAGATTTACTAGGACTAACAACAAGATCTTCAAATGGATTCTCAGTGCTTTTCTTGGAATATGTATGGGAGAAAGCATGAAATTATATTGTTCTTGCAATTCAAACACAAGATTATGAAAGACTATAATTCCACTTGTAAATGATTTTTCAATGAGGAATAGGAAATTTATAGCTAGGAATACAAAAATTCATTGTGGAATACAAAGGGTTTCTCACAGAAATCAGCAGTGGGTATTCAAGCGATGAATCTCATATTTTTGGGTTTTATATTTTATAAATTTTTATGAATTTTGGGAAATTTTATTTTTAGGATTTTTGGATCATTATAGGGTGCATGACAACAAAATATGTCCCAAGGTGGGCAATAAAATTGTTAGAAAAATATTTTGTCAAAGACAAAATACTTTCTTCGTAAATGCTCATAGGATTGAATCCATCCACTTGGGAATGGGACTTCCCCATTTATTGAAATATGAAAACTATTTACACTAGACTAATATCCTTGGGTGGCCAAAGGCCGGGGAATGTGCAGAAAATACCCTTGTTGTAACTGCAACGCTAGACTAAAGAGGGAAGAAATTGTAGGTAGGGAGATATACATACATACATATATATATATATATATATATATAGAAGGAGAGGGGAATTGTATTGATAAGTAGAAATCATATTTCATCAACTATAATTTAGAGGTGATTCTAGTTTCAATTGGAGGAAACAAACAAGCACAACACAACATCACAAGATAATGAAATGGATAATTGCAAGACAAATACAAAGCTTTATCAAGTTTTATTCATTCCACAAAGAAGACACAAATTCCTTCAACTTATTACAAATTCCAGCATGTGCTCAATGAGTGATAAGATGAGAATGGAGGAAAATTACAATATAAGGGAATGGAATAATATAGCTTGCTAGAGAGGGTAAAAAATTTTTTAGAATGGAGAGAGTATTAAAATTTATAGCCAAATCCGGTGGCTCTTCGCATTCCCATGTGACTTTTCAACTTAAAGTGTAATCCCCAATGAAGAAATAGAAACTTTAAGTGACTTAAGTCACTTTTTACAAAATTTTCTCCTTAACAAAGAAATAGAATTCTAGAAAGAGAAGAATAAAGAAGGGGAGAGAGAGAAAATGGAAGATACAAAATGAAGTCCCGCTCTTCCTTAATTGTGGATATGAATGCTACAAATGGATATGATCTTATTCAACTACTTATCTAATCAAGATGTGACTTTTATAGAACTAAGAAATGATGCTTCACACCTTATCTTGACTGATCATTTTTGTCATGCTTGGAAACTTTGTTTCAACTCTTCATCTTTACGAGCAATGGTAGGATGCACAAATAAACTCTTTGTCATGAACTTGATCTCCTTTCTTGCATATGATAAAATACTCATCTTATGATCATCATAAAGAATTCACTCATATCACACATGACCCGGACCTAGTAACCATGAGCCATATTGGATTTGACAATATCATAAATTCTTAAAAATCATCAATGGAAACATTGTAATCCTCTGAATGGAGACACTTCCTCTTGGTGAGATAGAATTGAACACTGATTGAATGAAAAATTCCTTCTTGAAGCATGTGAGAACTTCCTATCGCACCTCTTGGATGGAGATCAATGATTCACCGCAACCATGGTTCCTTTCATGAAAATATTTAAATGATTCAACTATATTTTCATGATCAACAATCTTCTTATGCACTCTATTAGGAAAATTTAATATTTACATGGTTATTAGTTGTTTGGGTGATTTACCATTTGGTAAATCTTATAACTTATGATTGTATCGTTGATAGAATATATTGTTACAACAATTGTATATTCTTATTGTTTGTTTATACCCGTAAATTATAAACGAGTAATTTGTTTGTTTGACTTCCTATTTTCTAGGAAGTAGTTATCCTATTGTACTAGCTATATATTATTCAATTGTATTATGAAGCAATAGAGAGAAGAAATATATTTGTGTGTGTAAAATTAATTATTCTCTCGAATTATTTCCTATGCAAGTTCGGTTCGAGTCTATATTTGGTATCAGAGCATCAATGGTCATGTCCCTATGAACAATGAGAGTCTTAAGAAGAAACTACAGTTCATTTGTTCTATTCTGAGATCAAGTTTATTAGATTATTATTATTGGGAAGGATTGAGAAAAAATAGTGCTATCTTGGTCAATATAATAATGCCCACGCAGCTGCAAGAACATATGACAAGAGTAGTAAAGAGAAGTCCTGAAAAAGTTTGATCTAGAGATGCCAAGCTCGTATATGCAAGGTTAATCTTCTGGATGAATTTTTTTAATCGATTCATAACCATCCTCCATCAAATTCTCCTTGTATATTCTATATTCTATTCAAGTCATGTGAAGGAGGTTTTCAATAACAATAAAATCAAATATTGTTTTGTGCAAATTCATTTTATACGTATGGGTGAAGTTACATGTTTCACGTAGATCATAACAGTGGGAGATACGATCATCCCAAAAAATTGTGCATCATTGAGAGATCTTGGGTGCTTATAAGAGGCGGCTTGGTGATTATCATCAACAATTTTATTCTTGATAATCTATTATGCATGGTTTCTCTTGTTTGGAGAAGGAATACAAGTGAAGGATATCATAAAACACAACCATCTGCATTCATCCCATCTTCCATTTCTCTCCTTGACACATCAGCCATCATGTGGCATTTTAAATTCAATTATCTTGTAAGATCGGCTTGAGATTCCAAAGTGCTTTTCCTAGCTCCATTTTGCATTCAAATATAATTATTTGAATTGAAGAATTGTGTTGTCCATGGCTTTGGAGGATTTGACCCACCTTATCGGAAAGTTGGATAATAATTTATGGTGAGGTTGTCACAAATCAAGAAGAAGCATTTGTGTCAAATACGGTGTCAATAGTTATCTTATGCATGCATTTGCATGGTACCTACTTAGACATGCCGTCTAAATTCACCACTATCAACTCAACAAATTTCCATGGTCTTCAGTTAAAATGTTGCAGTATTTAGACATGTCACCAGTCAAAACTATGCAGTCACACAATAGAGAGAGTTGGCTCGTCATTTACAATACAAAGGTGTGTTTTCTATTTTAAAGGCTATTAAAATTCTGTATACTTAGCCCGAGTGGAAGTATTCTTTTGCTAAAGGCCAAAGTAATACCACATGGAGCAAGGTTTTTTAAATTTATATAAATATAAAGGGGTGTAAAAAATTTTGTTAGGAAATAAGAGATAAAATATGTGGAATAATCCCTCTCGAGAATCACAACAGTAGAAACTAATAAGCATAAAATATTTTAGATCTCAAATAAAATTACTCAATAAAATAACACAACACAAAGAGACAATATTTAACATGGTTCACCAAATTTGGGCTACATCCACCAAGAATCACTTGCTCATATTTTATTACAAGCCACCACTCTCTCAATACAATACCAGATCTATTTAGAGCTATGCTCAACAAACTCTACAGAATTCACACCCGAATTCAAAACACATCTGCAATGTTACATAATGTCTACCATATGCATAAAACCATATAAGTAGACAACTTCTTAAGTAGTTTTACAAAACCATGGGCGAAAACCATCCCATAAACCTATGGGTCAAAAATCTCACCCATATGAGAAGAAAACATTTCCCGGTATATTGGGCACGTTTTATGGCCAAAACAAAATTTCTCGGGGGCTATGCTCTGAACCCCTACTACCGGGGCTGCCACCCCCCCCGTTCGGGCTCGGCCTCAGCCCCGAACCACAGCAAGACAAGCTGTGGAAAGTGTACAATACTCTTAGTGTACGAGTCTTCAACACTTTATCACATGAAAAGCGGCTCCACAACCTAACACTTTTTTATTAGTGTTTCGGTTTACTATATGTCAAGGGGATAAAATTGAGTATAGGTGATTAGGTGGTTTTTAAAATTGAGTCATCAATGTAAAATAAATAATTGTTATTTTATTTTCAAAAGTGTCCAATATTTTTATGTGTCATTATATTTGTTATATCACATTCGTAATGTCGTTAAGTGAGTCATTGTGAATCGAAGTTGTATCAGTAATTTTGTTGTCAAAGACTCAAAAAATTGATTCATTGTAAAAGTCTGAAAAAATAAATTAAAAATTGCCTCATGGATGCATTTTTGGTGTTACCCAATGCCCGGAAAATAATGTGATTCACATTGTGGGGGGGGAAGAATAAATCCAATGTGGAAATTGTTGAGCTTTAACATCCAAATTTTTGAGTGAGCATCGTGATACTAGAGGATGGAGGCAACGGAGGCTAGAGGAAAACCAGCAACCTCTCATCAGTTGCCAACGATGGGGTTGTTTCACTTATTTGGTGTCACATGTGTGCTTTTGGCATTTTTGGTGTGTATTTTGTTTTTACTGCTATGATTTCAGATTTCTATTTTTGGTGTGCTTCATTTCCAATTTGGTGTGGATTTCAATGTGGTGTGCAAAATAAGAAAAAATGTATGTTCTTGTTCACTTGTATATGTGGTTATTCCTACATAATTCCCCATTGTAATAACATAGTGAAGAACAGATAACACAAAGAAATGCAACATCATGAGTCTTGAAGAGGTTGAATAGTCAGATGTGTTCATGTTCATACCTAGGTTTGTGGTTAGCCTCTAGAAAACCATTGAAGGTTGTTCAGATGTGTTCTGATTGAGTTCCCACACTTGTTAGGTCAGATGTGTTCCCTAGAGTGATTGGTTGATAAGCAAATGATTCATGAGTATGTTCCCATCCTCATCGGTCAGATGTGTTCTCGAAAGTGCATGGTTGATAAGAAGTTGATGTGTTCCTTCTTCTACCTTCAGTTCAAGTGTTGTACCAAGATCATGAGCAAGCACGGGTGGCAAGCTACAGAGGAAGTGTGAAAGTTCTTTTACTACCATGTAAACATTAAGGGGGAATGTTAGGAAAATTTAATATTTACATGGTTATTAGTTGTTTGGGTGATTTACCATTTGGTAAATCTTATAACTTATGATTTTATGATTAATAGAATATATTGTTACAACAACAATATATTCTTATTGTTTGTTTATACACGTAAATTATAAACGGGTAAGTTGTTTGTTTGACTTCCTATTTTCTAGGAAGTAGTTCTATTATATTGACTATATATTAGCCAATTGTATTATGAAGCAATAGAGAGAAGAAATATATGTGTGTGTAAAATTATTTATTCTCATAATTATTTCCTATGTAATTTTGGTTACGAGTCTATACACTCTGACTCAGTTCCACCCACAAATGAGTTTTCCTTCTTCCATCCTTTGCTTCAGATCATCGAAATCCATGTGCTTCATTAGAAGCTGAAACGGGTCATATCTAAATTTTTGGAGCTTCATTTTATATTTTTATGATCTCACTAGCCTTAGAAAGTGGTAGGAATGTTATGGTGCAAGCGAAAATGGATTCACAACCATTTCCAAAAATAAAAAAATTGAGTGTATTTCATTGTTATGGGATGTTGACTTCGTATTTTGGGACAAAGCTGGAACAAATTAAATCCAAATCATACATGACTTGATTCATTGGAAATATAATCCCAAAATTAATAGATGGTCTGAATTTGGAGAGATTCCCTCATCAAGATCAATGGGAATTTTAAAAAAGGGTTCTAGTAGGGAGAAAAGCTTGCAAATTAGTGTTAATGGGAAAGAGGGAAAATTTTCATTTGGTCACATAGGGATAATTTTTTTTTGAATGAGGTGATATTGGGCTCATTACAAAGATCTTGGGAAGAGGAATGGATGCTCCAAATTTGGCGAGATTATCTCGCGGGGTTTGGGAGAATGAGCCAAATCAATTTTACATGGGCATGGGGTTTTCAAGGGTTTTGGAGCTGAATGGTGGTTTTGATCATATCATGGGATTCCTTTCACCTCAGATCACATTTTATATCTCAAAATTATGGGCTTGGAGAGTGTAATGAATTCTCAAAGTTTGGTGAGGTTCCTCCGTGTGAGTCGGGCACAATCTCCATTTCTAATTTCAAATATTTTGGGTGTAAGGAGAAAATGTCTACTAAAAAAACAACCTTGAATATTATTTTGAGGATTTTATCACCTAGTACATTTAATACCTCATCTTCAAGGTGCCATCATGAGGATTTGTTGGGAAACATTTGGTGGAAAATAGAGATTGGAGTCAAGAGTTATGAGGAAAACTTGATCTTGGAGTTCTAGGGCACAAAGGGAGAGTTTTGCAATGTGAAAGAGGAATAACCAGCTCTAAGGTAAGATTTAATGGCTGCCTTCACTTTTTTGAACTCACTTTATGTTGTTTTGAGAGGGAAACAAGGTGAGATGGCTTTATATGGTGGAGGTGAGAGTGGGGATTGCACATGGAGCATGGAGAAGCATGGGGGAAGAAGATGGAGATGATTTGCACCTAGGCACACTTTTGGGGTGAAATTTCACCTCATAAGTGCACTTTGGGTGTAGGAGGAGTGAATAAGTGCACTTGGGTGGAGATGGAGATTAGGTGTGTACTTGGATTTGTACTCACACTTTATTGTTATTATGTTTTTCCTTTGCGTTGTTTTCCATCATTAAAAGCTTCCTCCAATCAAATTAATGTGCACTTATGGGTGCAATTTCACCTTATAATTTCACTTGGTGCGGAATTCAAATCTCCACTTAGATGGAAGGGTTTAGTTTTTCCCCACCCGGGGGTTCATGGTGGATTAGGTATTGGGGGGGAGGGTCAATATACCGGTATGCTATGCGGTGGAAGGGTTTAGGAGATTAGGTATTGGGGGGGAGGTACGTCGGCGAGCTAGAGGAGAGGCGGCGGTGGGCGGGGAGGAGAGAGGCAGGGTCTGCGTGAGCTTGAGAGAGCTGGGAGGAGAGGCAGAGGGAGCGGGTTTCTCAGAGGCAGGCGGCGGAGAGCGGGTGTCTGTGGGTGCGTCGTATCCAGGAGCACGCAGGAGTCGTCTCAAATCTGTATTCCTGCCAAATCTGACGGGTATTGTGGAGGCAAGTCATCTGCCTATAACCCATCTGCATTGTTTCTTGAAAACTGGATATGTCTTGCAGTATGAAGTCTTTGCACGTAGTCTTTGGCACACAGTCTCATTTTTCATTGAATCCGGTTGCTTAATGATTGATTAGGATATTCTAGGTGGGTTCTCAAATTGGGTCTGTTTTTATTCTCTCTCTTTTTATTTGGGTATACTCTCTTGTTTGAACATTATGTTGTTTGAAGATTCATGTTTTTGGCCAAAACTATTCGAGTCTCTAGGCTGCAAAGTCTCAGTTGGCACTTTGGTCACAGTTCATAAATATTTCTTGTGTTATCTTAATCCTGTACTAAAAAGAAATGTGTTTAAAAGCATATCACTGTATAGTCAACTTTGGCTTGACCTGATATCTTTCCTTGGTTTTGGGTTTATTCTGGATCCATTGTCCATGTCCATGTCCATGTCTTACAGGTCTTCCCTGCGTTGGGTGCCAGTGGTACCTCACTAGATAAGCTTCTTGTCATTAATGATATCTTCTTTAGTGTATGTCTAGCTATTTGTTGATAAGCTACGTGATGTCTGTAATAGGTTGTTATTTGAATTAGATTTATGTCAAGCTATCCAGTCTGCTTACAGTAAACTCTTTCCTTGACTAAGGATTTGTGAAGGTGAGCAGTATATAGGATACTTGTTTTTATCCATTGGCACATTATCATGGCTACTCGTTTCTTCCTCTTATGCTTATCTGTATGGGTGAAGGGGTGTGATTGAAGATTGTTTAAAGAATTGTGCATAGAAATTTAAAATCTGTATCACGGAAAAGCCTATTTTAATATAAACTCATTGGTCAATGGAATCTCTCCTTGTCAATTTTTGAAAATGGATAATCTAATAAGTTTGCTAGAGTGAAATTGGTATTGTATTGAATCTCTTTATATGCCCTATAATCATGCCCTTGAGCTCAAAGACAACGATAATTTTTCAAGATTAAATCAGTCAACCTTGTTTGAAAAGTTAACAGAATACTTCCTTACAGATTAGAACATTAAATAGTATATGCTTGTCATTTACGTAGAGAGAATTGTTCACAGATATGCATGAGACAGTCATATGTGCTATGCACACATTAAATTGTATGCTTTTGGTGGAAGACAACTGTGAAGATTGTACGTATGGATGCCTTGAATGATTGTACTCCAGATTCATTTGGTAGAAGATTGAAGGAGTCACATACAATAATGTTTTACAAATAGAGAAGATTGAAGGAATCAAGTGCAAGAATATTTTAAAGATGGCGAAGATTGAAGGAATAAAGTAAAAAAGCATTTGCAGATAGAATGGTAATTGATGAGTTGGATGGCATTGACAAGATGAAGAAGGTGAGCTATATTAACAATATTGTAGGTTAAAGTGTTCAAGATTCCACAATCCATAATGTCAAGAAACCACAACTTCTAGATTGATTGTGTAAAATGCTTGAAAATATCGATGTTACAAACCACACTTTTTGAATCATCATCATATTGATTGCATGTGTCTGCCCTTATATTAGGATAACAAGTAGACCATTTCAACAATGGTTCAAGGAGCACTCTTCTGATATCCATTGAGATTGCATTAAAATCTCAGGTCTAGTCAGAACACGCTCATAGGACATCCTAGGGCATATGTATGGAAAAGGCTAAAATTTTAGAGAGGAAGGAACACTACATGTAAAGAAAGGTATAGAAGCTATCGAGATTAGCAAGTATCCAAACAATCTCAATCGAGATGATGAACTTGACCTTAGCGACACATGGAGACCCATCATTCATCTACTCAAGCCTCCTGGTTGATTTCATTAATAATTGTAGGCAAGAATAATAACATATCTTTTATTTATTTAATATTGGATAGCGACATTAATTATTGGTGGTGCGGACGATTGTTGATCCATACAAGTTGCTATAAATTAATTTGGTTTAATTATATAAGAAACACTTTTCTGCTTTCGTATCAATTAATCATCCTAAAGATGAACCTCAATGTGTGGTTCAAATTGTCGATCCTTTGAATCAACTTACACAATTAAATTATTAATTTGAAAGTCATAATTCCTTGACATTTCAGGTGTCGATATAAAAGCAAGAAAGAATAGAAATGATAGTTTGAGCATGGGAAAACACAATGTAGGTCAAGGTTTAGTAGTGACCAGCCCAAATGCAAGAGTATTTGACCAAATATATCAACATGAAGGATTAAAAACATTATGTATGAAGTCAATGTAACTTGAACCAATATATCAGAAAAAAGTAGGGTATTGAATCAAAAAACATAAAATGTAAGGAAAAGATCAGTTCATGATGAGAAGGGGATATATATGAGATCAAAGTAGATGACAACACCTAGATCCCCCTTCCATTTCCCTTAAACCTGTTAAGGTACAGAGAAGAAATTTGAAAACCATTGTTCACTTGAGAGGACCATTGACAAGTCTGAGGAACATGTAATATAAGTGAAGGCTCTCAGAAATTGCTACAGAATTAAGAATGATCTTTAATCACATAAAGGAAGAAAGAACTAAACAAAATGATGAAGAGGAATACATAATTTTATTTACGAAATAAACAGGCAGCAAAGCCAAGACTTGTCAACATACTCAAGTAAGATGGAGACTGCTTTTTAGAAGCAATACAAGACATTATTTTCCTACAAGTAACTCATGACTAAACGTCAGGGGACAAACCTCAGATTTGAACGGATATGATGTTTTATATGATATTTTCAGTACAAGAAAACATCATATCCATTTCTCCGGTATAAGAGCACTAAACCCTCGGGTGCAAACATGTCTTGTCAATTGGGAAAAGAAATCAGTCATGTCAAAATGTGCTTCCTTCATCAGGACCCAGAGAGGATGACTTGCTGAATATGCTACCTCATATGCAAAAGAAGTATGTTTTGAGAAAAGAGAATGCATGCAAAGTAGTGTCTGAAATAAAGTAAACCCATAGAAGAGATGATCGGAAAATTGATGGGATAATTGCCAAAGAGGAGTTCCACTACTCTTGTGCACTACTCTTGTTCCACTGCCAAACTGATGGTGCCGTAAGACATTGCAGTAATCTTTCGGATTGTGCAGGGCTGGTGTCGGAATTGCTTGCAGAGACCATGCATCTCTTTCAGTAGATATCTCTCAATAGAGCACAGGTCACGACCAATCAAAAGATCCTCTATAATGGAATTTCTCAATTTACTTAGTTGACGAACATCTCCGTTCTTCAGTATGAAAGATAAGAAGCCAATATTTCTTTCTAGATTAACTAACCTTGCTGGAATCACAGATCCCAGCCAAGTTTCTATGTTTGAACTCTTATGATCCATGACTTCCACGGTCCCCCAGATCTCTTTACCATCACTGGAAAGCCTTAGCAATAACCTATCTCCTGAAAATATCAAACCTTCCTTCTGATTCTCTTGGAAGAATATTCCTTTGTCTTCACCGGCTATTGGGTCTGAGAACATAAGTACAACTTTTTCTCTGTATATTATGGGCCCTATCGGCTTCTCTGGCCTTCCAATTGTAAATTTAAAAATCCTATTGCCAGCAGTAAGCGTGATCTCTGACCCAACAAACAATGGCTTAAGATTTTTCTCCATGTTTGAAAAAGCCAAACACAATTCCTGGTGCAGTTGATCCAGCTTATCTATGCAACAATAGGACTCTTGTTCAATGCTGGATGTGCTACATCCCAAAGGGAAACTGGCAGTGTTCGGGCATGACTTTCCGGCACCTCTCTTGCACATTGAGTCCCGCAAATAAACAATGTTGGGGCAGAACTTGGGTAGATTTTTCAGAAAACATGAAATGACACGTTCTTGATTGCCTTCTAGTTCTGAGAATGATGTTTTTTTCCTATTCTCTTGCATTTGAACAATGCGATTTTCCTTCCACTTGCAGTAATCGTCATACTCTGATGGCTGGACAATTTTTAGAAGGCACATGAAATCTTTGTTGCTCGGCATGTTGAAGTCAACATCAGATGACTTCGTCCAGTTCTCTAGTAAATTTTTAAGCATTTCTGAATTAGTCGTTAATTCCTCACGTCTGCTTGCTTTTGAAACATTCAGGGCCGAATTAAGGGTTCCGAGCGCCCTAAGCAGTACTCGGAGCGTGCGCCCGCCTCCCACCTGGGACCAACAACCCACGTATATGTGAATGTTTTTAAAACAATTATAGACTCATTATTGCAACCATGTCTGTTATTAAAAACACTCATTATTACAACCATGGATGCTATTAAAAACACCTCAGGACAGAAATAAAAAGCACTATTTAAAACCAAACATGTGAAATTGTTATCTTGACAATGAGGGATTTGAATTTTGAAGCATCAAATTTTTAGATCCTCTCACAATTTTCTGAAGGACAGAAAATCTTACCTAAATGTCCTCCATAAGCTGCAGCATTCAAACATGTTTGACGGTTCTCCCTGGGCCATAAAACTAGAAACAACGGTGTGGCTGCTAACAACAGCTTGGCTGAATCCACGTGACCATGCTCTGAATCTATTATCAATGGCGTCTCTCCAAACTGATTGTGCCTGTGCACAACATACTTGTTGTGTTTAAGAAGAATCCTGACTACCTCTTGATTACCCTTCTTGGCAGCCTCGTGTAATGGCGTATTCTTATCAGAATTACGAGCCCCAGTCAATAGGGAAGGCCACTTAAGCTCTTAGCGTTATGAAGAATCCATTTAACGAGCTCCACATGGCCTTCCCTTGCAGCAATGTGGAGGACTGTGTTCCCCTCAAATGTAACCTGGGTAATATAGCTCCCAATTGCATTCTGACTGTGTAAATCTCGAAGGATCTTCAGATTGCCCCTTTTGACAGCGATGAAGAGATCTCTTCAAACATTGTAGTCTCTTGTCAGAAGAACACAACGATAAAACCCTTCGGAGAAGATATAGTTGTCACTTACCGTAGATACAGTTGTAGGTGGTAGGATCTGTATGTCTCTGTTTGGACATTTTCGGGTCTGACATGTCCGTTGCTTGTTCTTGAAATTCTGTTACACTCATAACCATAATATGTCAATATTTGAATATTATAACATCTTTTAAGATTTCGCGGCCATGCGCAACAATTCTAATTTCCAAGGTGGGGTGCGCACATGGAAAATTCAAAACTGGAGTCCACCACATGGGCTCCAATAATTGGAGGGAAATACATTGTAAAAAATATTAATTAAAAACTTTATAAGTGCATTTAATAGAACAGTCTGTGGTCCTTATCTCCCAGCAATGAAATTCTGTATTACTGTCCATTCTGTACATATGGTGTTTGTGGCTGCACATTCCAAATTGGATGGATAAGAATGCAGAGTTGTACATTATATTTTTCCAGAATTAGCGTCTCTAACAATTCAGATTGAAGGAAACATTATCTATTCACAAATAATTGGAGATTCTGCCTAACAAATATCTCCATAAATGTTGAAGCCATATAAAAGTAGTATCTCTCCATTGCATATTTTGTTTGATAAATATTTGCCTAGAAGGCCTGTAAAAATTGAGAATGTATTTGGCTTATTCAGTTCAAAGTACAAACCATTAATATGTGTAATTTGAAGTCTCTTTTTCTTTACTTTCTATCTATTTTTGTTACAATAATTAAAATTTGTATAGTAATGTGAAGGGTCTTATGTAGCTGCATTTTTGTGTTAAATTTATAAATCTTCATGACATACATTTTCCTTTTAAATTGAATTGAAATAAACAAAACATATACTTTAGAAATGATATTGTAAACATGTCCCAACTATTGAGAGTTATGTAGTGGTATTATTCTTGAAATCATGAATTCATGGATTCTTCATACGCCACACTCCTCCTTCCACCCTAAACTGCTCCACATACCCTACACCCAATATATATTTAACAAACTTTATATTTTAACCTCTTATCCTCCTTATTATATTTTGAATAACATTTAAAACTCATATATGAACTCCCGTGATAGGTAACAACCTCTCATATTCATATTCCAATAGATGGCCAACATCAATTCATTTTAATCACTGAATATTTCTTTCTAACAAAATATGCAGGAACTTCTTCACCTCAAGATATTCAATACATCGAGTTCAAATATAAATTCATTAGTTCTATATTGTATGCGGTGACATTCATTGTGGATTGTGGTGCATTTTGTTTGAGTTTTCTCTCAATCACAATCTACACAAAAGAATAAATCTTCTGCTACTGATTTACTCTGCCATGCATTGTTTTGAGCCATATGATTTCAAGTATTTCAACTCAAATCCCTATCCACATTCAATGATGCATATGTAGAATACTCAAAAATACCACGTTTATACTTCAAGTCACCCAGTTTTCATTAAGAGTGAGAGCTTGTCCGAATTGAAGAGGACAATGAAATTGTTTGCTTGATGCGAATTTGATTGGTTGTGATTCTCGGCTTGCTCGAGATCTCAGGATCCTTGGCCATTCAATGCCGACAACATGTTTGTATGTTCCTAAGCTCAATTTATTGCATCACAACCCACCTCTACGTTGGATCATTGATTCAAAGAACAGAGCATCCATCATTTCGTGTTGATTGTTCAGTTCAGAATCACCACTCAACCGTCATTGCATCGAGACTCCCTTGCAACGTTTTGTCATCAAATATCACTGCCATTTTCCTGCAACAGTATTTACACTCCACGTGGAGACCTCACCATCCATGTAAATTGATGTCAAGATCTGTTGTGTAGATCTGTTGTGTAGTTAGATCCATTTTTGACAAAGCGTGTTTTGAAACATACTCTTGCATTTCATTTAAAATATTTTAAGAAGGTTGTTAGATACTAATAAATCACTCGTGACCAATAGTATTTTTTTTAATAATTTTTATTATTTGTTTTTTAGATTCAAATATTTTTATTGTATTAATATGATACATATTGATGGAATTACTGAGATGGATCAGGGGATGATTTGGATATTGATAGAATGGCTGGTGAAGGGAATCATGTCATTGGTATAGTTAGATGTCCGAGGGATTCTACATTTTCTATTGTTCGTCATGAAATGGTGAAAGATGATGTTGTTGAATATCCATTTGAGTTTGTTAACAGTAAAGGGCATTCATTAAACCCAAAGCAAGAGAAAAATTGGAAAGTTTCTTCATCAACTATAGGCATCAAGAGGAAACATGAAACTTTGGATATTGGTACAGCTGAAAACAATATAAGCGAGATGGTAGAAAAATTTGCAACTGTTGGAGAGAATGTGATGGATTCCATGTTTATACAATCAAGATCTGCTGAATATTTTGAGAATGTGAATGAGCCCATGCAAAAACAATCAAAATTTGTTGAAAGTTCGAATCAGTAGAGCAGGTTGTAGTTTTTGATATCAATTTATTGAAAAAATGGGAAGACAAACTGAATGAATTAAAGGAAAAGTTTGTCCTCGAGAAGCTTAGTTTGAAAAAATGTTTAAAAGAGGGAAAACCTGAAATAAAACTTCATTGTGGGGCTTGTGGAATTGATTATGGATCAGGGGATATATCATCAGCAAGTCAAACTATCCGTAACTACAAGAATTCTCATATGAAATCTGAAAAGCATCAACATAAAATTACAACAATTGGAAATAGTGAAAGTCCATCATGCAACCAAATAACACCAAAAAATGTGTCTGGAGATCGATTTGAGATTGAACATGCAATCAAAATTCTACACGATCTTAACAAGACACAAGATTCAGATTTGTTCAAGGTGGTGGAAGCAACACTTGGAGAATATGCAGACAAGAGAAAAGTCAAAGTGGAGTGTACACGCTGCAATAAATGGTTTTCTTTAGTTCCTGCTAGTGGTAGTATTGCCTCATCTATAAATGAGCACATGAAATCAAAGAAGCACACACTTACTACAAATAAGACTTCTACAGTTGAGTTGAGGAGTGGCACAGTTGGTCAGACCCAAGAAGCCTACCATTGATAAGTCCCAACAAAGTTTGAATAGGTTTTTGGTCCCATCATCACAACCAATAGTGCAAGAAGCTTCTACAAGCACAAGAGTTTCACATGCAGGTACGTTGCATAACTTGTAATTATTATTGGATTATCACTTTCTCTAATCTATTATTACTTAATAGTATTTTTAATTATATATTTCCTTTTTACAGCTCATGGATCTCACATATTACTTCTATGTTGGGGGTTTTGGGAACCATATATTTATAGAAATGGGAAGCGATTAGACACTAAGATCTTAATGGATGATCAAAAGGATGGGAAATTTTGGGCCATTGAGAAGCATACCAAGAGATCAATATGTTATAATGGCATTGAATGTAGTATCAATGGAACTTATAGGCATATTCATTGTAAAAGGGTCTCTGAGTCAGGATTCCCCTTTGATTCATTGACATGTACATTTTGTAAGTTGGTTCCCAATTGTGATGACTTCAGGATGCGTTTATATCGTGAAATGATAAGCTCCACTAAAAGACATGGGAGAGATACAGGAAGAGGGAGAAGATTAGACTTTTTGACTCAAAGTGAACTCAAAAGAGTTTCACGAGATGCTAATACAAGCCTAAGAATAACAATGCGTGCTCTTTGGTGGGAGAGGACGATTGTTGCTTCATTATCTATTAGAATTAGATCCCTAAAGGAAAAGTTATTTGAATCTATAGAAAGGAAAGATGTATATCGATTTTGCAAAGATGTGTGTGAGGCACATAAAAAAGGAAAATTACAGGGTAAGGATGTAGTTTGGGAATTTGTACAGGATATCTTTCACAATATTGTGCATTCTAAGGAAGGAAAAAGGTATAGTAAATCCACCAAATCTATTTATGAGATGATTAAGCTATGGGGAGGTCCTAGATTGCATAGCTTTCTTAGCTTGAATCTAGATGGTCCTTCAATATCTACAACTCTAAGGCAAGTTCGAAAATCATTAACATACATTCCAGGGGAACATGAATACATTTTTAAGGCAATAGGAAATATTTATGCTAGTTATAAGTCCAAGCATGGGATAGAAGGCCCAATTCCTGTATGCCTTGCTGAAGATGAAACAGTTGTGAAAAAATATATCAGGTGGGTTGCAAAAAGTGATACGTTGGTGGGTTTTTGTGGAAATAAAGAAGAACACCAATGCCAATCACATTTCTTAGTGACGGTTGGCGAAGGAGCTAGTAGGATATGAAAATATTACAGATGCTTTTAAGAACAATGTGATTGGACACTATGCACGTGTTATTATTGCAAACCCCTTACATGATATGCTTCCTCGTTTGGTTGTGGTTCTTCATCCAACATGCAATAGGTTCAATGCAGATTTTGTTCATCAACAATGGAAAACAATAGAAGTGATGTGGAAGAAACATGTAGAAATGTATTTAGGACCTATTATTGGCCATTCCTCAGATGGAGATAGTAGAAGAAGACATCTTATGTTAAGGGATTATTCTTCAACAATGGGATCCAGATATCAAATTCCATGGGAAGGATGGAGGCTAACAGGTTCATATATTGATAAAAAAGTAACAGGACTTCATGATCAAGATTACATCCATAATGGAAAAAAGTTAGTGAATCCTTTATTCAGTGGTCGACGGGATTTGATAGTTGGAAAAGAGTTGATTAGTTTTAATCATGTTCGAATGGTTTATAATAATTTTAAAGTGGATGATCACAAGTTGAAAGTTGAAGATATAGAGAGGATAGATCGACAAAATTGGGCTTCAGCACAACGCATTGCTTCAAGGCATGTTCAAAATTGTTTGAAAGATATGAGAAGTACAATAAGTGGCAGGACAGAGAGGACATTAGGTACTAGAGATTTATTTATCAATTGTTGCTGATTACATTGACATTTTTTTGTCTAATACTCTGACTCTTTGGGAAAGAGTGCGGAATGCATCAAGAGTTCATCATTTCTTTATATTATGGTTGTGTTGGGTACAAAATCAGTCCCAAACAGATGTTAGCATTAATTTTATCAGCAAAGAGGCATATCTTGATGTGCAGATTTCTTGCCATTTTGTAGTTTTATTGATGAAATTGTTTCGGGATCACTACCCACACTTACCATGTGTATTGCACCTAACTGGTTCAGATGTATGTGAAAACTTCTTTAGCAAAGTTGGTGGCATGGTTGGAGTAGAAAGGTCCTACGATTTCACTGATTTACTTCACACTGTTGGAACTCTTAATAGGGTTGTTGAAGAAGAAGCAAGTTCCCAAGGACTTTATTTTAATAAATCTCATAAGAAGCAAGAAAACATATGGAGTAAATTGCATCAAAACATGAAGTATAACCCTATTGTGTTGTCACAATATGATACAATATCAACTGATGATAAAATTATAGAAGCTCTAAAAAAGGATTGAATGATGCACAAGGCATTTTATCAAGTCTTGGCATGAAACCCATTAATAACACTCAATCTTCTTGGTGGCTTAAACCATGGAAAGAGGATCAAAATTATCCAAAATTTCAAGTTGTGGATGAAGTACTTCATGACTCTCTTCCAGAGCATTCTATCTCTATATTCCAACCTTCATCATTGATGGTAGTTGATGGAAGTGAATTTCAAACAATGGAAAGTGAGTGGAGGCATGAGTTGGATGAAATATTAGATTCCATTGAGGATAATGAAAGTGCAGCCATTAAACCAGTTGTTGATCTCGATGGTAAGGATATGTATAAATCATGTTTGGTTAGTCAATTGAATGGAAATCCAACATTATCCAAGGATAGGCTGACCAAAGTGAGAAATGGGGTGTACTTTAGACGAGATGAGAGAGCACCAAGAAAGGGTGTTTCAGTTAGCTTTGGCATTGGGTCAGATTGTGGGGTTTTGTTTGACATTGATTCTATACCCATAGCTGAACGGACTACAAGAAAAGGGGTTTCTCGAAGTACAAATCACGGTGTTTCATGCGGAACATGGTACATTGGGAGGGTTCAAAGAATACGGAAAAAAGATGGTAATAAAGTGTTTGATTACCATAATGATATTGATCTTTTGGATAGACAAGAAGGAATTGAACTTCAACTTTGTTGGTACAATAAAATAAAGGGGAAACACATATACAAGTATGATTCTACAGACCATCTTTTTGTACAACTTGAATCTATCATCGCGGCTGCCAACTTATCATATGATTCTAGGAGCAATACCTACAAATTAGAAGATAGTGATTACATTACTTTTGAAAATTTCACAAAAAACTTAAACAAGGTGTAGTTTTAAAATCTTTTTGTCTTCCTTCTTTGAATTTATTTTTATTATAGATGATTTACAAATCTTTGTTAATTTTCATTTTTATAATTTATTGATTCATTTGTAACCCTATAGCATTAATTTTATATTTTTTGGTATGTGCTGCAGTGAAAGGTTCGGATATTAATGAAAATGGTGCTTGATGATACCGTCTGAAAATGATGCAATTTTAGATTTTACAGGTTAGTGCAAACATCCTCACTCTCCTTAAACCTACAGAAATATCTAAAACTCGTAATATAGTTATTTGATACGTGATTTTATCTAAAAGTAAAAGTAAGTGCTTGTATTATCATGCAAGGAAAATGAGAGGTCTGAAAGGCTGTTTAGTATGTGTCACTCTCCATGTTCTACTTTGGGTTTTTAAGAGCGCTTAACTCGGTTGGTGGGTTTGTTTGACATGGGTCTATTTTTCCCACTCAACTTTTTTTTGTTGTTCAATACATGGAGAAAAAAACAGCAGATACGATACTTTTAAAGCTATACAATTCATATGTTTCTGATTTAACCCATAATGGTACTGAGTTTAGGACAGCTATTAGCCATATCTCTGTTGAACATAGTTCTCCATAACATTATGTTTATTTAATTATGAGAGTAGAGAACCATACTTTTTGTTGCTAGTAAATCGAAATCGACACGTACTTTGCTGCAACTATCCAATTACTGCTAAATTTACAACGTTAACTTGGGTTTTAGCATGGTTTAACTCCTTTAGATCTCAAATAAAGTGCTTGTATTATCATGCAAGGAAAATGAGAGGTCTGAAAGGCTGTTTAGTATGTGTCACTCTCCATGTTCTACTTTGGGTTTTTAAGAGCGCTTAACCCGGTTGGTGGGTTTGTTTGACATGGGTCTATTTTTCCCACTCAACTTTTTCTTGTTGTTCAATACATGGAGAAAAAAACAGCAGTACGATACTTTTAAAGCTATACAATTCATATGTTTCTGATTTAACTCATAATGGTACTGATTTTAGGACAGCTATTAGCCATATCTCTGTTTAGCATAGTTCTCCATAACATTATGTTTATTTAATTATGAGAGTAGAGAACCATACTTTACCGTTGCTAGTAAATCAGAAATCTGACTTTTGTACTCGCTGCAACTATCCAATTACTGCTAAATTTACAACGTTAACTTGGGTTTTAGCATGGTTTAACTCCTTTAGATCTCAAATAAAGTGCTTGTATTATCATGCAAGGAAAATGAGAGGTCTGAAAGGTTGTTTAGTATGTGTCACTCTCCATGTTCTACTTTGGGTTTTTAAGAGCGCTTAACCCGGTTGGTGGGTTTGTTTGACATGGGTCTATTTTTCCCACTCAACTTTTTTTTTTGTTGTTCAATACATGGAGGAAAAAAACAGTCAGATACGATACTTTTAAAGCTATACAATTCATATGTTTCTTATTTAACCCATAATGGTACTGATTTTAGGACAACTATTAGCCATATATCTGTTTAGCACAGTTCTCCATAACATTATGTTTATTTAATTATGAGAGTAGAGAACCATACTTTACCGTTGCTAGTAAATCAGAAATCTGACTTCTGTACTTGCTGCAACTATCCAATCACTGCTAAATTTACAACTTTAACTTAGGTTTTAGCATGGTTTAACTCCTTTAGATCTCAAATAAAGTGCTTGTATTATCATGCAAGGAAAATGAGAGGTCTGAAAGGCTGTTTAGTATGTGTCACTCTCCATGTTCTACTTTGGGTTTTTAAGAGCGCTTAACCCGGTTGGTGGGTTTGTTTGACATGGGTCTATTTTTCCCACTCAACTTTTTTTTGTTGTTCAATACATAGAGAAAAAAACAGCAGATACGATACTTTTAAAGCTATACATGGAGAAAAAAATAGTAGATACAATATTTTTTATAGATTATTTTAAAATCTTTGTTAATTTTCTTTTTTTATGATTTATCAATTCATTTGTAACCCCATAATATTAATTTTATATTTTTTGGCATGTGCTGCAGTGAAAATGGTGCTTGATGAGACCATTTGACGACGATGCAATTTTAGATTTTACAGGTTAGTGCAAACATCCTCCCTCTCCTTGAACCTACAGAAATATCTGAAACTCGTAATAAAGTTATTTGATACGTGATTTTATCTAAAAGTAAGTAAGAAATCCATGATACAACCATATGAGAATGTATTTCTTATTACATAAAGGTTTGTACTTCTGCAAATAATGGTCTGAATGCATATGTGTTATCTCTGTGCAAGACTTGGAGCAAAGAAGAAATAATATAAGGATATTAAACTATCTAAGGGTTGAAAATCTTTGTAAGTTAATAACTAGATTGTCTTGAAAGAAATTTGTAAGTGTGCATAATGGAATCTGTGTAGGCATATCAAGGAGATATTGGTTGTTATATAGATATTTATTTTTGAGGAGTTAGATTCAGCTTAAGGAATGATGAACATAGGATAACCAAACCTGAATTCCAAATCTGTCCTACTTTCTATATCACCAGAACTGGAGGTACCTGCAATAGAGAAAAGTTAACAGCCAGCCCAAATCATTCGTGCTTTCTTAAAGTCCCAAGGTGGGCTTCAATTCCCTATCTTGGTTTTTTAGCTGAAAATAAAATTAAAATTGCACTCACATAATTGGACCGCAACGTTTGGAGGACACTACTTAGGCTTTTGAAAATGCTTTGTCAGTGGCTGCTTAGTGCTTGTTTTACTGTTGTATTTGCTTGCAGAGATCAAGAAGACCCTCTAATCAAACGAGCTCTTACTATTCTTGGCGCCTGATAAGTAAAATTTTGTTGTGATTATGATAGGATAAAAATCATAGTTCATCTTGAAATGGTAAAATGAGAAACTAATGTGTCAAACAGTATACCGGTATGCACAAGATTAGTAAAGGAGATATTTCCTTCTTTAGATTATCATGAATCATGCCATAAAGTTTTTCTGCATAAGCTGTAAATTGTTGCTTGAAAAGAAATGTTGGGTACTTAGCTTCCACTTGACGTAAAACATCCAGCCTTCCAATTATCCCACCATTTCCTCTAGAAATACCCTAGGTAGCCGGTAAGTGGGTACGGTTCGGGTACGGGTACGGGGATCCGGTACGTCGGTACGGCAATTTTTTTGGAGGCCCGGGTACGGCACTTGGGTACGGCAGTACAATATACATATAAAATATTACCCACTGCCTAGCTATTTAATAATGTCCTGGAAAAGGGGATATTACAATTCCTATTCCTTTTCATTATTTCTATGTTCACATCTTATAACATTGGTATTAAAGCCATTAACGCTCAAAGGGGCTCAAGATTAGAGGGCATGTCTTTCAAATTCGGAATTCATCAAAGGAGACTCGTCTTTCAAATTCGGAATTCATCAAAGGAGACTCGTCTTTCAAATTCAGAACTCATTTAAGGAGCAATCATTGAAGGCATCAAAGGAGTAGAGATTGAAGGTGTCAAAGGGGAATACATTGAAAAGATCGAAAGTGCAAAAATGCCTTTGATCTACACGAAGATTCAAACAGAAATACATTCGCGAATCCTTTAGCGCACGGGTATAAGAAGCATGAAAATACAGTCACGTCGAAAGTGTAAAAATGCCTTTGATCTACACGAAGATTCAAACAGAAATACATTCGCGAATCCTTTAGCACACGGGTATAAGAAGCATGAAAATACAGTCACGTCGAAAGTGCAAAAATGCCTTTGATCTACACGAAGATTCAAACAGAAATACATTCGCGAATCCTTTAGCGCACGGGTATAAGAAGCATGAAAATACAGTCACTAGGGCCATACGCGAAAAGATAGTCGAATCTACCAAACACAATAGGCAAAAATATGTACCCGGGGCCTGCAGGGAGAACCCTGCCCGTACCCGCGCCGAACCGGACCGGACCCCGTACCCGCGCTAAACTGGACCCGAACCTGCAGCCCTTAGGGGCCGTACCGGCTACCTAGGTCAAATACCCATGCTAGATTGGGATGATCTGAATCCTTGGATACAATTTATTAGAAATTTAAAAGTCTAATGATTTAAATAACCATACCGGGTGCAAGAGATCTTCAATAAGAATATCAGATAAAATACTATATTCAAATAATCGTATCTTACTTGAGCCATCCTCCCAAACAAAGAAACAGATGATAATCTTCCACGTTGAGAAGCTATGCCAGCTGCAACATTTTCTTTGAGTGTGCTTTGCAAGAGGAATAACAGGTTTTGGGAATGGAAGCAATGTCATAACAGGTTTCTTGTAATTATAGGTTGGACTTCTTGTAAATATTGACGAGAATTAAGAATGACAATGTTCATGTATCTTCTTGTGTTTCTTATAAAGTGTATGGCTGGACTAATGCCAAAACAATAATATTTTTATGATAACAATTATAGAATGACAAGGTTGGTTTTTGGGTGATGAAACTACAAGAAATATGATGAAAGTTACTCTATTGATTAGACAAATCTGTAGCTTGGTGATTTAGCGATGACTGTGCAGGTTTTGGGAAAGAAATAAGGGCAATCTAAGTTGGGTAATATGGTTAAAAGCATAAGCAACACCAATAATATGCATGCACAGGGAGGTAAATGGATTAAGTTGCCTTTATGTATCAGGAAGTTCCAAGATTGGAGAAGTGGTATGAAGAGTGATTACAAAGCAAGAAGCTTATAAATGTACCTGTTCAAGGATAATCTACAGTGGTCTTAGGATCTGCAAGTCCATGTTGTCATTACAGTGATGAGTAAGAAGTCTAAACTCTGTAATTTTGTGATTATAGTGAATTTTAGACTGGAAAACTACGACTTAGTGGAATCGTGGTATAGCCCAAATGATCAAGTAGATCTCCAAGGTTCACTCTTACCTTAATTGCTTGTAATATACCTTAGGCTAGTAGGCTTACCACTGCTATGCACCGCATACTTCTGATTTCAAGATGAATTTTAGTCATAGAAGGCTTGATTCTAGTCTCCAATAGGTTCTTGGACAATCTCTAAAGATTTCGGGTTCCAATTCCACCAATTGACCTTCCAATTTCTTAACAGTCCTTTTGTTACCCTGTCAACACAGTCTAGAACAACTCTATCAGCAAAATACCATACTGTATGGTCTTAAAATGATCTAAAAATTTCAAAAACAAATAAAGCACATTCCAATCTTTATTCTCTCCAATTTTTGTGATTTTTCACCGGTTAATTTGAGTGCAATATCCAGTTTTCTCCTTGATGCCCTAACTCAGGGTTTCACAGTCTCAGACCTGCCCGAAAGGAGAAAAATGACAAAAATCTTGGGATCCAAAATGTTTTGAAGCCTACTGTTAGTTTCTAAGGTTCTATCCAGACATCCTTCAACCTTCCTAAATTTTAAATCTTAATAATGAGCCTCCCTTCGAACGTTACAACTGGAAACACAGTCAACCCTGCCTTTTCAAGAACTGTAGATGAAGACAAAACCCTAGGCTCTTGTTGGCTCAAATTCAAATTGGTGGGGTTCCACACAACGTTCACTCACCTTATGATACACGACACAACACTGATTTTATCACCTTTCAACCACTATAGGTTTCTAAAGCCTGATTCAAGACACAACTCAAAATTTGTAATCAAGAAATTGTAGTCTTTTATAACCCTACTGGACAGTATAAGAAACAATGATTGATACTCACTCTCTTTGAACTATAGATTTTCCCAAATACATACAACCATTACATGAATACAATGCACTTAAGTCTTAAACTTGTGCACAATTACTGAGAATCATACATGAGCAATTCACCTTTCCCACAGTATTGTAGAGCTTCAGTAGTATTTTCAAGGATTGATTCACTTTGGAAGTGGGCTAACTCCAAAACCCTCTCTCTCTCCAACTCCCTCTCTTAGTTGACCTTTACCAACACTGTCATGAACAGTGAGAGTTAGATAATAGGTAAAGCTTCCAAATTTTCTTGAACAGTGAGAGGAGAGTACTGAGATGGTTAGTTCCAATTTTCATACTTCTATGTTACTATAAGGCCTTCAAATTATTGTCCTTACTTGAATGCTTACTTCCTTCCTTAATTCTTGTCCCACTGTACATTGCAATCTTCCCATACAACTGTCAACAAAACCTGAAGACTGGGGGATTATTCTTGCCTAATTCATTTTAATTCTCCTTTAGACAACCAGTAGGATGATTTCTAATAAATTTCAATGCTTGAAATTGAGTGGAAAGTCCTTACGAAGACCCTACAGGTGCAAATTGATAAGTTATTAAGTTAATATTTGGTCAATGCCTATAGTCAGACTTTGATGGTTATAAGAGTTATTGAGTACCTTAAGGGGTTCATTAAACATTTCTTTGACAGAACACTAAGCAATAGATCTATTGATATGAACATATGATCTCAGACTGATGATCTTAACTTGCACACAAACCTCATAGTCTCTTCTTGTACTTACATAGATTTAGATGACCTCAATACACTATTCACCATCTCAGAACATAGTCAATGGTCCAATCATGATATTATAAGTGTTATAACACAGATATAACTCATGTTTGTATCCACTAGAAGATCACTGTAGCATCAACACAATTTGTACTAACCCTTCAACACTTACCTTTTAAGGTCTCTACAGGCCTAAATGGCATAGAATAGACATGTAGATACAACCTTTAGAGCATGCAGAACATTCACCAAACCTTATGATGATCTCAGAGATTTGAAACATTCCTACTTCCCTAGTTGGCATCAACACATATTCAATCAGCCCCTGTAAACAAGCCTATTCAAAGTTCTAAGTGGGGTGTCTCTTGCATATTGTATCTGATCCTTCAACTATCTGCACTTCTAGATGGGGTGTCTCTTGCACTAGCCCAAGATTCTATCTTGTTGTAAAATCTTAAGCAACTCTAGAACTATGTTTATACCAACTCCAATCGATGGCACATCATAGAAAATCCCATTGCACCATGAAATTTTTTCCCCATTTTTCAATCAAACCTGTGGGAAAACACTTCTTTGTTTCTCAAGCTAATGGCATGGTTGGAATAAATAACTTCATGGTTATCGCTCTAATGAGGAACTTATTGAATTCAACATCATCGATTTGCTATGATATCCTTGTCTAGCCTCTGATGGTATAGATTGTTCTTCAAGAGAAGCCAACGACAAAATTTTACATCAATCTTCATTTCCAAGTTCCATGGAAATATCCCTTTTCATTTGATAGACTAGGTGCCATGTTTTGTTTTTTCCAAGCCCTATATAATACAGCCATTAAAGGTACTAAAATCATTAAGTTCAATTTCAAAAGTGCTATCAGTTCCCTTGGGATGATCTTTTCTCTGGACAGTAATTATTCAATTCATCGAATCAAAGTCCCAAAAAGTTCTAAATGAGAACTCCAATTCTCCAAGAGATACATGATAAACCATTCAACTGCTGCAAACATACTGTCACAGGGACAGTGTGTTGACTGTTAGATCCTAATTTTATTGGGCCTGTGTCAGTAGTCTTAATGCATCACCCTCCCAATTAATTGAAAATATCCCTATATACAAACCATTGTTCATAATTTGTGTGAAGACCCCGATAATTAAAAAATAGAACATATGAATTTCATGAGAAATGTATGCCCTGTAACTAAATACTCAAGATCTAAAGGTGTTTATGAATGGCAGTGTCACTTATGATCCTATTGAATTTGGTCATTTGATGACATTGATAGGATCTAACTTTTTCATAGAATTCAGGAAATGTGTATCTAACATAATGCCCAAGAATATTCGTTATTATTTTAAGTACATGCAAAATAGTAAACATAAACTATTTCAAATATAATTAAAGATGCCAATTGTGCTTATTGGAAAATGTAGTAGAGGATCTTGTAGGCCGTAATGAAATCTACATGATCCAACTATTTCTCTCTAGGTTCCTCTAAAGTCTTGAACCAGTTCCTCTAAAAAACACAGGCCCTCTGAACACATGAATTGGGACCAATTTAAATAGATGAATGTATGGTCTTGCTTTCTAGATGAATGTAATCATCTATTTCTATAAATGAATGTAATCATGTATTTCTAAAGAATAATAGAAATTTTGTAAGGATCTGCATCAATTAGTGCATGCATTTTATATGACTTGATAAACCAATCAATGAGGATGAACACTGGGAGAATCTCAGCTGTCGTCCTGAGAAATGCTATGAACCTTCAAGGGATACAGTTTGTGAAGGCTTCTTCACAAAATTGAGAGGCAATTGCTGTTTTTTTCTTTTCAAGTCCTACACAATTACACAAAATTGGTTAGCCTTATGTACAAGGCATTATACACATTATTTCAAATGAGATGTCCATGAAACATCATTAAGCTACCTATGTCTTTAAAAGCCTTATTTGATGTCAGGACTGAACCTTTCCATTCCTCATAGATATGCTTTGGCATTTTCTTTCTTCTTTTCAAACCAGGCACCTGAAATGATTCAAAGTTCATAGGTGAGCATATTTCACTTCAGATATCACCATAATCATTTCAAGGCCATCTAGAAGTTTTTTTAATCAAAGGTATCAAATCTTGTAGCATATGCAGCTACACACAAAAAAAAAATCTATAGATTCACCTAAACAATATTTTGGATACAAACACCACAAGGGGTGAGCTAAATAAGGTGGCCAAGCCTTAAGAACAATGGAAACCACCTAAAGTTTCCCGGATAAAGCTCATCTTTGACAAGGCAAAAAAGGACAACCCAGGAGCAACTGATAGATAATTCTTCATAGATTGTTGAGGCAAATCCATATTAATGAATAATGAAGACCTTAGTTTATGCTCTAACAACATTGCAAAGGTTCAGACTTTTTCGAAGGACATCCTTCTAGCTACAGATTGAAGGAGATTCAAAGCAAACTATTGAGGCACTCAAGAAGGACCTCTTTTAGAAACTACTTCCATGACATTATTTTTAGACATTAGACAGTGTGGTAACTAAGTGGCCTATTACCTGGCTAACCTAGTGATGGACCAAAGTTGTAGGAAAATTCTTTGGGAATTATGGAAAAACCCCACTTTGATTTAAATGTCATGCAATTAGTTAACAAGGATAAAATTGAACGGAAAAAGATTGAGAATGAAGTTAAATTTAATTCATAACCTGCATCTTTGAAATAATCTTCTCGCAATCAGTCTCAAAAGTTTGAACAATCATTTCAGAACTGTAAGTTGGCAGCACAGTAACAGTGTATTCATGTAAAAGAGCTACCATATATCCTCTTATTATTGTGATTATCCAGCCTTGCAAGTGATCGTGTTCCAATTGTATTGTTGTTTTGCCCTAGTTTCTAAACATTTGGTGCTAGAATTATATTTCATCATTTTGTTCCTTAGTTCAAAGATTCCAATTGATAAGAAGTTGTTCAGGCTTTTGGGGTTCAACGGTGAGTAAGCTTTTCTGCCTCAATCAAGCTCTTTAGTTTTTTAATTGCAATTTCCAGTGTATGGTGATTTTTCTACTGATCTTTCTGTTGATCTTGTGGAATAAGCTGTAGTGGGTTTATCCTTTTGCCAGTTTGTTTTCTTCCTTTTCCAGGCATGTTGGAGGCTTAGCTTCTGGTATTTTGGGGCAATACTTCATTATAATTTTCAATATAAATTTTATTCGTAATTCTGCATGTCTTCTTTTCTAAAAGTAAGTAAGAAATCACTAGGTATTCCAATAATCACTGCAATCTTTGTATATTTTCCATTGCTTTGAAGAATAAAAATAGTTGTTTTCTGTGGTTGGCAGGCATGATTAAGATAGTACACTTTTGTGGGAAACATCTATGCAATGTTGTAGCTATTAAGCAACGTAGACTGTAAGAAGTAAGCTCGGTGCACTTCTATAATCTATCAAGTTTTGGGTTTCATATTGGAAAGGAAGTGGAATTTGTTATATACGATCTTCCCTCGACTTGTTGTACTATGTTGTTATTTTCAGCTTGAAGGTGACTTGATCATGTTATAGACGGCCTTATTCATCATGGTTTTGTATGAGTCTTTGAACATGGAAAAGAGATGGAATAAGTCTCCTAAACTTTGTGTTTTCAGATTTCTGTTGCAACATGATGTATTGTTGAATATTGTGTTTCAGTGTTATTCTTTTTGAGATCTTGTGTAATTTCAGATGTTTCCAAAAACATGATGATTGTTGCATTAGACTCAGTTGGATGTAGTCATTATGTACTTCTATCAAATTACCTGAATTATATATGAAAAGAACATTGCTTTGAAGTATCTCTTCTTGAGTTGTCCAAATGTGTGACATTGACATCCAAAGAATTTGAATAATTCATACTTGTTCTAAACTTGATTTGAGAGGAGAATGCAATCAGTTGTATCGGACCCTATAATAACTCAGTTACATTTGATAAGCCGTTACATGATCTTGTTATGCTTCCTAAATTGACTGTTGTCTCCATGGATAGTAAGCCTCAGTTCTATTTGGGTGAATTGTGTTAACAAAGAAGCATCATTTTTCCACGTATTCATGTTTGAACATACCTTGAATACTTTTATGTGTTAAGTTTGTGATAACCTGTTTCAAATAAGGTTTTTATAACTCACCTTGAAAGTAAAATGCTATTAGATAAAACAATTTAGTGGGAAATTGTAACATCTTCTCTATATAGCATTGTTGTCTTTATACTAAGCTCCTTAGATCCCCCTATATATGTAGCTGTGTACTTGTATATACAGCGGTGTATGCAGCGACAATACCTGTATATGCAGTTGTATACCTGTATATGTAGATGTATATGCAGCGATAGTACCTATATATGCAGCTGTGTAGTGATCCCCCTACCTGTATAGTATAGTTGTATAATAATTTTATGGCACAGGAAGCAATTATAAACCTCATGTTTTATCTGTATAGTACAACTATGTAGTAGGCCTTTCATCTATTTCCTCAAGGGCACAATCCAATGCAATCTGAAGTATGGCCACCATTTCTTCCTCAATGTTGGGATTTCCATGTACCATTCCTAAAATGTTGCATCTGATGTTATCTTCATTCACTTGCACAGTCCAAGGGTGATCTGTTTGGACCCCTGTTTGTTGTTGCAAAACACACAACAATGTTGAACACTAAAAGTTTCTCTTCAATGTATGTTTAAGTTTACTATCTTTTTTTTAATAAATACAATTTCCCATGTGCAGTTGTTTACATATATGCAATTTTGAATTCAACACAAGCTCAAAATAATACAACTACATGGATTCACAGGATTCAAAACTTATTAAAGGTTATGCAACCAAAGTTGGGAAGATGTTTTAATTGCAGAGGAAACTCTATTGGTTACCATAATCATCTCAAGACTATGAGTGCTAGAGGGAGGCTCACTAACTACTATTTCCAATAAAGACTTTCTCAACGTTAACAATATTCCAAAAGACAATAAGAGTCCATTCATGCTGCTAAGAGATTGTCTCTAATGAACCATTAATCATTAAGAACACATACATTCCAAATAAAGATTCCATTGTAAAATAATTCTAAGAGGCAATAGATGTAAATTCAAACTCAATAGTGATAGTTTTTGTGAACTAATATTGATCCACTTATTGAGAAAACATTTATTTATCTAATTGTATGAATTTATAAATATTTTGAACTAATGAAAAGAACATTAAGCTTATTTTTTGGAATCTCAAGATTCCTTTTTGGGCATGTTACGTCAAATTGTCATGATATGAACTAGTTCATTTTGTTTATGGCAATGGATAAATTCTTCACGGAACTTGATTTATTTTAATTGCTCCCTTACTTTTGCTAAGCCATATTTCAATTTAGTTAGTTGTGTTGCATGTAATATATCTCATTTGAGGTTTTCTTTTATGATGAATTCAACAATGACTTTGAAATCATTATCATTATCCTCATTCATTCTAATTTCATGTATTAAATTAAATTCAATGCTTTGTGTAAATGAGTTTACATCCATTGAAATTATTTTATTTTATTGTAAATGCATTTTTTTAATTAGGTATTTATATGGACATATATTAATAGAGTCCATGACTAAATAATTGATAAGTGTTAATATAAAAATAGATTTATCTAAGCAATTATACTTGATAATCTTCCCAATTTATCTATTGTTGTCTATTTGAAAGACTTGAAAAGTGCAAGAGGAGTGTGGTCACAAAATTAAATTATAATCTCTTATTGAATAAGGAAATATCAATTAGAATATTCTTAACTAGGAAATATTGAGATCTGAAAGGGAACATCCGATTTTTTAGTACTAAGATTGAGTATGATTTTCATCTTAAATAATATTGTTTCACCATCTTAATTATTTGAAGAACGATAAATTATTAAAGAATAACATTAAAGTAATTGGTAATAGGTCTTGAATGTATTCAAACCCACTTTCTATAGAAAAGTTGTATTAAGAAAATAATATTTGAGTGAGAAACATGATATATATTCTATTTGACATATACGGGTAGAAATAAAAAGGGGTAAATAAAATTGCAATGGAAAAATGGGTAAGTGAGGTACATGGAAAAAAATAGGGGTATTTTTTTTTTTAATATAACGGAGGGGTATTATCAATTAAATAAGTAGAGGTAAAAATTAAAATCAAGGGTATTCTTTAATACCCTAACGCACGTGCTATACCATACTTTTACTAGGTGAACCCCGTGATCCCCACCATGCACTTTTGCACACACTTTATGTTTTTACTTATAAAACTCCAACCAATCAAGTAAGGGCACAATTATGGGGTGAAATTTCACCTCATAAGTTCTCTTAAGGTGCAATAGGACAAGGAAAGTGTGTAAATTTGCCAAAGTGGAGTTTTAAACATGTTTTGTACCACCTGTTTTACACTGCAAAGTCATTTCTTTGCCCCAAAGTCCATCCTTGGTTAATTTTGGATGTATAATATAAGATTTCACCATGGAAATGGGCCAATGAATCTAATTATCATATTAGGAATTCTTAAAATTATTATTATAAAAAAATATTGTACCTCCATTTTTACCTAGAGCGATGTGCTAGTGAGTTGAGTTACAAGAAGGGGTTTCAAAAAACACAAACCAAACTAGCTTATGGTTCACGAAAATCATTGAATTAAATCTCAATTGAGATTTTTAGGCTCCAAAATCCACTCGAGAGTCCCAAAAATTCATTATACAATTCATGCATAAAAAGGGCACCTTACGCCAATGTCAAAAAGGTTTTCACTTTCTGTACTCCAAAATTTCCACCTTACTTATTCCACCATTTATTAGGTTCCAATATATTTCCAATGGTTAAGATATTATCTCCTAACATCACTTAAGGTTACGAAACATTTTGTTGAAGTTGGGTCTAAGCATGCACACTCCTTTTTCTCAAAAAGTGTCTAGGAAGAAATATTTCTTAAGGCCATTCAAAAATGTTCATAATGTTTTCTAAATCAAACCAATCTAGAGAAAATTGTGGTACCTTTCCGTTGACTATAACTAGGACTTTTGAAATGCTTTGAGGATCCCAAAACCCTTCCCAAAAGTTGAACTTTGAAAGCGAGCAATTTTGGCAATTTTGACAAATTAGGCTATTTTGACTAGTTTGACTAAAAAGGGGAAAAAGTTTTAATGGGGTTGTCAAATAAAATGTAATGACATTTTATATGCCAAAACAACCAAAACAAAATCTCTAATAACAACCCTTGGGTCAAGTTTTCATACTTTTCATAAGAAGATGAAAATTCAATTCAACATGCATAATAGTTTCAATTTTACAGTCCTTGGAGTAAGTAAGTTAGTAAAATAACAATATGGCACCGTAAAGTCCAAAAGCTATAGGATTTCATTTTTTAGAATGTAAAGATGAAGAGGAAGAAGGCTCTGGGTCTCACAATGTTTTTGTGATGAGAAATTATCTTGATGTTCTTGATGATGATGATTTCCTTTGTGAATCACTAGAAGATGATGCTCATTTATTAATCATGTCATGGCATGAGCAAGTTGATAATATGGACCCAAAAAAATGGTGCTAAATAATTTTTATGGATTCTAATTCATTTCACATCATGAAGATACATAAGAAGATTAAGGTTTGGTTTGAAATGATAATTCAAATCAGATGATTGTTCTCTTCACAAATATCATGATCTTGATAAATTTTAAAGCATTGAAATTGAATTTGTAAAGGAATGACAATTTTTCCCAATCACCACCACTAGTGAAATAGGAAAATTTGAGATAGTTAAAATTCATGATGAGAAAGGTTATTCATTCAATCATGCATTTATTTTTCCCATAGAAATTTCTTTGGACAATGAATAAGTGAACAATTTTTTTAATGTTCCTACCATGAAACATGAGAATCAGAATCATATGAGATTCAATGATAAATTTTCATCTACATTAAATATTTCTCCGAACTAAGAAGGGCCACAATTTTTGAACAAACACCAAAGTAATTATCCAATTCAAAGGAGTTCATTGATCATTATTCAGTGATGAATAAATTTATAACTTTCATCCATCTTCTTAGTAGAAAGGTCCATAAGTTTAACAAGCTCGGTTCCTCTCCATGTCAACTAAATACATTTCTTTTATGCCAACTCCATGATTCCAGTCGGGTTCATCGTAGGGGCACCTGTTTTCTCATCCAATAATGTGTTTTCATATCCTTTGTGCCATCTTATTTTCCCTATAAATATTTCCTATTTTTTTCTGTTGTGTGTGGTGTGTGTGTGTGTGATCAATAAATGCAATGATAATAAGTCTCTCATGCAATCATTTTTAATCCCTCCTTACAAGTGACTCTATTTTTCCCAATGGATAAGGCATTGGTCTACTTAATGTTGTGAGATTTTGGTGCTCTTACTTTCCTTGTTTGTACTTTTTCCAACCCTTGACAAGTCCCAAGTCAGATCCAATTGTTGACATGTAAAATTTTGAGGCATTTTGCTTAATAACCCCAAAGAAAAATTTACTTATTTTAGGAAACTTGGTCAAAATTTTCAAATTCTCTCCTTTACAAGTGTCAACATTTGGCTAGGTTTCAAGAGCTACAATTGTTTTGGAAATCTAGATTGTAGTCATTAGAAAGGTTTCATAGTCTACTATATGATGGTATACTCAAAGTAATATTTTGGAAGCATTATGAATGGAAAACTTTCAAGCACTAAGAGGTCTTATCCCTAATGAAGAATCAAACTTGTATAGAAGGTTTGGGAGCTTCGAGTGGATTTAGAAAAAATTCAATGGTCAAATGAAAGCTCATGAATTTCCTCACATGATCCCAAAGTACTAGTTTTAATCTTGATTATTGTAGTTTTTCTCCATGCCCAAAAACCAATTGTTGCATCCTTATGCCTATTTTGGTATTTTTTGGTTTTTCTTAAAAGTAAAGATGAAAAAAATCATTTCTTGGAAATTATTGTAGTGGATTCACTAGATAGTTTTTATTCAAGATTACATATCATATGGCCTTGAAATTCCTACTCTTTCTCCAAGAATGAAGGCTGCAATATTCACTTATTTCTTAGGCTTTCGGACGTTCTTTTAGGAACTTTAGTTCCTCATTGCGGTCAAAAATGCAATTTTGGGAACTTTCTTGTTTCCAATTTAGAGTTATAACTGTACTTTATTTCCTTATGAGAGTCAAAATGCACTTTTGGGAACTTGCTTGAGTTCCATGTTCTAATTTCATGTTGGTTTTCACTTTTTCCACTCAATTTCCTTATGAACCTCATAATGAGGGCCTTAATACTCAACATTAATAATGTCAATCAAAAGGTGGTGTCTGAAGGCTATATGCAAAAGGAGAAAGAAATATTTGGTAATGGTTCCTTCTACTAAAATCTAAACTTGCATAAATATAAAATCTCACTAGCGGGAATTAGAAACACATGTGCATGAATTAAAAAGCACATTTTGTAGGAAATTAAAAGCACACTTGCATGAAATGAAACCAAACTTGCAAGGAAGGAAACACCTTGCATGAAAGGAAAAGCACACATTTCAAGAAATTTAAACACACATTACATGAAAGGAAATAAAACTTGCAAGAAATGAAAATTATAAATTGGAAAGAAAAAATAAACCTAAAATACACCGCATGTTTACAACAAACTGTACATCACAAAAATAATTACATGACACAAAGAAAAAGACAAAAACAAATATAATTACAAAATGGAAAAACAAACATAAACATACAGATCCATCTTCCTTGGAATGAGTGTTCACTCATTCCTCAGAAGAGGATTTTAATCTACACTATTTACAAATGGATGAAACGGAATCTTGAATTGATCAAAAAAATGGTGATTACATTCTTTGGTGTGGGAGGTTGCATTTATAATTCCATGCTTCCAACCACCTCCTTATTTTAAGGCATACATTTTTATCAACTAATATTTCAATCTATCCAAAAAACATCAATCTCCACAAAATATGGAGAGATATTATCTAACTCTAACTAAAAATTTGACTCTCTTATTTTATTGTTGAGAATCAAAATGAATATTGATTCTTCTTTATTTTACAAATAATAAACACTTATAGAAATATCTATTTTTAGAATAACTTCCAAAAATAGATAAAAATACCACCCTTGGAGTTATGTTCATCTCTATAACTCTATTATTTATCCCCGGAGCTCTAATATCTAACTCGAAGTAAAAATATGAGACTATGAACCAAACCGAGGAGACTTCAAAGCCAATTTGAGGAGACTCTAAAGAGATAATAAAACCCATTTTTTCACAAATGATGATGTTGTGTGGAAATTAGGAGTTTTTTTAAACATTGTTATGACCAAAAATCTCTCTCAAATTTTCCCTTTGACCTTTTGTTCTCTTGATTATGTAACTTTTGGTGTTGTCTTGATACACTTTTTCTCGAGACTACCACATAGTAAAAGTCAAATTTATTCCAAATGATGAAATCTGTAGAAAAATGGAAGGAGGTTTTTGTTCAAATAATTTTTATGAGTAAAAACCTCTCTCATAATATCCATTTGAATTTTCTGGTTTGAGTTATGCAAGACTCCATAGCTATACTTACAGACTCTGAAGTTAGGCCTGTAGACTCCAAAGTAAAAGTCAAAATTCTTTCAAATGGTAAAAGATGTAGAAATATGGAAAGAAGTTTTTGTTATACTCATTATTATAAACAAAAACCTCTCTCAAAATATTTATTTGAATTATATGGATTAATTTATATAGACTCAAACATTTTATGAAGACTCGAAGGATTAAGGAAGACTCTAGAAGTAATACTAAAACGGCTATAAATTTTGCATATGAACGCGAATCAAGATGATTTTTTTAAAATTTTATAAGTTTTTTTAGAGGAATCAGAATATATAATAATATTTTGGTTTGGATATATTATTTATGACTATTTTTCACTTTTTCCCAAACATGTGCTTAAGGAGATGCTCATATAATTGTTGAACATCGGAGTTGGTGAAGGAACCTTTCAGAGCCAATAAAGTGTTGCATTGAAAATATTTGGAGATGATATGAGAGAATTTGAATATCCTCTAAGGTTGTTTATAATTGATGCTTAGTTCTCAAAATCTCTTATTCAACAATTATAGCAAATTATGGACTGCATATGCACAAATCGACATTGTTTTCCCAATAATCATTAGAAATAGCTAACATAAAGATAACAATGAATTCTAAAGAAATAACCATGATATATACTCTCTATTTCATCTTAAATAAACCATAAGTTTAGATATTACACTTAGATCCACTTTATATATGCAAGGAAAAAGAATGTCAAATCTTGTATAAAATGGGACATTTTTGGGCTCATCATCTCCCCATGCCTAATCTCATGCATGTCCTCATGCATATCATTATCCTCCTTTATAATTATGCTTTCTTATTTTGAAGGAAAAGTTCTTGTGTGGATCCCCTCTTGTTGTTTGTTTTTATTTTTTCATTGATTTATAATCGGTTCTTGTGTGGAGGTTTTCATATTATTCTTCTTGATATATTTTAGCATAGGTTTTTATGTGGAATTTTCTCCTGCTACTCGTTTTCTAATTTTTTAATTTTTTGTAAGAGTAGGTTCTTGTGTGCAATCTTTGTTATTACTCTTCATTTTTTGTGAGAGTAGGTTCTTGTGTGGAGAGTTTCCTACTATGCTAACAATTTTTTTATTTTTACTATAAAACAACATTACTAGTGTTTCCTTTCTCTTATCTTTCTTTTATAGAAAAGCATTCCATATAGAAAGGATCCTCATAACAAATCTTGTTGTTTAAAACTTTTTCAACATAGGCTTGAAGGAATGATTGTCATCATATACCAAAAGATGTTTTTAATATGCCCAATTATTTTTCCTTCTTTTTCATTCTCAATCTTATGCATGTGATGTAAAAGTGGATCCTTATGTAATAACAAAATTATTGCAAGTAAATTTAAAACTAAAATAGAAGAGTAAAATACTTTGGTATACTTCAGTCTTCATTACTTCTTCCATGTCAACAAAAGTGAAAAATATTGGGAAAATTGCTGATAAGTTGCAGTCATGCTATGCCGAGAAACAAGATCATGAAAGAACACCCAGATACTTTATTGCTTATTTGGAAAAGTTGTCATTTGTTGGTTTTGAAATTTTCAATTTTTTTCATTTTATATTTTTTTTTAATTTTTCCCTTTATCAACCAACAAGCTAGTTTTCTAATCAATAATCTTTTTCAAGATACTGGTCCGCCAACAAGCTAGTTTTCAAACAAATACTGCCAACAACACCTGAGGGTTTTCATTATTGGTTATTTTTTTAATTATATTTTTTAAAAATTTTGAGAAATGATGACATAATAAATATTAGCAATAAGCTAAATACATTCTCATGTCACTTCCAAATGTAGCACAAGTATTGATATTTATTTGTCCTTAGTCGATGTATTACGCTATTGTTTCTCATGTTTGTCTATGATAGCTCAAGATAAGGTGCCTTCCGCTTGATGAAGCTATGGCTGAAAACTATCCATTATGATCTCTAAAAACATTCCTTGTCATGAGATTATCCTGCAAAAATTGAAACAAACAAAACCTTTCCATACAAGCATAACATCAGTCATATAAAATAATTATCAACAATATAAATATTAAGAGGAAAATTTGAATACATATGGAAGAAATTATTTCATCCTACTTAAGAATGATTGATGGTTCAAGAATTAGTTTTATAATGGAATATTATTGTGAAAAATAAGAACTCCCTCATATAATTTCTCTTATTATGATGATGTATATGGTTTCAACTAATTCCTAAATATGGGTGGAGTGAAAGTGAAATGAAATGTCATCAATTCTTTTATTCATGGTGATTAGAAAAACTAATTGTTATTTGTACAAAGAAGGTGAAATCTAGAAAATATGGATGCTAATGTTGGGTGGTGGTTTCTAATAATGGCTTGAAATTTAATTATTTGGAATAGATGGTTGGTGGAAATGACTAATGTAATAACATAATTAAATATAGAGCTAGAAAACATACCTGAATTTTGAATTTGAAGGCCAATGTTTTCATGAGTTGCAAATAAAATTTGCAAGGTTCTTGCAACTCCAAAATCTATGTTTTTCAGTAATGACCAGCTTTTTATATCACTCATGCATAGACACAAAATCACGCACATATTAGTATTTTACTATACCACCAAGTATGTTGTTTTATATATGGATCTTGCGTAAGAAAGGTATTCACTAGTGACCCATTGTCTACTCTATCTATTTTCTTTGCTTGTTTCTATTGTTTTATCTCTCGCATCTGTCACTTTTATATGTGTTTTTGGTGAGGTCACATGGATCCATGTCTTTTAGTCTTTGCACATTTTTATCGGTTGTCTCTGGGCACCAAGTGCTCAAGATTTAGACACTAGTGCCCAGGCGATCCTAGCCATCCTAGGTGCATGTGTCCTCTTTCTATGTTTTCATGAGTTGCAAATAAAATTTGCAAGGTTCTTGGAACTCCAAAATCTATGTTTTTCAAGTAATGACCAGCTTTTTATATCACTCATGCATAGACACAAAATCACGCACATATTAGTATTTTACTATACCACCAAGTATGTTGTTTTATATATGGATCTTGCGTAAGAAAGGTATTCACTAGTGACCCATTGTCTACTCTATCTATTTTCTTTGCTTGTTTCTATTGTTTTATCTCTCGCATCTGTCACTTTTATATGTGTTTTTGGTCAGGTCACATGGATCCATGTCTTTTAGTCTTTGCACATTTTTATCAGTTGTCTCTGGGCACCGGTGCTCAAGATTAGACACTAGTGCCCAGCGATCCTAGCCATCCTAGGTGCATGTGTCCTCTTTCTTATTCTTATCATTGTTTACGTTTGTGGTTAGCCTTTTTGGTTTTCTTACTCCTATCCTGAGGTCCTAGTCGGCATGTCGGGTCATTAGTGTCTAAATGCAAGCAAGAGATCCCTATATAAACACAACATGCATACCATTATAGGGGGAAAAAATTCTTATCAAGGGCTATCTATCTACATATCAAAAGGGACTACATTTAGGCGCATTATTTTGCATACACATTACATAGGAAGGGGAAGTTTTTGAATTCCATCCCACACATTTTCATTCTATTTAGTTATTTTCTGCTATCTTGGCTTCACTAGCACGAGGGAAACTATGAGCACTATTACACACACAAGCACATAGAACTACATTGGGTCTGATATGTAGTGCAACACTCAGTCGTAAGTTCACTTATTTGTGAGTTGAGGATAGTCTAACCCCTCAAATTGCATCTTTCCTTTTTTAGGATTTGATGTAGTTCGAGGGGTTTTGCATGAGATTATTTTTGTTTGATTTACATGTTCCTTAGTGATTCAAGTATGACATACAAGCGCTCATCAAAAACAAGATCAAAACCCTAATGACACTGAAGAAATCAAGTTTTGAGCTTTTTCAAAGACTCTAGCACCCTGAGAGAGGTCTTAGGAGCCCCAGATGATCCCTCGCCTAATCCAAGAACTCCTAACACTTCGTCATTTTTATGAGAATGGTTACGACACCCTAAGTCCCTATTTCATCAATTCTCCTAGCTCAGACACACTTCGGTATAAACGAAATTAAGATAAGTTTCCTAAATCTCTCATTTGCTTTCATAAGTTCATCAATAAAAATTTCTTAGCACTTGTATTTCATTGTATATCATTGTAGAAGTCTTTACATTTCATATTTTAATAAAATATCCATATTTTATTGAATCATTTTGGTGAACCCATATATTAGAACTCATTTCCCTAGGATAATAAACCCTAATGGCTAAAATTAGTTCTTCTTCTCATAAGCAAGCCATCCGTCATGAGAGTATCAACCCTATTCTTGATGATGTTTCGACACTTTGAACTTAGCACTCTTTATGCATCCTCGTGTTGATGATAAGATTCAAAAACATCTTTTGGCCATTGAATGCAATATTCCTACTAGTTTTTCCCATTCTTCTTTGGCATTGTTTCTCTAGAAGACAATTTTTCTTGGGTTGTACTCCTTGTTATTCCATGGGCTCTATGAATACTCATCTTTCTATTTTTTTGCTAAAACTCTTGATGATGTTATCATTGATTATATGTTTGGTCTTGATGCAAATATACATATGAATAATGCTAGTTCTCATAATAATCAGGATGAGTGTAAGGTTATATCTCATGCTTCTCTCTATTTCTGAAAATGCTTCTAATGATTGTCACGATACATCTTTTGATAGTTCTTCTCCTGATTTTGTATATGTTGATGATTCATTCGATGAAATACTTGCATGTGAAACTCTATCTATAGCGATAATGATTCTATTAGTGAGCATGTTGTATCTCTTGATTCTCATTTGAATGTGAATTTTCTACTCGCTTTCATCTCTTTTGAGGTTGTCTCTACTAGCATGCATGATGATTCTCCTTCTTCTATTGTGTTGTCTTTTATCACTTCTTCTCTGAGTTACTCCTAATGTTCCTCTCGATATTTCCATGTTCATCTCCACCTATTTCTTCTTTTCTCTAGAAGCTATTCCTATTGCTTCTTCTATTCTCTTAGTGTACCATCTCTTACTTCTTTTGCACCTACATCTAGTGTGCCTGTCACATCTTCATCCTCCACTTCCTCTTCTCACATTTCCCATGATCACTCATAATGGAAAATTGCAACCTCTCAATGTGCCTCTCACATCTCCCACCATTCCTTCACATGACATTTTATCACTCATGCATGTTGTTGGAAAATTACAATCTCAGTCCAATCTCTCACTCTTGAAAGCAAGGCCTATTATGCATCTATTGATAATAATTCTCTTCATGGAAATCCCATTCCAAAGAAAATTTACAATTCAACATTTCCTAAGGATTTCATCATGCCTACATTCTCATGATTTGACGGTACTGGAAATCCATATCTACATCTCAAGCATTATCATTTAGCTATGGCATCCTACTCGAATGATCGATTATTGCTCAAAGCTTTTTATCATAGTCTAGTAGGTGAAGCTCTTCAATGGTACACTCATCTACCTTTTGGATCCATCAACACATATTATGACATGGAAGATGTTTTTCTCATTTTTTATGCTCAACAATGGTCCTAGAGTCACACATGATCACCTACCTGGCTTACATCAAGGAAAGACAAACCCATTCTCGATTACATCTTATGATTTAATTCTTGCATGCATCAACTAGTGTTTTAGCTGTTGATCTAGAAAATTAATTTATCTTTTTTGAGGCTTGATTCCTTCTTTAAAATAACACTTACAATATGACACATGTGAATCATTCACACTCTTATGCTATAAGGTCATCAATCTAGAACAAGATCTAATTGCTACACATGTTATAGATCCTCCTTCTACTTTCTACTACATCGTCTTCTCATTCTTCTCCACTTCCATTTGTCAAGTTTCCTCCAAGGTCTCCATCTCCTCCACCTCACAATAATATTCCATCCATCTTCCTCATATCTTCCATCCACATCCTCCATCTACACTCAATCTTACACCTAAGTCTTCGCCATCTCCTACTCGGGAGCCATTGCATTTCTTGCATTCTGCTAGGCCTCATGATGTGCTGCATGTTTTACTTGATAAGCACTTAATCCACTTACCTTATAATCAACATCATCCTAAGCATCACTTGCATCACCAATGTGATCATCCTTATTGCAATTATCATCGCATCAATGGTCATCATGTTAATTGATTGTTATGCCCTTCATGATAAATTACAACAATTAGAAGACAAGGGTGTCATTTTATTTGACTCTCACTCTCATGAGTGGTCTATTTCTCCAATTCCATGTAAGTGTGCTACTGCTTTAGTTCACTTATCTCCTTCTCCTACTTCTAAGGTAGTTATTCATCCACCACTTAAGGTCATTATTCATGCACAACCTCCATCTCATTCATCCACCACTACACCATCTCATCCTCCACACAGTGCTCATACTTCACATTGTCTTCCTAAGCCATTGGCATTTGTGCTTCCCACTATTACATCCCATCATTAGTACCATCTCATCGGGAATTCGGTTTTCATCACACTCATGTTTCTTCCACTTCACATGCTTCCACCGCTCCATGCCCGCTTAATCTCTGGTAGGTGACTTTTCTCACCTCACCACCCGATGATGCACTCGTGTTCTCATGGTTCTTACATGAATGTTGAGGGATATGTTACAATAAAACCTTGTTTCAACATCATTACATTATACAAGCTTCATTGATCTATCTATCTAGCATACACTATCACACCATTTCCTGATGACACACTCTTGTTTATGGTTCATTCTTGATTATTGAGGGTCTTATATAAATGACCTCATCTTCATTCACACATGTTGGGGGCATTGCTATTCTTTCCCCCTCTTCATCACACTAACACATGATCACATACATTTTTACAATCATTTCATTCACATGGATTTTTCTCATCATTCATTTTATACATACATTTATTACCATTTATCATTATTCATACATACACTATAATGTTTCATCACTTATCTATCTATCATCATCATTCATTTATCAACATCATTATTTACACAATCCAAATCAAACAACCACATATGCACAAACAATCATCACATCACATATCAATAACACATCAACACATAATACACATATGCCAATCATCCATCTAGATATATCGCCAAAAACTCATAGTTACAAAAATACAATCATTGAGGAAAAGCCCCTACTATCATATCACTCATCAATACATCTCATACATCATCATATTATCACTATATACAATTGTGGGATCTCTAGAACTAGATGCTTCACCACTCAATCTATGACACTGGTCGTCGACCCTATATCTCTCTATTTGACTATGCAATAATGCCAACTTGATGACTACTCCACAAACTGGCCCTATAGTTCTACATACTTCGTGAACACATCCTATGCTAGGGATCCTCCACCTACAACCTCCTAGCTCGTTGAGTCTCCACCCATGCCTCGTCATGCTCACTCAAAAAATGGTATATGTAGCCACCAATATCACCATTGGCTCAAACAAATGGGCATGCTTGCCCACAATAGCATCTACTCACTCCAACATACCACCTCCCATGAGAACATCCATGGGTACATTCACATCAATGTGCAGATAGATGAATCAACAATCAATGACCAATAAGCATCACCTGCAACCATACACAAACACATTAGTTACTATACATGAAATCCACAATCAAACAACTAAGTAAAAAACCACAACTATCAAATACTCATGCTATGTTATCATCACCACTACACTATCACCATTGGGTAAAATTCCTACCCTCTCTGCTCCTCCAACTAGTGGTGCTCCCACCACATCCAAAATATGGAAACAATAGTACCCATTGGTACGCTTCCCACCATGCATTATATGCCTCAATACATACTACGTCATCCACCTGTATCGGCTCTATAGACGTATCCATCTCATCTACACTTGGGGGCACTAGATATGCACTATAGGTCCTAGGTCATGGTACTCACTCATTATCTCTCTTGTCACTCTAGTGGATCACAACCCCATACATATAGATCGGGGAACATCCCAACCCATACCAAATTGATGATGATATGTACTCTCCTGAAATAACTCGAAACCCTAGGAATCTATCCTCTAACCACATAGTCTATCGAATACATCATAACTCTACTCCATCCTCTAGCCACCCTCCATAAGATTGATATGGTCTCCATATAATGGCCCCGGACCCATATGATCCAACATGATCTATACATATTGGTGTCCAACCTCCTACTCCGAACACCTACCCATCTCCCAAAAATATATCGGGTCTTTCCCACTCTGCATGTGGTCCTAAGTGGTCCTTAGTATCACAATATGATCATATTCCCACACGTGTAATAATGTGGTGGCTCTAATCCCACCCTCCATGATCCTCTGTGTAAATATGTATAATTCCCTATATAAATGCACTAATACACACTGTGCCCATGCATATTTGGTACCATCCTCCTCTATACACCGACATATATCATGCATCTTATACAAGATGCTACACCTCCTCCCTCCACAACCACTGAAAAATTAATCACCACTATAATGAACTTCCGAAATCACGGAACACTTGATCTCAGTATGGACATCTAGGCTAATATGGGTCTCATTATGAACCCAAGTCCTATAAAAACTACCTAGCGCCCTCATTTTTCTATGTGCATCCTCCATGGCCATCACCTGAACCTCTCACCCACCACAAGAAGTTGCAATATGCGATATACATCCTCCAGGGTCAAATTCATCTCCTAGTAGGAAACCAAAATGTGCAAGTATCTGCGCACCACCTCTCACACAATGCAAGTAATCATCGACATATTATGGGGTACCTCACCCATCCTTACTATGTGTCATAGGCCGACATGGTCTAATATATCCCATTCTACATCGATCCGAGTCTGATCCCAATAGCGTACTCAAATGTCTACATCCATGAAACTCTCTCGAATGGATATCCCACTACACAACACAAAACACCAACCAAAACATGATGTTAGCATCTCATTTATGCACAAAAATAATTACTACTAATATCTAAAATCACTAATTTTCACATTCATCACGTTCGGGCTCAAAGAAGCCTCTTGGGTCACCAAGTGCCCAAGATTAAGACGTGGGTACCTAGAGCATGTCACAAGCACCTAGATCTAGGGCCCGATGCATCCTAAGGGACGTTAGTGCCTTGGCCACTCTTTCCCAGGTTAGGAATGACTAGAAATATATAAATACAAATTTCATAAAATTAACAAAATGAGCTCATTCACACATACAAGCCTATTTTCAATTTTTGAAAAAATCATACGTACCAACTCGGTTGTCATATGTAATGCAATCTTGCCGCCACCATCTCAAATTGGCTCAATCTCACTACTCTAAATTGTGGCATCTTTCAAGGCTCGAGCTTCAAAATCACACTCATTTAAGGTTCAAATGAAGTTCTTATTCACCTTTTACTATTATTATTTATAGCAAGTTTCAATTTCTCACTTGGTTATAGTTACTATTTGCGCATATTCTTCCAACTAATACACACCACACATTTTCACTCATATCTTGAGCTCTACTACTTCATTTTCCTCCCCATCTACGTCATTCTGAGATTCATAATTTCTCCTATTATCATATGATACACATTTTCACAACATTATATTCTAATCTAGAAAATTTACCACTCAATATATAAATAGTCTTGTGACATCTACTATACTTCATTTCACTCACTCTTACATCATTTCACATCTACTTTTGTCTTGACGTTCATTCTTACTATCACTCCCCTTTTCGCTAAAAGGAGATCATATGTTCAATATCACCCTATGATCCCCCTCACTACATGATCATTACATGATAATTCATCATTATCTAAAATCATTCTCATACATTATGTGACATTTCATACCACCTTCTAGTGATTCCCCCTAATGACCTAATATGGGAAACAAGAAAAAAATATCTCCATGAGTAATTTATCATACACATTCAATCTCAACATGAATTTTCTACTACTCAAATCAAATCAATCAATCGACACAACACATCGTATTTTACTACTCCTCCCAGATGACCTAACTTGGGAGTTGCATTACTATTTTCTCATATGACCTAACATGGGAATTCATTTACATTTTCTATCACTTCTAATGACCTAACATGGAATCCATACACATCACGGTGACACCCTTAGAGTGGCGAAAATGAGACGTCATTTCCTTTCCTATATTTCTCTATATATGGTTATTCTCGTTGGATCGAAATGAATCAAAAAAAAAATTGGTCTTTGTCCATCTACAGTGGCTAGACCTTTTGAGGATGTAGTTAAATTGGAGAGTAAAACTAGAACTCTCTTCCTAGCACTTTTCCTCTGGTGGCAGGATGCCCAAATCCTAATTTTTTAACACATACAAAATTAGGTTGGGAGCTGATCACTCCCTACCCCATCAAATCTCCATCAACAACAATTTGAAAATCTCCATAATCACTTACTCAAAATCTAAAATCGCTAATCTCTACGAGTGATCCATACAATGGTTCACCCTCTCTATTTATGCCACATGGATCGACATGTTGATCCATGGTTCACACATTATATACCCTCATTCTACACATACTTCTACAACAGGGCTTCTCAAACTTCTCGCAGGTATGTTTCTTACTTCTTTTACACTACTTTGAATTTCATTCAAATAGCATAAAGGGGGAAAATGTAGACACAAAATCATGCATATATTACTATTCTACTATACCACCAAGTATGTTGTTTTATATATGGATCTTGCATAAGAAAATTATTCACTAGTGACCACTTTGTCTAGTCCATCTATTTGCTTTGTTTGTTTATATTGTTTTATCTCTCACATATGTCACTTTTATATGCATTTCTATTTAGGTCACATGGATCCTTGTCTATCAGTATTTGCACATTTATCATCGGTTCTCTCTGGGCACTAGCACCTAGGACTGAGACACTAGCACCCAGGCGATCATGTCCATCCTGGATGCCCATGTCCTCTTTCTTCTTATTCTCATTTTAAAAATTGTTGGTCAGCCTTTTTGGGTTTCTTACTCTTATCTCGAGGTCTTAGTCAGAATTTCGGGTCATTAGTGTCGAAATTCAAGCAAGATATCCCTATATAAACACAACATACATACCATTATAGGGGTGGGAAATTATTACCAAGGGTTATTTATCTACATATCAAAAGGGACTGCATTTGGGTGTATTATTTCTGCATACACACTGCATAGGAAGGGGAAGTTTCTAAATTCCATCCCATGCATTTGAATTTTATCTAGCTATCACTCTCTTATCTTGGTGTCACCGGCAAGAGGGAAACCTAGAGATTATTACACACACAAGAACATAGAACTACATTGGGTCTGAGATGTAGTGCAGTTCTCGTTCATAAGTTCACTTGTTTGACATCGAGGACAGTCTAACCCCTCATATTGCATCTTTATTTTTTAGGATTTGATGTAGTTTGAGGGTTCTGTAGAAAATTATTTGTGTTCTGATTTTACGGGCTCTTAGTGATTCAAGTGTGACATATAGGTGATCATCGAAAAATAAGAGAGAAACCCTAGTGACGATGAAGAAACCAGGTTTTGAGCTTTTCCGTAGACTCTAGTGCCTAGGAGAGGTCTCGGGTGCCTCACTCCAAGAACTCCCGACACTTCTACATTTTTATGAGCATGGTTACAACACCCTGAGTCCCTATTTCATCAATTCTCCTAGCTCATACACACTTCGGGATAACGAAATTAAGATAAGTGTCCTAACTCTCTCATTTTATTTCATAAGTTCATCAATAAAAATTGCTTAGCACTTGTATTTCATTGTACATCATTGTAGCAGTCTTTACATTTCATATTTTGATAAAATATCCAAAATTTATTGAATCGTCTTCTTGCAAAACCTCATTTCCTTTTAATAAAATTGAAATTAAATTTTCTTTCTCAATAAAAAATGATACTTGAGTAGATTTCAACATGAGAGTTAAGAAAAAAACACTATTATTTTCCACAAGAATTCCTAATTCAATTTTAAATTATTTCCATAAAAACATTGGCGTTTCTATTTCTATATGGTATTATTGCTTAATTTTAGAAATAATCTCAAACATTGTTGCATAAATTTAGCAACTAATAAGAAAAAAAAATAGAATGTCACAAATATGGATCCACTAATGTAGGAGAAATAATCTTGGGTGCTAAAAAGTAGTGATATATGAAATAAACCGTAGGACTTACTATCAAAAAGTTTTTTTCCTATGCAAGATTTGGAAGTTGTTTATTTTCCATGCAATAGCTTGATTGATTTAGAGCATGCTTTCTTTTGATTTTTACATTTAATTATACATTATTTTAAGCATTATGTTTGCTACCATTTTGCATGCAATATTTATTATCTATTTTTCCACAATTCTTACATCATTTCCATATTCTAAATAAATTTTTTCTAGCATGTGGTATATTCACTTTCTACACATTTTCCTTTGGTGTATGATTTTCATTGATCCTTTCAAATTAGGGTGCGGTGAATGCATGATCTGTATGAAGTTTTTATTTTCTACAGATTATTTTTTACCCAAGTTACATGTAAATATTCTCATGATTGTTGTTATCATGCAATTAAAAATCTAACTATATAATTGGTTGCATTCTTATTTATAATGGTTTAGACATTAACAATAAAAGTTTCAACCCAATCTAATTACTCTAAGGAAAAATGCAAACATCACTAAACCTTACACAGACATTAAACATACCTCTTTCGATTGATGGTTTCAAATAATTTATTGTTGCAATTTCATATTGCAGATTGTCTTCTTTCGATGTGCTTCAAATTCTTTTTATCTCAACATGTTATCTCCAAATCTGAAATCATTACTTTTCCCAACATATCTATGTTAGTGATTTCTAAAAATTCAATTCTCTTACCTGAAGGATTCAATACCCAACATTTCTCTGGACTTTGAATCGATTCATGGGAACTCTGTTGCATATCTATCTTAGAAAAAATCAACATTTGGTGTAGTGTGATTTTCTTCTTATTTAATTCCGAAAAATGAGCATTTTTTATTTTCTAGTCATTGCAATTTCATTTCCTTGTAAACGTCATCCATCAAATTCCTTATCCAACTTGTATCAACAACCAATATTTCCTTCATAATGATGTCAAGCAATTACATTTCTCTACACAATTGTGTTAGTACGAAATAGGGGTTTTGTTCTAAATTCTAATTATAGAAAAATAAATTCTAATCTACTTGCATGAAAATAAATTCTAATCTACTTGCATGAAAATAAATTCTAATCTATTTTTAGGAAAATAAATCTAATGTATTTGCATGAAAGTAAATCCTAAAGAAACCATCAACAAAGTATCTCCTGTCACAAAATTTTCTAAGAGACATTCCCTCTCACAAGGAACTTGTTTATCTACTGCCACTAGACAATTCTCTTAGAAAATTCTGAATCTCCTAATAACATCGTGTTCCCAGAAATGGTGCCAAAATGATGAGGGTCGTAAATCCTCAAAATTAATAATGTCAATCCATAGCTGGTGTCTAAAGGCTATATGCAAAAGGAGAAAGAAATATTTGGTAATGGTCCCTTCTACCAAAATCCACACTTGCATAAATATAAAATCACACTTGTAGGAATTAGAAACACACTTACATGAATTGAAAAGCACGCTTTGCAAGAAATTAAAAGCACACTTTCATGAAATGAAAACAAACTTGCAAGAAAGCAAAAAAACTTGCATGAAAGGAAAAGCACGCATTGCAAGAAATTTAAACACACATTGCAAGAAAGGAAATAAAACTTGCAAGAAAGAAAAATTGCTAAATTGGAAAGAAAGAATAAACATAGAATACACCTGTAGGTTTACAAAAACTTTACATAATTACATGACACAAATAAAAAGACAAAAACAAATATAAGTACAGAATGGAAAAATAAACATAAATATATAGATTCATCTTCCTTGGAATGAGTGGCTAGATCATTCCTCGAGAAGAGGATTTTAATCTACACTATTAACAAATAGATGGAATGGAATCTTGAATTGATCATAAAAATGGTGATTACATTCTTTGGTGTGGGAGGTTGCATTTATAATTCCATGCTTCCAACCACCTCCTTATTTTAAGGCATACATTTTTATCAACTAAGATTTCAATCTATCCAAAAAGCATCAATCTCCAAAAAATATGGAGAGATCTTATCTAACTCTAACTAGCAATCTGACTCTCTTATTTTATTATTGAAAATGAAAAAAAAAAATTGATTCTTCTTTATTTTACTAATTATAAACACTTATAGAAATATCTATTTTTAGAATAACTTCCAAAAATAGATAACAATACCACCCTTGGAGTTATGCTCATCTATATAACTCTAGTATTCATCCCCAAAGCTCTAATATCCAACTCCAAAGTAAAAATATTAGACTCCAAAGCAAATGGAGGACACTCGAAGTGACTCGGGAGACTCTAAAGCGATACTAAAACCCATTTTTTCGCAAATGATGATAGTTGTAGAAAATCGGGAGGATATTTTTGTTAAACATATTTTTATGACCAAAAACCTCTCTCATATTTTCCCTTTGACCTTTTGTTCTCTGATTATGCAACTTTTGGTGTTGTCCTAATACACTTTTTCTCAGACTGCCACATAGTAAAAGTCAAATTTATTCCAAATGGTGAAAGCTATAGAAAACCGTAAGATTTTTGTTCAACTCATTTTTATGAGTAAAAATCTCTCTCAGAATATCCATTTGAATTTTCTAGTTTGAGTTATGCAAGACTTCGTAGCTAGACCTGCAGACCTTGAAGTAAAAGTCAGATTTATTTCAAATGGTAAAAGATGTAGAAAAATGGAAGGAGTTTTTCTTTAACTCATTATTATGAACAAAATCCTCTCTCAAAATATTAATGTGACTTTTCTGGATTAAGTTAAATAGACTCCGAAGCAATACTAAAATGGCTATAACTTTTGCATATGAACTCGAATTAAGATGATTTTTTTAAATTGCATAATTCTTCAAGAATAATATTAATATGTAATCACCCCCATCTCAGCTCCCACCCCCATCACCTCTACCACGGCCAAACCTAAAACTAGGTCTCAAAAAACACCCAAGCTGGATATCCCTATTTCAGGGAGAATTCTTTATAGCACTCAGGAATTGGAGGATGTTCAAAACCTCCTTCATATTAGTAGAGTAGGTCATCAAGAGGCTTCACACTCAGAGAGTACTACCCAAAGGCTGGATGCCTTAGAAAAAGATATGTTCAACTGAAAGAAGAAGTGCAGAACTTGACTAAGCAAAAAGGTAAAAGGAAGAGGGAAGAGGATTTTGATCTTGACAATACACAAATTGAGGACATCTATAAAAATTTAAACTCCCTGGACAACCATCTGGGGAAAGCTAAGGATCGCCATGATCACAACATGGCAATTTTTAATGCAATTGGTGACTTCCTTGAACAACATGTTTGCAGTGTCTCTGTTCTTAGTGAGATCCCGGAAACTTTGTGGGGTACGGATAAAGAAAGAAGTCAGACCATTAAAAAGTTGGATGCTAAGGATCCCACTCACATGACGGCGTTGTCTTTGTTTACCTCTTTACAAACTGTCAAATCCAGAATCAATGAGCCGCCAAGAAGTAGAGATGTTCTTCGCTGCAGATGTTGACTTCCATCGTGTTTTTTGCTGTTTTGTTGTTGTTTTTGGCTGCTTTGTTGCAGCGTTCACTCTATTTTGTTGTTATGTTGTAACTCTTTTTTGGTTACCTATGGATTCAATGCCTATTCTAGATTCTGATCCTTTTGTTTTGTGGAACTTCTTAGTATATTATCTGGCTTTTAGGCCATCGTTGTAATCAGGGTATAGTCCCTTCAAAACTATTTACCAATAATTTAAAAAAAAATTAATATGTAATCATATTTTGGTTTGGATGTATTATTTATGACTGTTTTTCACTTTTTCCCAAACATATGCTTAAGGAGCCGCTCATATAATTGTTGAACATTTCCAAAGCTAGTGAAGGAACCTCTAGAGCCAATGAAGTGTTGCAATGAAAATATTTGGAGATGATATGAGATAATTTTAAGATCCTCCAAAGTTGTTTTTATCAAGTTCGTAGTGCTCAAAATTTCTTATTCAACAATTATAGCAAAGTATGGACTACATATGCACAAATTGACATATTTTTCCCAATAATCATTAGAAATAGCTAACAAAAAGATAACAATGAATTATAAATAAATAACCATGATATATACTCTCTATTTCATCCTAAATAAACCATAAGTTCATAAATTACACTTAGATCCACTTTATATATGCAAGGAAAAAGAATGTCAAATCTTGTATAAAATGGGTCATTTCTGGGTTCATCACCTCAAAAGCAAAATTTTGGGAACTTAAGTGACTTCCAAGTTATAATTTCATGTTTACATTCAATTTATGCACCTTGAGTTCCTTATGAAATTCAAAAGTGTACTTTTGGGACCTCACTTGTTCTAATTTCATGTTGAAATGCACTTTTGTGAACTTAAGTGACTTCAAGTTCTAATTTCACATTGACTTGCACTTTTTGCACCTTGAAATCTTTATGAACTCCAAAATTACACTTTTGGTAACCCCTTGTTCCTTCCTCCATCAATTAATTTGCTTTTGGGAACCTTTAGTCCCTTCCTCCAACAAAAATTATGCTTTTGGAAACTTCTAGTACCTCATAATCTTCAAAAAAGTATTTTCCCTCTAAAAGTGAGTTTACAAACACTTAAAGTCATTACCAAAGCTTCTCAAATTCATTTAAGAACAAAAAGTGCACTCCTTCTTGCTCCTTGAAATCATTATTTGTTATGGATTTCATGGAGTAATATGGAGTGCACTTTTCCTCTCTTAGCTATGAAGAGAGTTGTTGCAACTTTGTGTGTACAATGTATTTTCATACTTCATGAATAAAGGATATGAGTATTGGAAGAAGAATTCATCTTATGGTGTGGATGTTTTCCAATCACGAAATCATGTTTAGTTATTTGTGATTGAATTTTGTCCACCTTTCCATTCATTTGTATTACAAGTGATGCTAGGATTTGTAGGCTTTGTATTGCATATATGTGCAGTGTACTTTGTGACATACATTAGTAATCCATGAATGGTGAAGACTTTGTGCTTCTAGGTGTTTCTTTTTCTCTCTACAGTTGTTTCCCATGTTCTTTTCCTCATGTGAGAAAGAGGGTTTCCCCTATTTTGTGATTATCCTTGAGTTGTCCCAACATCCCTCTTTTATAGTGCCCACCCATGTGGGACCCAAACATAAGACCAAAATATACTAAGATAAAAAACATTAATCTCATTACTTATTACAAGACAATACAAGCATTACTCCCCAAAATCCACACAATATGTGATGTAAACATGAACCCTCCCATAAAACATGCAAGTCATGTAAATAACAGGACAACACAAGACGCAGATTCAATGAAACATGTTTATAACAAACGGGTACAAGACCGTGACCCAACCAAGACTTACACATCACCCAAGGGTACCTTCCATGTTACCACATTTTGTAGGTTACATCATTATCATATTCACACTTCGTTATCCAACCTCAATGATTTAGGGAGTACTTAACATGTAAGCATGCATTTTCCTTTTTGGAGACCACATTCCTTTTGGTTCGTTTATCACTTAGCTTATACTGGTCTCATCTAATTTAGTTTGCTTGTCTTATTGAGAATACATCATATAACCTGATTGATTACTAGAAGTTTCTTAACATTTATACATTAAGTTTCAATTCCCAAGATTAGAAACTATGCTTTCTCAAAGATTTGTTTTCAAGAGGGTCAAAATCACATCTACCTTCACAACACAAGAGAGATTTATTAAGATGTAAAAATAATCTCCATGGTACTTATAATTCATAGTCCAACATCACAAGGGTACATTCTCAAAACAAAAAGCAAGTTACAAACTCCCTTTATGAAAGGAGTTCTTTGTGAATATCTTATAAAAAAGTGTACACTAATTGGTTCACATTTCAATTGCCATTAATTTGCAAAACCCAATGTTAGTTCTAAACATTTTGAACACATATATGTCACCCAACACTCACTCTTAGACTATGGGTATGTTTCTTAAAGAGCATGGTTATTTGTCATTTTACTTAGTTTTCATTGCGAGGAAAAAGATCCCAAGATGATAAGAGGAGAATCTTAAGCTAACATTATGCTTGTGGTACATCTTGAAGATAGAGATGATTGGGAGAATTTATAAGATACAAAAGAGTCACATGTGGTTTGTGTTCAAGTCAAAAGTTAATGTTCTAGAGTATCATGTTCTTGAAGGAGACATCTCATATTATCTTTAATGTTAGAAAATGGAGACTTAGCAAGGAGTAAGGAACAAGTCACAATTCTCACATTTCTAATGGGTCAACATCCTACCATTAACAAAACCCATATGTTAAGGTTTAGATACCAAAACATGTCCACATATTACCCTTCAAAAGGTCCTAGGATTAGTTTTAAAATTTATTTCCAAATGCCCCAAGGGATCTATGCCCTACCACGAGCCAAAGCTAGCGTTCAACAACTTAATCACCCATGACCTCCAAAACTCAAAGGTGTTCCTATAATCAAAGGCTAAAGAAAACACTTCCATTCCTAAGGCATAGAGATGTCCCAAGTGGTGTTTGGTTCCACTAAAGAAACAAGGCATGAGATTAAGCTCAAGGGGACCATCCCATACCACCAGGGTTGATATTTCAAACTATAAGTTTGGTTGACGCTTTCTGCCCAAAAGGGAAACACACACATACAAGTTGTTATAATTTTATTTGAAGGCTAAGAGATTTCCTAGGTCCATACACCACTAGCATATAGATGAATTATGCCATTACCATATTACTACCATCAATTTTACTAGTACAATCACATCCAAGGTTACGATGGTACAAACAGATTTTAATTAACAAGATTTCAATTTCATTCTCTTGATGATGATTTGGATATAATAAAAGGGATCCTCTTACATCATTTTCCACTGCAACATGATACAATAAAATTCATTTACCTAACCAAATATAATGAAATACAACTAAGTGTGGAATTAGTTAATAATGCAAAGTACAACTACGTAAGAAATAGTACATTTCACCAATAGGCAACAAGATTGAATACATCATGGAAACAATGAATAAAGTATTTTATTCATAACTATATCGCTAGTATATTCTATACAATATTACATGTATTCAAAAAAATAATCTCGTGGTTACAAAAGAAACACAATTAATGCTGCCATTTTCTTCTCGTCTCATGTACCTGCAACCACCACAAGGTCAGTCCTAGAACTAGTATGGAAATCCCCTACACTCAAGCATAAATCCACACATTCATCATTTTGAACAATTTCAAACAAAGAGTAGAGAGAGGTAGAGATAGGGAGAGAGAAGAAGAGAGAGTTCATTTCTCATGCATTCATATTTTCACATTCATTCGCACTTTACGTTTTTGGTTCTAGAGAGAGAGTATGAATGAGAGAGAAGGTTAAGAGACATTTTAATTTCCATTTACAATGTCATAACCATTTGCATTTCATGTCCATTTTCATTTCATTTCAAACCAATTTACCTTTTTCAATTCATTTACGTTTTCAAAATCAACCAAAGTATCATATTCATTTCTAGAGAGAGAATAGGAGGAGAGAGAGAAAAACACCATACATTTCAAAATCCATTCACACAAGCTAAAGATAGAATAATACTTGACATAAAAATTTTACCATATTAAAAAGGTCACACATGTGGTTAGAATTCAAATGGGACCCTTAGAAGGAATTCACGGCTAAAGTAGCAAGTTGAGAAAGCTGAACAAAATTGTAAAATTACCTACAAACTAGGTCCCAAAAACACTCATCTTGAGTTCAAGCACAAATTAGGACAATTCCTACGTATTTCCCAACATACACAGACTTCATCACATTTGAGGAAAGTCAAAATGACGAACAATTCTCAAGTTACAAGGGTGTCTCTTGGGCTAGTAATTGTAATATCAACTAAAATTTCATGTCATACGACGGCTGGAGGGCCTCAAAACCCACTCGCAAAACTAATCCCCGATAACATTTTTTTATAACTAAGAGTTGGTTCCAACTCTCTTATTGGCAATCTAGAGGTAAGTGGTGGTATTTTTCATTTTTCACTCAAACGAAGAACCATTTGCAAGCTAGAACTGGTCACATTTTATTAAATTTTACACATCACCACAAGTGGCTGATATACTAAAATGGATTCGAGACTCAACTCAGAAAGGAATTAAAAGAGTTCAAATAAAAAATCTAAGTATTCCCATGGTGTCCTACATTACCATGGATCAAATTATAAGTTCTGGATTCATGGTACATTTGGGTGTGACGCTCCATGCGTGTGATTTCCAAAGGCTAATTTTTTTATGTTTTGAAGGTTTTCAGGCAAGGTAAAGGTTGTAACATTCGTTCTAGATTTAATTTATATGATCCAAACTAATGAAAACCAACAACATAAAACATGATAAAATGTTTAATTTAAATTCAACAAAAAGGGGAAAACCATACCTATTTCACGCAATTTATCGTCACCGCATTTAATGAGACCAATATCTCTTGGAGAATTTTGTCAAACAAAATTTTTCTCCTTCCATCCAAGTATTTCCTCAAATAGGTTATGACCTTGTGAATGCTTCCATTCTAGTACATGTGACGAATATCTTTGGCAAAGATTGTTGAGTTGAGTTTTACACCAATGCTTGCATTATTTAAAAACCTCCATGACCAATCCACATAAATATTTGTGCAAATCCAACAATCAAACATTCCATGAGACTACATTTTCTTTAATGCATTTTTTCAAGAAATTTGCATGCCTTAAGCAAGATTCTACATTTTGCACATATAACTACCGAGGTATTTACAACTATAATAACTGATAAAAATTCCATATCCATTATGCTTTTATAGTTTTCCAAACCATGGTAAAATACTCTTGTGTTGGCACATCTTTGACGAGGATCTTGACAAGATTTATGGAGTATGGATTTACAGTAGCTAGTCACATTTTCTTAAAATTTTCCAAGGCTTTTTCAACAAATCCATCTTGTGCAAGTCCTGCCCTTTCTTCCTCCTTACGCACCCACCAAACACAGTTGTCCACATTTTTTTTAGGAAAATTTTCAAACAATTGTATGCATTATGCGCACTATAACTACACCATCAGACCAAACTCCTCTATCCTATTTGTGTTTTGAGGCTTGTGCCAATCTAGGTGAGCTTTCCTTGGCATTGGTGAGGTGGTTATTGGCAAAGTCTAGGGGGGTTCAGGCTTTACACCATCCACTAGAATTTTTATGAATGTTTTTGCATCTTTCCACAAATCCTTTTTTCTAAAGCACCCCTTTCATAGTTCATGTGCCTTGTCTAAGCTTCCACACTTTAGAAAAATGCCTACCAGGAGCCGCAACAACATCGACAAAAAAAAATCCTATATGTTTTGATGGAAGCTTGTTCCCTTTCCAAAGTTCCCATTTTTACGAGGCATGGAGGATGTTGGCAAAGGCTAGGGAATTTCTAAATCCTTTCTAAAAATTTATCCATAACGAGAGAAAAAGTTAAACTACAAACTTCCCACACCCTTGAAATTCCAAAACAAAACCAAGAATTTTCCACACAAATCCTATGATAAAAATCTTTTCATTCATTCACACACAAACCAAAAAATTCTCTCATGGATGAAATCTCTCATTAACCAAGGAAAATTATTGATTCTTTCTTGGTATAAGGTTGGCACATGCTCCAACATTTTTGAGGGATTTAAGAATACAAGATAATTTAATTATTTTCATTTTTTTCTTTGATGCTAACATTTTAAATTTCAAAACATTCAACTCATTCAATTTCCTCAACATTTAAAATAATTTATTGTCATGGTTGTTTTTTTATTATTATTATTTTTAAATTCAATTTAACCAAACCTCACCTACTCCCATTAAAGCACTCACCTATCGCGTAGGAAAACCTCATTTAAAATTTATGTGGAATTCATTTATAGTTATCGCAATGAAATTTAGTTAGATTGACGATTAGCGTTAAAACCAAATGTGTGTGTGTGTGTGTGTGTGTGTGTGTGTGTGTGTGTGTGTGTGTGTGTGTGTGTGTGTGTGTTTTGAACTTCTAGATTTGTAAAAGCTCTTGAGTTGACATGATTGTAAGATTAATGACACCACCACACGAGCATGGAGGGGCACTACACCTTCCATCAATTTAACTCTTTTTTTCTCCATTCTTATCTTTTCCTCCCTCATCATATGAGGGAGTTTCCCCTCTTCAACATAGAGGAAGATCACCATGTCAATAGGTGATAGGTGATCTCTCCATAGTTAGGGAATTTTATGCCACTTCCATAGGTCAGGTCATTGAAACCAATCAAATAACCAAAGTGACATAAAATATCGTTCAATGAAAATTTTAAGGAACCCATGAAAAAAACTTATAGAAATGGTGGTGAATCTTGCTTAAGAAAGATTCATTGGGATGGAAAATCTTACAAAAACTATTATCGTGACTTTGGTGGCTGAAAAAATCATTAAAAATGGTTGTAAATGTAAAGGTGAATCTTACCTAATTTTGGGTGAATTTATAATTTCCTCTTCAGGTCATATTTTATTTTTTAAACTATTTATGGTATGAAGTGCCTTATATACATTCCTTACTTAACCAAGAAAAATTATTGAGTTATGAAATTTGGACCCATTTTCCCCAATCCTTCCTAGGATTTAACCTTGATCATTGATCCATTGGCCACATGTCATCATTTCATGTTATTTTGGGAAACTCATGATATCTCAATCCTTCCTCGTGAATCCTACTTGAATTATATCACATCCATCGATCTCTTACACTATGTCAAAATATTATGATATTCTAGCTCGAAGTCTCCTGCCTTATTCTTTCTTTACTTTGACACTTTTCAACACTTTTTCAAAAGGTTTCCCATGAAGCCTTTCCTTCAACATGCTAGGAAATATTTTTTCTATATATACACATATGCATTTCACTCCTTGGAAAATGTGGGATGATTCCCAAAGTAAAAATTACAAAGACATCCATTGTCAAGGCTGAAAATGATTGTTAGCTTAACCAATTCAAATCAACATGCAAACAATACATTTTTATGGCTTAAATGGTCCTTGGAATTCCTTAATTAAATCATGTCACATAGAATAGAATCCATATTCTAATTTTAAGCTTAGATAATCCTTTAATTGAATAGTTAGTTGAATTGGTGCCTTTAATATATTTGATCATATCAACACACACACACACACACACACACACACACACACACACACACACACACACACACACACACACACACACACACACACACACACACACACACACACACACACACACACACACACACACACACACACACACACACACACACACACACACCGCAGCGCAGCGCGCGCGCGCGCGCACGCCGCACGCACGCGCGCCGCGCGCGCACGCGCATGCGCACGCCGCACACGCACGCGCCTGCGCACACGCGCACGCACGCACGCGCACACGCACACGCACACGCGCACACGCACACACACATGCACACACGCGCGCACGCGCACGCACATGCGTGCGCACACGGATATATACATACATACATACATACATACATACATACAAGTGGATAATTTATTCAAATTTTGCATTTTCCCTATAAAATGTTGGCAATTATGATCCAAGGGCACATAGAATTCTTGGCAATCCAAACATGTTTTAAAAGCATGTTTTTCGATTTAAAGGCGATTCATTACATATTAGAATTCATTTGGCTATACAAGTGGGAAATGGTAACATTTATGAATATTTTTGGTGAATCTTGGGTGTGCATATGGTGTCCAAATAGCCAAATCTAAGTTTCAAAATCTCTAGATATGGATAAATTATGAATATTAGCCACTAAAATTTTACATGATATTGCTAGCAAGGTACTAATGTTATATATGAGCATTTATCATCCTTACATCAAGGTGAGACATGGCCTGTAGTTTATTATTTAAAACAAATATGAACCTTTTAATTATATCAACTCGTTGATCTAGAAATGAAATACATATTTTTTGAGGTCTCCTATTTCCTATCAAAGAGAAAGTTTGTTATGATACATCTCTTTCATTCATAGATATTTGTCTTCGTGTCCTAGATTTAGAGAAATATTTTCTTCTTACTCATCCATCCACACAAGGCCATATAGATATTTTAGTTTCTTCTACCACACCTACTTATGATATGGATCTAGATTTACCACCTAAGGATGATCAAGTAAAATTCTTACATCATGGTAACACTTCTTATCACCCTAAACCCAAACCCACTATACAAGCTCCTCTTGTAAATATGCCCAAGCCTTTATATTTTGACAAATCTATTGATTGGCCACATGACATGCTCCTCACTTTGATGGATAAAAATCTAATTAGATTACCTCCCAATAATCATCACCTCCTCACTAACTTGAATAATAAAAGGGTCTACCTTTTTGTAATTTTCATCGTATCAATGGACACCGCGATAATGATTGTTATGCATTAGATCATAAGCTTAAGTTACTTGAAGAAAAATGCATCATCACTTTTGTCACATGAAATTTAGATAGATCTTATTCTCCCTTTTTGTGGCTTTTCCCTTCAAAAAGTGTGACTCTCCATGATCATCCTTCTACTAAGGTACTAACTCTACAAACTCCTATGAGAAAGCTCCTTGCAATGATCCTTCTACTACACAAGAACCTACAATGATTAAATATAAATTAGTTTCTAAATACAAAGGTTTGTGCCACAAGTTTCACATGTCAACCATACACCACCTTTGGTTTCATCCATGGCACGTGTACATGGTTCATACTTCACGCATGATTCATCCTAGTGTATTTTCAGAATCTCAAGTGATTAATCACTTTGTATTCATATAGCCTCTTCACCCCTCTCCAATGACTTAATCCATCACCTACCATGCTATAACTACACCTCATAAGACATCTTACAACATTTGAGGATCACCCTTCCTTCTTTCTCGAGAACAAGTTTCCTTGCCTATCACACCTTTAGGAACTTCTATGAGGACCATGCACATGCCCACCATTCCATTTATACCCTACCTTATGCTACTTACATTAGATTAGATTACGATCACATCCAAAATCTACTTTCAAAACATCAACTATATGATCACATAGCTCATATGATTTCTAATATAATTCTACTTATGCGGCATTCATCCACAACAAATCATTTCCTTGTTAAAAAAATTACTCATCAATACCTATCTAAAATATAAGCATACACTATTAAATAATAACTATGTTAACTATATCATAAACAAAACATACAAATAATAGGCATAATTAAAAATATTATATATATTTCATCTATTTCCAATATAATATGCAAATGGTATCAACCTTCATACATCTACTAATCATCATTATTATCATCCACGCTCAATAAAGTCATAGGGATTCTACAACATGTAGATCCTCATATATCCATACAATCTCTTGATCATGATCTTGCACGATAGTGGGATAAGCACTATCACAATCTCACATTCTCTACTAGCACCTATGTGTAATGTGTATGTGAAGCTACTAGTCTTGCTACCAAATATTGAGATAACTCGGTCCCTGGAGGATGCTCTAGCCACTTGAGATAGCTCTACTCGAGATCTCATCCCTCTCACTTTATAATATTGTACAAACAATAGTATCTATGGCCAAAAAATCAAATAAGTAGGCATGATAACCCGCAATGTCATCTACTTAAATATACCCTTAACAATATCACTTGGAATGTTTCGAGATAGTGTCATAATCAATGCATCTACAATCATCATCCATTATGCATCTCTTGCAATCATCAAAACATTTTCCAATTAGCTATTTAATTACCAATTACAGTATTCTTTCATCAAATCACCAAGTCAAACATAAAATTACTTGTGTTGTTCCACCACTAATACCACTGCATCCTCACCGGGGGCACCATCATCTCCAAAAAACCTTGTCACTACCTCCTCCTAAAAAAGCCACATCACCTCTAGGATCACCAAATACCATAAGAAATAACACTACCCAAAGAGTCTCTTCCCAACATCGAGTATATGTGATAGTACATCCCACATCATCCATGTCCTCTACTATAATCAATGGATCCACCTCGTCTGCCTGCAGTGGCAGTAATAACTTTTCTAGTGTCATACATGGATGACTCCCATCTCTCAAGGTTGCATGAGTAGATAACCTCCATACATATGGTAATGGGGGAATATCTTGTATAACTCAAAACTAGTTTTTCACACACTCCCACTGATATAGCTCTCATATGCCTAAGATCAAGTCCTCTAGCCACATGGTGTTTCAAAACTTGTGTAGCTCCATTGCATCCTCTTCCTAGCTAGGTTACTCTCTATAAGGTATCCATATATAATTCGCCTAGGGCCAACATATCTAATAAGGCTCAATAGAATCTTATTTTGGACCTCATCTCCTTGGTAACACCCACCATGATGCATATCTCTCAGGATGGGCCCAATCATCCCTAGGACTTCCAACAAGTTGAACAACAATTATGTACTCATAAGTGTGTATGTGTAACAAAGTAATATCTATTACACCACCTCCATGGCTCTCTATAGTAAACTTTGTATAAATACATTTATAAGTGGGCCGAACATAGTGGCCCCAAGAATATCTCACTCTATCCTCCTCTATGGACTCACATATCTTCCTCAAATGGTAGGAATTGACACCCCACCACCATCAAAAACTAAAAAGAATCCAAAAAAACTACAATAAACTTCTGTAAATGCAACACCCCTATTTCACAATCAAACTCAATCAAATACTCGGATATGTAAGGCCACTTATACCCAGCCAAAATCTACACACACTTCTCATTTGTAATGACACATCTTCCAAGAGGGCATGTACTCTCTCCCCTGTTGGTAATTACAAGATTCAATATACATCCTCCAACATCATTTTCATCTCCATTTTGGGAGATAAGAACTACATGTGTTTGGATTCCACCACTCACACAACGCAGTAATCACATGCATAATTGGGAGCACCTATCCCAATCTCACTACATGTCATAGCCTAGATTTATCTAGAATGTCCCAATCATCATCATCCAAGCCCAAACCAAGAAGTGTCTCTATGGAACTCTCTCAAATGCACATCTTTTTTTTGCAACACAATACATGAAATCACACAAGATATTAGTTTAAGCTGTTGTGACAATATCCATCAAAAAGTAATTAAGCTACAACTTCTTACAAATTCCATCTTTGGCTCATTATCTCGACTTAGGTCGAGAACCATATAAAATAGTTCAAAACCATACAATGTTTGGTAAGGACCACATGTAACCATATGGTTCCACCCCAAATGATGAGAACATACAATTTGGTACTATATGCCCTACCAACCTCAAAATGAATACAAAATTACATTTTTACAAAATTACTAAAATCACTAGTATTTCTCAAAAAACAAGTTTGCGAGCACTTACTAGCTCGTCGACTATTTTTCATTTTCCACATGATCATATATCAATCTTAAATCTTCCCTAGCACATGACATCTTATCTAGCTCAAACCTTCTCTCACTATCAAGATTGATTATAAATGAAAAATACTTTTGACTTTTCCGATTACTATTTATGGTGAATTGCCTTTTACACCACTCCAATAACTTTACCACCAACCTCTTGTTCTTAATTAATGTCTCAAATTTATATGGCCCATATCTTTGGCCCTAATTATATGTTTTACACGCCATTTATGGCATCACAATTGTGACCTCTACATCTATTGTATCATTAAATGCCTACTATATATGGAACATTTTACTTAATTGTGTGCATACATTCACTCTCACCCATATATCATTCTCTATTTCAACTAAAATATTCCAAGGTCTCTTATGATTACTCTAATCTATAATCTTGAAATTCCTATTCTTGGAATACCATGTTCTCATCTATCACTATACAATCTATGTAATATCCCTATCTCTATCTTTCACCTCAAGTAATAGTATTTCATGCTCTCTTTTTTTCGAAATAGGGGAAACCATATAGGGATGAATTTGTAAGGTCACCATCTCCTCTATTATTATTCACAAATCAATAAAAAAATTGGACTAGATATGTAAGGCTATCCTCCCCACACAAATCACACTTCAACCAAACAAGTTAGCCACATAAGGCCACTCTCTCCCATACAATATAATATAATTCCAACACTCAAGTGGTCACTCTTGATCACAAAAATGCACTAGACATTATATACACATAGCCACGAAACATGAAACATAGTTGTACTTACTATAAAAATAGGGGGAAACTTCAATATTCAAATATATCAAAATCATAAATACTACAATTACTAAAAATACACCTATATAAATACATGGTGAGACAAATGAGATGTCATTTCCCTTCCACCTTATAGAGTTTTTTCAAATATCGATACCTAGATCTTTTTGCAGCAGCATGGTCTTATTTTGGGAAGAATTATTGGCGGAAACTAGAAAGCTCTGTGACACTCTTCCCTTGGAAAATTGGACACCCATTTCCCACTTAGCTCTAAAATTACTTGTTGGGGATTTGATCACCCTAAACATCTTTGAATACACCAAACATAATCTCCAAACACTTATTGGTCACCTATAACATTTCTTGCCTCATATGATACACTTCTCCCTTATCTCGCATTCACCCAATGATTTGTGTTATTCGCCATGCATGGTTATTATTCTTGACATACTTATGGCCGTTCTTTCTTGACATTTTCCTACATGTATGATAATCTTCTCTTTTAACCTAGTAAATTTCATTCAATGGCATTAAGGGGGAATGTAAACACTAAAAGCTGCGGAAAAAATCATTATTACATTATGTTGTTTATTATTATATTTATATGTATGTGAGTTTTGAACAATGAAGGTAGGTCTTAGTGGCATGATTCTTTTACTCTTGCTCGTTATTTCTAGATTTCACCTTGTGTCCACAATGTTTCTGTTTTGATTTGATTGTAATATATTTTACGGATATGTCTAGCAAAGTATCCATGTACTTCTCTTTTTATTTGAACTTGGTCTAAGAGAATACAATAAGTTCTAGATTGTACTATGGTCCTAACCCTTCGTAGGACTTGATCCCTTTTAATTTTCAGTTGTTTTATCTTTATGGGCCCATTTTTATTCTTTTCCTTTCAGATTCTATGTTTTAGGTAAGCCTATTCCACCACTAAGTTCCAAATTTCAAATTAAGAACATATATATATACAAGTTCACTATAAGCATTTATTACCTAGCAAGCACCTATCTATCTACCACTTATTGAATTGAAGAAGCAAGAGATACATCTGCATACTACATACATAACATAGGAGGGTAGAAGTCTGACTTTTATTTTGCACACAAGGGTTTCTATTGGGATGAAGTACCATATCCTGTTATCTTTTTCAAGGAACAAGGGCCAATGGATAGGTGTATACACCTTTGCGCAAAGCACTAGGAAAACTACATTGAATGTGAAATGTAGTGCAATGCTCGGTGACTCATAAACAAGGTGACCATTGAGGTTAGTATGACTCAAGCATTTGCATCTTTTATTTTTAGATATAATGATTACTTAAGTATTTTTTAGGATAATGAGGGTTTTTTTGTAGATACGAGTGTAAAATATAGGGTTATATGTGGATCTAAATAAACAAAAATGTGAAACAATTAATAATGAAGGAACCCAAAAAAATTATATTATGAAGAGCTAATGGTCTAAGAAAGTAGGGAAGGGTTGGTTTGTATAATTCGGTCATGAACCTCCTATAAGTTTCTATACGTGAGAGTATTCTTTGAATAATAATCGATATAGGTTTGTCCATGATCTTACACAATTCCCGTTCGGTGGTGATATAGTCCAAAACATCTACGATATCATTTATGAAAGTGAACAAGCAGATTTCTAAAGTGAAAATGATATTTTTTATATTCCACATTAATCAAATAGAGAAAGCCTATAAACAAGGAGCTTCTTTGAACAACTTACCCCACAATTCTCTCCACAAACTCCTATATACGTGAGTTGTTAAAACAACTCACAACAATAATATTCACCTAATATTATTTTCTACCCATATTTATTTCCCAATAATGTGAGCACTCTAATTTCCTAACAATCTAAGTAGTTCCTTTTACCTCTCTTGTAATTCTAATTGATATATCAATTTGGCATGCTTGTAAATAGCCTAGTTTTCATTGTAAATATGTAAATGACTATATATCTTTGTAATATTTAATATATAGTGTTCAAATTCATTTATAACTTGAGTTGGAATTTAATATCATCTCTAAACTTAATCAAAATTTTAATTAGGGTTTATACACCACTCAACATTGGTGCGAGCCTACTTCTCATCCACATGCAAAGTATTGTTTTTATTATTTTGGATTTCTAGTGCCTAAATAAGTAAGATGGATATATATAACTCAAATTCTATAAACGGGTTGTAAAACAAAAATTGAACCTGAATTATTTTGATAAAGGGTAGTCTAACCAATCAAAAATAAAAAGATATGACAGAGTGTGAGTAAAAGAATGGATTAACCTAATTATTCTAATGAAATGGATGCATAGAGACTCAAAAGATAGAAATAAGATTAGAAAGGGATCATCAAAAAACCATAAACATTTGGTGGCTTGTGACTCTATCTTAGTTGTGTTCGGCAAAAAGGGTCGGGTTTGTGGTCAAACATATCTAATGGTTGTCGCGCATGTTCTCTACTAATATGAGAGTTATAAAACTTATGGTGCAAGTTTGCATGCATCTTCCCTCCTATAATGTGGCTCTAAATTATTTGAATGTGATGTATTAGTCATGAATTGGCTTCTCCTTTGTTTAAACCCTAGAAAACCTTGAATACTTGAGGAAGATAAGTCCTAAACTAAGCTAAGACCAACCTCCTATACCTTAATATGTGAAATAATTGCATTGTAACATATTGAGGATCATGGTTTATGTAGTTCTCCCAATGTGATTGATTTTGTTGCGCTTCACTCTTTAAACCTATAGGATAAACTAATGCCCCTATATTCAAATCAATGTAACTAAATGAACCCTTTTCTTGGCACAATAAATTTATCAACATTCAACTTTGAATTTAAATAGTACTTTAGATTTGGGATTTAGCTCATGGAATTCTCTTAGAATATTTAAGATGTGCCTAGCTTATGTAATGACCTCAAGGTGATAGATGATGTATAGTAACCTAAAAATTATTGTTCATAAATTAGGGTTTGTTGAATTTATTGTATAAGCCAACCTAAAAACCATGCCTAGATCATTTTGATGAAAGGAACTGAGTTGAAAAGGTGATTGTTCAATGGAGAATGATAGGTTTGGAAGAGGGACGATATGTTTATGGTTGAACTTGTCTATGGTGGCGAACCTAACCTTGGGTTCAGAAAACAAGGGTTTAGAAATGGATATATGTCTGCAAAGATGTATAAATTATCCTAAGCAAATGAAAGTGAACCTAAGTATGTGAAACTAGAAAATGGAGGTGATCAAGTGATGAGGAGGTAATTAGTAGGGAAAATTTGTGTCAAAAGATTCAAATATGTACCACTAGTCCATATGTCCTAAGAGATTTCAAAACTAATGTTGCCACTTTCCTCAAACCAAACGTGTCTACAAACATCCCCATTTAATTTAGTATTTGTAAGATTCTATATTAAAGGTATAAGTGTATGAAGATATATAGATGTACTTGCCAATAAGGGTGTAGTGTAAAGGGATGATATTGTAGCTAGAATATTTCATTGTTCCGTGTGCCATGTGACTACATATAATGAAGTAGAGATGAAAGTAAAATCAATGTCTCAATAATGAAAATCAATTTGAAACTTCAAAACCTTATCAATTATAAAAACAAAGTCATTAATACACCTAACAATATGTGAACTATGATGGCACTTGGTTTTCAACTTGTTAGAGAGTAACATGGGATTTACACACCCCAAATATATGAACCATTGTTAAAATTGTTGAGATGCCTCTATCAAGAAGAAATTGAAATGTTGAACACTATTGATCCACAGAGATAAATTCTTGTATCGTGGATAAATGGCAGCGTTGAATACTTAAACCACAAAGGAAAATGCCCTTATCATGGAAAAGGGAAATGTTGAGTACTTCAAAACCATAAAGGTAGATGTCATGAGTGTGAGTCAAACCAAATGGAATGGGGATGTTATCCTAATACAACACAACTTGAAATGAATGTGTAGTGCAACATCTAATTCTTGGCCAAAGAAGTGAATAAAATTGATTTGAATACGATGTGTCATGAAACTAACACAAAATTGCAAGGGATCCAGCTCTTATCTAATAATGTGAAAAATATTATTTGAATACGACATCTCTTAGAACTAATATGAAACAATAATGAATCCTTAAATTGATCCTACCATGAGGCAATAATGAGTGCTCTATAGTAAACGAAGCAACCCAAAATGTGTGAATTTTTGCCACCTATCCAAAATATGAAAATTGATCCAAAAATGTAAAAACCTTGATGCGAGAATATGTGATGACATTGATAATTAAATGTGATAATTTGTTTTCTTATCCTATCTTATGTACCCTGTGTGTTTCATGTTACTAAAAGTGAATGATGTCTTGAAACTAAATCGAGATCAATGTACAATGTCTCTAAAACTACATGTGCTCCATGTAAAATGTCTCTAAAAATATATGATGTATGTTCTAATTGAAATTGCCTCGATATCTGAAATAAGACTATAGAATATATTCCCTTCATTTTGAGGTAAGGGATGTACTTTTGTATCACTCATCTCAAAAGAGAGTTAGGCTCACTATGTATAAAATGTATATAAAACTTGAGCTAAGAGAGCCACATAGAGCACGTACTAACATGGAAGGATATGTCAACATAGAAAGATGTGATCGTCGGGTGAGAAAAGCATGTAATATGTGATCTAAGACATTAGCATAAAAAATTTATTACTAAAATGTAAGATAGTATTGTGAAACATCAGCTAGAGATACGAGACAATTAACAAGCAAGTATGCAACAATACAACACACAATAATAAGTGCCCCAATAGATGTTTGATATGTGTTATGGCAACAATATGTGTAATATGAATCACAACACCAAGCATATGCTATCATGTAACATAGTCAAGCACAAGAAAGTAGCAACACAATATGTAAACATAATAAAATATATATGTAACAAACATCATGATCAAGAAGCACACTAGTAAAGCATGACATGACAATTGACACATCAACTAATAAGAGGATATCCTAACATGATGACACACGGCATGATGAAAATATAATATAACTAAAAACATAGATCAACGATCAATATAAGCACACATAAGAAAACGATGTCACCATCATGTATAGCCAAGGATGGTTTCCATATAAGCAAGAACTCAAGATATAAGCTAGAGCAATATGTTTATATAATCAATGTTGATGACTCAATATGATTAGTGACATAACATATAAATATAGAACTTGATACATGCGTATAAGATGTTCCTAATGTATGCATGCATCTAAAGCGAAAGGGATGCCCACATGTACATACCAATGAAATTGTGAAACATCTATGAACCATGATCATATGCAACTTGTATATCATGCATCTAAACTCAAGATATACCCATCATGTTGGCACATTGACCAAGTGTAGACATAAAATCTATGCACTTGGGTACATTTCTAGGTCCTAAAGCATACTAATGTATACATGATTCCTAAGAAAGAAAACTAGTGGTTGACAACTCCTTTTGGCCTTTTGGTTGCTTTATCTCTTACACTTTACTATTGTTTCGAGCTTGACTGAGCATCCTTTTGGCTTTACACATCTTACAATTCATCGGCACTTGATTGATTTACCTTTTGATGGCCTCGGACACTAACACTCAGTTAGGACAGAGCGCCGGGCGCTCCTATCCCTCCGGGCGCTAATGTATTTCTCTTTCTTCTTCTTACTCTTTTGGGACCCTTTTACTTCATGAACACCTTTTATATACTTAGTTACTTCTTTCAAATAAAGGGGCCAAGCACTATAATCATTATCTATCACCACCTAATCTTGCAAAAAGGCACAAGAGCACTACAAAGTAAATATCTAGCACATTCATACAAGGAAAAAGGGTTGTGTTACCACCCAAATCGGTTCTCCCTTTGAAGTCAAGAATCATCAACAAGTTAAGCGGGATGGTTATAGAAAGATAGATCAAAATTTGAAAACGTTTTATTCTTTGAGGAGGGATATAACTATCTCTTTGTTACTCAAGCTTTGGAAAAGTTTGATGGCACCATGCTAAGGGTTTGACCTACCCTACTACTTTAGGTTCTGCCTTTAACTAGGGTGAGAGGACCCATTTTGTAACCTGTGTTTATAAGGGAAAATAATGGATCAACAATATTTGACTATCCTTTTAAGACATTTGAGAAATAACCTTGAGAAGACATGGTCAATGCAACATAATCTAACTCTCACGAGTTGTCACCCTAGAAAATGCAGATGTCTCCTAGACAAGGTTCAAGTTACTAAAGACAACAATAAAACTAGATCGCTCCTGCATATTTCAAGTAAAGGATGGGTAAATTTAACAAATATCCTTAGCATTTATGGATAAGAAGTGAAAGCAAGGGTGGTTCTTGTAGGATTTATCAGTTATGGATGTATTTTGTTGGGGAATTAAGCAGGATAAAGTTGATTATACCAAATATTTGATAACTTTTAACAAATGTTGGAAGATGCTTCAGATGAGAAGATAAGAACACTTCAAATAACTAACATTAAACCTTCAACCAGAAGATGTGCATCCATGGAAGCCCAAGAATACATGGTTTCACACAATCTTTGAGAATTTAAACATAAAATCTCATGCCAAAAAATCAATAAAACATCAAGAATCCCCGATCTATCACACCTAAGATACACTCATAGACTTACAAATAATCTTTATCAATAAAATGGAAGCAAAGTGAATTTAAAATTGTTTATTGTGCAATGAAATGAAAGATCTCCTCACAGCACAATTGCAATTACCACGATGCTACCACAAGGAAAATATCTTGTGTGATTCAGAGGGATTCCTAACATAAGATTGTAACAGAACATGAATATCTATTTTGAAATATCTCAACTTAAAATCAGACACAACAATGTTCATGATCAAACACAATTAACTCGGAACTCATCAAATTCTTCAAAGCAAGGGAAAGTTTCATTTGCAGTCTCAATGTTTGTCAATGGTTATACACTTGCAACCATATTGACATGATTCAATTTGAAAGCTAAATAAATTAATAGGTTTCTCAAACAAGTTCTTGGAAAATGGTTTCTCTCAGTTTACACCTTTCTTTTCTAAAATTTTAGAAAATTTTAACCCCCTATGCGAGAGTATTCTCATCGCATTTATACAAATCTCAATCACTCACTCACTCTTTAATTTTCCCCAAAAGTATGAATATTTAAAGAATATTCTTTTTTTACAGCACATAATCTAATCCATCTTTATTCTCTTGGAAATATCTTGTTTTATGTTGCCAAGTGGGAAAATTACGAGTCATTCATGTTTTCCATTATCCCAGAATGACTAGGATGCCATGTCACTTCTTTGATGTTTATTTTAATCATTTATATTTTCAAGCAATCAAAGAAACCCTTTTTGATGATTTCTGAGCATCTCTAAGTGATTTGATTTGACGTGTAATCCCTTTCACCTTTTAAGAATCTGTCTTGGGAAACACACATTCACTTTCATGTCTTTCTGGGTGGATTTTTTCCGCATGTATCATGTCATATCAAGCCAACCGTTATCTTCTGCATAATATCAACTTACTTCATACTTATTTCTCCCATGTGAATATCACATTTAGATCTTTAGAAATTATGCTACCATGATTATACTCATCTCGACTTGCTTGTCTCAAATTTCTTATAAATTCACACTATTTCCTTCATAAACTCACATTTTATTTTTTGAGTGTAAGGAATTTAGGGAAATTTATTTGCGATATGGCAGAAACACCAATAGCAGCCATCTTGAAAGACATATCCATTGAGGATTTGCACTCAATTTTTGATCTATCAGGCCCTAATGAGGCATTCGTAAGAATGTTATTTGAGATTGTTGATCCTAAATATTGTACTGGACTTTGACAACTCAAGTTGTTTGGGTTGCATTGATTAGAAGAATTATCAAGATAAGTCCCATTTTTTCTACCTTCCAGATGATGTATTTTCATCTCTTTATTTGGAACATCAAAAGACTCCCGAAGCATTGAAGAAATTTTGGATTGTGAGTAGACCTAGTGTGCAAGGTTTGACTAATTACCAATGCCCCTTCATTTTTAATGAAGCACTTATTGTGAAGGAAATCCCCTTAGGGTCTTATGTACTTGATGGGGAGATTTCACTAGGTACTATGCCTACCCTTTTCCAAAGGATGAATGAGCTGGAACAATGTGTCTCAATCTTGGAGAAAAAACCATCAAGGACCATACCTTCTCAACCTCCTAAAGCATCACCATTTTTTTGAAGAAATATAAGGGTGAATCTATCTCCAGACCTTCTACTCCATCTGCTCCAGGATCATTTGTAGTTTCACTTCCAACTTAGGGTTCCAAGCCATCCTCCATTTTCAAAGTAACAGGAAAAAGGCCTTCCCTAAAGGAGGTTTGGACATGACTGAATGGGTTTCCTCCTATGAGAGGAGGTCACAATTTCTTAGTTTTTGGATGGTCCTATGACAACTATTGATGAACTCAGGTCTTTGGGTATGTCTCGCACACTAGAAGGAGACATTGTGTTTGTTCAAATGGCATTAGGGACAGATGAATTTGTTCATAGGAAGAATAGACTAGTGAAGAAACTTCCTCTTTGTAGAGAGGACTTTGTGGTGGTAGATGGTTAGGTTTCTTTCTCTTGTTTCCTTTTTGATACAATCCTTGAAAATATATGTAAATTTTTCTTCATGGGTTGGGGCCCCTATAGAACCCCATTTTGCTTTTTTCCATAATACAAAAGATAACAAACAATTTCATTAGTTTACATGCTTCATGATGGATTTGAAATCTTATCAAAGCAATATAAAAGTCTAATGTATTGTATCAAATTACATATATATCTAAAAATAACAACTTCAAAGTGATATTCAATTTGTTTATGAAACAAGAGTAATAATTGAAATAAGATGAAAAGCAAGTTCAAGGAAAACAAGCCTATGCTTGTTCATCAGTCTTCATGTCTGTATCTTTATCTTCTTCATCTTCTTCTTCCTTGGGTTTCCTATCCACATATGCATCATACTTTTGGAATAGTTATTTTATATCATCTTCATCTAGGCATGTATGGTGTTGAAATATCAAGGCTTGTCTGCTTAGTGTATCCATGCATTGATCCATATTTTGTTTATATTCCCATGGTTTTGATTTTAAATCTAAAATTTTGTTTTCTACAGTCATTAGTGTCTCAATGACTTCATAAGAAAAGTTTTCTCTTTGGATATTTTTCTCAAAAGAACTGATTAAGAATTCAGTTTTCAGATCACCATAACTCTTTTTGAATTTATCAAATACCATGTTTTCTAACTTTAGATCAATAGTGTCCATATTATTTTCAACCCATTTCTTCTTTGTCTCCATTTTTCTTTGATTCCATTCAAAACCTCAACTCGAGTTTCTAAAGTCTTGATAGCATATTGAGTTCCCATGTGTTCAATTGGCACAATTCCTTCCTTCTCAACTAAGTCTTCATCTAATTGAGTAATATGATTCAGCTTGGGGATAATTCCCTCAAAATAGAAAATCTCATTATCACATTGTTCAATTAACTCATCAATTTCATTGAGCTTATTCTTGAGCTTTTCATATTTCTTCTTAGCTTTCTCAATGGATTTCTTCCCCTTTTCCATTAGCTTCTCCACCCAAGTATCAACATCTTTAACCTTTTCAACAACTTTTTCAATGTGTTCCATAACCTCAGGAGTAGCAGTGGAGATATCTTCTTGGCCTTCACTAGGACTGGCCAACTAACTGTTGTAAACATGAACTCAATGATTTCACCTATTCTTTCAACTGTATTTTGGTTATCCTGTCCTCATCTACTTTGTGCAACAAATCATTGACTACTTCTGAGACTCCTTGCTTTAATGCATCTCTTGAAGGTTTTCCCAAAGGAATGAGTTGAACATTATAGTCATTTGTTGTTATATCACTTCTTGATTTTCCTTCATGTGGAATTGCCACCTCCAAATTTTGGATCCATATGGGTTCAGTATGAGTTTTATTAATGACCCTATCCTTTTTGGAGCCTTTGTGGGTTTTGGGAAATCCAAGGCTATAATATCTATGGATTTCACATGTATAACCTCTTCTTCTTCTTCTTCTAAAATCAACTCTCCTATCTAGCCTTATATAAGAGAAATTCCCACCTTTATCTTTTGTAGTGCCAGTTAAGGATTTTCAGGGACAACCACCAATTGCTTAGACATCTCTTGAACATCTTTCACTAATGGATCTTTATGTTGCACTTTGTCCACTTCCAATTTTGATTTCTTGGGTTCATCTTGTGTTGGCACTTCCCCCACTTGTTTCTTTCCTTGATCTTGAACTTGGGGTTGACCAACTTACTTCGAGTCATATCAACATTTGGAACATGTTCTCTATTTGTCTCCTCAACTGATGTAGTCATAACCTCTACATTTTCCTTGGGAACCTCTTGGGTTGGTGTTGTTCCTTTAGATAATTCTTTTTCTTTTACAGTTTCTACTTCCTTTAGAGGTTGTTGTTTGGTGGAGATATCCTCATGAACTGGTATACCAATTTCCTTTTGTTCTTTTAATACCTCTTTTTGTGCACTAGTGTGTTGGCTTCTAGTAGTGGATCCTTTACCTTTATCAATACCTTGCATACTTTGACTATCATCAATATTTTCCTTTGTAGTGGTTTCTTTTGCAATTTCAATCACCTTTTCTTTAGTAGACTTTTCTTTTTTAGGTGATTCACTACTTCTGGTAACCTTGGTTTCCTTTTGGGGATCCTTTTCATCTAGTGCCCCAGTGTCCATACTTTCCCCACCAAAAACTCCTTGAACTTCTAACTTTCTCATTTCTAAAGTAGTTTGGCCTTTAGAAGATACTTTTGACAGTGGAATTTCTGACTCAACAATTGACACATGGGTGGATTCCTTCACTCCTTCACCTGACTAGAGAATACTTGTATCTTCTACCACTTATTTTTTAATTGATACTTCAAATTCCTCAAGTATAGGAATCTCCTCATTTGTTTTTATGTTCACTATTTCAATTGGATTTTTGTTGATTCATGTAATTGATCAAAAAGAGGTATACTCACACCTTCAACTAGGGTTGCATCAAATTTCTTCAACTCTTGTTCTAACATAGAACTATCTAGTGGATTAGGTGGGACATTACCGAGGATACTTGTTCTTGAGTAATATCAGCTATTACTCCTCCTAGAGATAAAGTTGAAGCTGGAAACATTGGTTGTACATTTGGACTTACTTGAACATCTTTTTGTTTTGGTGGTGGAGTTGCTTGATGAACCTTAGTGAGCATGGGAGGATCAATCACTTCAACCTTCTTATGCTTGTGTTTCTTAAATGCAGGATCACCTTCTCTTACCAAGGGTTGTTCAAATACAACTTTGTACCTTTTCTTTTCCCTTTCAAACTGTTTGATATCTGGTGCCACCCTTCCCTCAAGTACTTTGTGACTTAGATTGGATATTGGCACTTGTCATGGCTCCTCTCATCAACTTTTTAGTACTCTAGGATTTTGGTAAAACCTCTGGAGGGTCTTTTGTGTAGCTAAGCCCTTTCCTTTTTTTGGATTGGTACTTGCAAAAGTGATAGGAGCATTTTCCATAGATTTTAGAAGCATTTTTTGTTTTCTGCTTCAAAGCATACATGGAGGTTCTGTCCCACTAGTAGTAGTGGTCCACTCATCAAAAATTCATGTAGTAGGTCTTTTTGAAGGTAATTGAGGGCTTTTCCTCCTAATGGATCCATCTTATCATCTCCCTCCTTCAAAGGGGGAGATCTTCCTTCAAAATCTCTAATTCCCTGAACTTGTTAAGCACCCTTGTATTTTGAATGGATAAATCTATGTTCTTTTGTTTTAACCAAGTCAAAGTTCTCCTCATCACATGAACAATCATGCCATATTGATCATCTGATTCCTCCTCATCCCATTTTATGGGGTCATTGGTTGTCCTTCTACCTTTTGATCAATATAAAATTGACTCACAATTTGTTGGTCATCCATGATTCCCTTAGGATACAACAATTTTAAAATCAATGATTTGTGTGAGGGTCATTCTTGAGAAATCCCTAAGTTTGACTTCCTCTTCATCTCTACAATTCATCCAATAATCCTCAAAGTGAGGTTCATGCTCAAAATAATTTTCCAAAGTATTGACCACCCATCTAATGTCATAGCTAGACCTTGCCTCAAATTTCTCCATATCAAACCTTTCCATTTCCTCCTCCATCAACCTAGCTTTTATAATAGAGGGGCAAGAATACCTTCCAATCCTAATGGGAAATTTTATGTTTGTCTTATGTCTCCTAGCAATCATCTTATGAACAGTGTTAATTGTCTTGCCAACTCACATAAAGCCATCTTGTCATCTAAATACCTTGGTAGTTTACATGGTTGTCCCTCAAATCCATTGGATCTTATGTAAGTGAATATCATATACTAAATAAAGAAGCAACCATATTCCATTATTGTATTTCTAGCTTCTTCTGATATTCTATATTGCTCCCATTCAGGTTTGAACAAGCACATGATAAGTGCAAAAAATGTATCGTTCACCAATCTTACATTTCCCTTCCAATTACTCAATTATAATTAGGGATAAACCTCATGCATTTTGTGTTTTTTGAAAGGGGCATGTGGTATAAGGCTAGGGAAATGTCTATGGCTTGCAATATTGTAAATTAGATATGTCATCATGTAAAACTCGAGCTCCCCAACACCACCCATCTTGATCTTTGCAGCCAATGCTAGAAGATGCTCATGAATTGAATCAATAATAAGGGTTGCCCAAAAAATTCTCCCTTTCCTTTCTAAAACAATCCACATATACGGGCACATCCATTCTTTGAATTCATTTTTCGTTTCCAAACCAGCCATCCTACTTAGTAAAGCACAACTACATCTTCTGCTTCTTCCATAAATTGTGCCCTAACCAATTTCTTGGGAATTCTGGTGGTTACCTTCTTATCTACTAACAACCACTTAGTGTTTATAAGTTTAGCATAGTATCTCTTCTTGGCTTCATAGTCTTTAAGGGCTAATTCAACACCTAGGGTTATTGGAGTTTTGATTACTAGTAAGTTCAACATTATCCTGAAAGCTTTGGGTGTTAAAGTCAATATTGCTTCGCCACTCCCATCTAAGACTTCTCTCTTTTCTGGATTATAGTTCATGGCACAAAGCCTCACCAATTCAGGGCAATGCACAAAGGGAGGTATAGCACTAGTTGAGGCAATGTTACTAGCCTCGATTTCTTCCATGAGTTCACTTTTGTCTAGGCTATTCAATATTTGCAAAAATCATTCAAATCAACATTCATTAAATTTGTGTCTGTAATCTTATCTAAATCACTGGTAACCCTGGATGTGACATGAAAACCTGACGGAAATGTCTTCATATTTTATGCCCTAGCTTCTACTTTCAATCTCTTTGCAAATTGTGGAGTAAAACAATGAAAGTACGAGAGTAGTACAATCCTTACCAGTTTCTGTGTAAATGTGTGTAATTCACCTTTGCTTCTTATATTTTCAAGCCTTCAGCTCCCAATCGATGCTCTCTAATTGATTTCACTTCGTTCCTCTAAAAATTATGATAGTAAGGGCATCTGAATCTTGACATACGATAGTAAAAAGCTTGAAGAATTTGAATACTTTAAACAATCTTGCCTTGATTTGTGTAAAAATGCATTAATGGCGCAACCATAAATGCATTGAATCGTGGCCATCCATCCTATCTCCCCTTTTTAAATGTGGGTCGTCCACGTGGAGCAATTCCATGTTATGCGGGATCAAGGAGTCTTTTTGTATTTTTGCACTACTTTTTAAATGCAAACAAGTTTACACATTTGACCTAATCATCTACCCTTGAATTTTATTGCAATCCTGACACGTGTTTAAATCTTGAAGGTGGCGGAGCTACGTGCCCTTTTGCATATTTGTCTATTTTCCGATCGAACACAAAACTACCATTTCAACCCGAGGCCCCGCTTCTTCAAACTTTTTTAAGAATACGCCACGTGTCCTTGGCGGGTCTCAAATATTTTTCTACATTTTGCACTTTTGTCAACTTAATGTTAAGAAAACATTATCAGCCCCGATTCCTCGCTCCAATCATATTTTAACATGTATACCTCTTCGGGAGTGGGGTCAACTTCTTGTTTTGCATCCTTTGACTTCAAATATTCCGGGAATATTCGTCGAGCCTCGGGGCTAAGTTTGCATTTTGTAAATATTATGTAATTGTTGTAACTTTGCAAATTAAGCCCACAACACTACAACCAATGGGAACATGCCATGTATCTTCGAGTGGTGGAGAAAAGTATGAAATTTGTAACAATGGCTAAAGGATGATATACAAGGATATTTTTCAATATTACACTTGATTCATGATCAACTTTAACAGGGATTTACAGAAGCAATAATGACTATTACGTTCCTCGACCAAAAAGAGGATTTACACCCTAAACACAAGGTTTCAATCGCATTTATCATGACTATATCTTTAAATACATGTTTTTATACGAGAAAACCAGTCAGAGTAAATTTTTCGAAGGCATACACTAGATAAAAAGGGGTGAGATCAATTCGAGCAACAACAAGTTGCATTGGTCTGCATACACTGCATAGGAGGGGAGTTCATTCTATTCCATCACACATATTTTGCATATTTAGGACAATCTAGATCTAGCCCACTATCATCGTGAAACTTACACAAGGGAAACCTAGGACATGAATACACACACACATGGAGAACTACATGGAGTCTGAGATGTAGTGCGATTCTTGATTGTAAGTTCACTCTTCAAGTATTTGTTGGGGTCGGATCGACTCCACATTCTACATATTGTTTTATTATATTTGATGTGGTTTGTGGGAATGTGCGAGATAGTCATTTATTTTGCGGAGTTACATGTGTGATCGGTGACCTAACAACGAAACTAGAGCGAAAAAGAGAGAATAACGGTGAAGATCTTTCGACCCAAAAAGGCCAAGTTTTGAGCATCGAGCAGATATGGGCACCCGGATCAATCCTTAGCACTGGGAGCTCCCGCCATCTTGGGGTGCTTTATCCCATCCATTCAAGGGTTTCTTAACCCTTGGCCAGCCATTTGACATGGTTTCTAGCATGTTCCAACAAATACACAATCTCGATCACTCCCAAGTTATACAAAATCAGCTAATTCATCATTCCTCTCTCATTTGCTTAGGGTTTTACATCCTTGAATGTTCAAAGTGCTTGCTTGCATATTGTTGTACTTAACCATCGAATATCATTTATCACGAGAAGTTACTCGAAATAATATTTAATTCAAATTATATTAAATCATTTGGTGAACCCCAACTCATGTGATCGACCACTCAGATCCTTATTTTTCCTATTCTATCATATTTTTCTTTCCCTAACCCCAAACCCTAGTTGCATCAGGGTTCATATTTCCATCTATTATCTATCATACATCTGATCTGCATAGTTCTTCCTAGGGTTTCATCCTTGGTCCTATCCTCTGGGTCACTTTCTAGGGCTCTTATTTTACAAATTACCTTTTCTTTCATATCATGGCCCCTAAAGTTCCTCAAGTCTCCTTGTATCAATTACTTCAAAAGCACCCAGTTTGCAAAGATGCTCTCACAAAATCCGTACACACAATGTACCTCCCTCGTGATACACCACCTTCACAAGTAAGTGCAATTTTCAATCATATCTCTGACCCCTATTAGTCCTGATAACACAACCAATCAATCCATCTTCGAGTCAATTCAAGCTTTACACATTTTTTCAAGATAAATTTCAAGCTATGGAAACCACGATTACATCCCTCATAGCTGAAATCCAACATCTCAAGGATGTTTCTCATTCCCATGCTAGTTCTTCTACACCTCATCCTAATCCCATGTCTACTACATGTGCTCATACAAGTGAGGTCAAGGTCTTACCACAACAAACACCTCTCAAGTTTGATCAAAATGCTAGGCAACATGATATTCTCTCATGAGCTCCTCAATCACCGTTAATCACCTTGCCACCTACTCATTACTACCCTCCTTATCACTTTTACAAAATACAAAGGTCACCCATTTTGCAATTATCATAGAATTAATGGACATCGTGACAATGATTTCTATGCTTTAGAACGAAGAATCGGACAACTTGAGCATCAAGGATTTATTTCATTTGCTACACAACATTTTGCTACATGCTCATCTCCAATTACCAAACCCCAATGGGTTCCCAAATCTGATCCTTCTATGTCTAGTGAGCATCACACAATAGTCACTCTTGTTCCTTCTCTAGTAATGCAAGAGTCACCACAAGCCCCATCTAAGGCCAAACCATCAAAGGAAGAACAACCAATTCCCTCGCCAAGCTGAGATCCCTCACCAACCTCCTAAAATTAAACTTATAATTCCTCCTTTCGATCCAGATAATTCCTATGTCAATGACTAGGACCCAAACGAAGCTTACAATGTCGATGAACCATTTGATATGTCAGATGAGCATTTGTGCACATTAGATTTCAATCCTAGCAATGTTGTTGACTCGATTCGATGTTGGTCATACCCTTGATTCTACCTACCATTGTGATGACCATAAATTTTCTCATGACACATTTCCACATCCACCACCATGGCATGGTCTCTCTTCCATCATCGGATAGATCTCCATCACTCGCACACTTGGGGCATCAAACTCCCCCCATAGTTACATGTTCTAATCAGCAGTTTCCTATCCATACTACTCACATACACACCTATACCTTACTTTTGTTTTGCACTTCAAGTCAATCTTTCTAGTAGCACTTTCTCTTATCTACACTATGAGCACACCTTGCTACATCTATCTATGCTTATGGATTCCCTTTCTGCTCCTATGCCACTCCATACATGTTTTTCTCCTCATGCTTACTTATGGATCCTTCTATTCATGATACACATACTAATTTATATATATGGTATACATCCTTTCATTCACTATACATACTTTGGCTATTCTTGCTCACAATGATCACATCTATTTGCCAAGTAGCTCTTGATATACACACTTGGGGGCATCAGACTCCCCCTCCTCACTTGCTTCTTATACCATTACTTCTTCCTATCTATACAACACAATGTTGCTACTACATACTCTACCTTGTTATCGATGATGACACTCTTATTCTATGGTTCATACTTGATTGTTGAGGGCACAATTCCTAAATGAACCTCACATCACACACATCCGTTTGGGGCGAGATGTGGCCCCTCTCATCTGCACATCTTGCATATCGCAACACACCATCACATTCACATGGCATCTACCTATCTTGGTTGTATTTACTCTTGTTATCTTATAATACTTACATGTTGCACTTTGTTTCCTATGCTAGTTGGATACTTAGTATGTCATTATCTTTTTAGGACCTTTATAGATTCTTATACGATGCAGGATGCTCGACACCATTCTTTACTATTCCCACTAAGGCTCTGTGGGCATCTACATTACTACACTCATCCTCCATACTCACGGGTCCTATTGTTACAATATCTACTACTTCTTGTCACTATCACTTACTTTTTGTTCATCTATACATGTTTTTCCATACTATTTATCTTTCTAACAGGCTAATGAGTGCTTCATGTGTAGCATTTTCCTTACATGATACTATATAACCATGGTTATATGTTACTTCTTATTTTTATTGTTTGCCATTGTTTGCGGGCTATGCCCTATGTGTTGTTTGATCATTGTTTTCTTGTGACCGCTTCGGCCCTGAGTGTCTTGTGACATTATGAGAAATGTCCCATGTATACAACCTACTTTTCATGGTCCCTCTTGTCTTCATAGTTGCTTGATACATTGTATTATATTACATGTTAGCTCTTTTACACTAACACTTTTTTAGCCTATCTTGTTAGCATGTGCCTTGGTTTTTACCATGCACATCCCTACCCCTTGTAGGTATCCAATCTACGATATGCATATCACTCTTTAGTCCTCTCATTTGGGCCACATCCTCCTACATTCATCACACGCACCCCAAACGAGGGGGAAACTATTGGGTGAATAAATCACCTTTCCAAAGCAACACGAGCTCCAAAACAGAACAACATAGTACAAAATTAGCAAAGGCACACGATTCTGAGTGGTCCAGAATCAGACTTGGATCACAAACATAGAGTAGACACTAGTGCCCAGTAGTAGACAAGAACGATGGGCACTTGTGTCCCACCTGGGCGCTAGTGTCCTAGGGTAAAAATCGATGATTCTCATTTCAACATAGTTTCCAGCAAGTTAAAGTACGGATCTACCGTATCAGACACTTGTCTTGAGTTACAAAATTGATTAATTTGGTTCTTGATCCATAGGGATCCAAAATGACTCTACTTTATCAAATCAGCCAACACGAAGAAGAAAAAAAATATACACAGAGGTTTTGTCTGTTTAGTGATAGGGACTGTCGCCTGTGCAGGGCGGTGGTCCTAGGACCGCCGATCTGCATTGGGCGGCGGTCCTGGCTCTTGCGGACAGAAAATAAAATATGACACGAACAGTCCCAGAATTCCAAAGGGTGTCCATGTCTCTTCTTCTGCATGACTTTTCCCATTCTCCAATGCACGGGAGAACATGAGAAAGACTATAAATGCATGTTATGGAAGAGAACAAAGGCATCGAAGCATGAAGCAAGTAAGAAGCTCTTAGTGTTGGAATTGTGATTTGTAGAAGCAAGGAGTAATTGAGACAGAGTAAGCAACTGGGAGGAAGTGTGAGATATTATCTACTTCTCTTTCATACTTATTGTAATTTTTGTACTTATTATTGAATTGGGCAATAAAAGTGGGAAGAAAGAGCAATTGCCCTTCCCGATTGGTTTTTTCCTCCTCTGGAGGTTTTCCAGGGTAAAATTTTTGGTGTATGAGTCTATCTTCTTTCCTTTTCTACAAATTGTTGATTCTAAGCACAAGTATAATTCATTCACTAGCTATCTCTGTTATTTTCTAATAGAAAGTAGAACAACAACGATTAATTGTGATTATGTGGATAATTCCAAAGTTGAAGAGTTTACAGATCGGGTTAGAAATATGTAGTGACACTTATCATTTGAGAAGTGTCATGGAAGGAGAGAAAAATAGACCTCTCCCCAACACTCTTCTCTTGGCATGAGATCGCCCAAAAAAACTCATCCTTAGCATGAGATTGCCCAAAAAACTCATCATTGGCATGAGATCACCCAAAAACCTCATCCTTGGTGTGAGATCGCCCAAAACCTCACTCTTGGCGTGAGATCACCCAAAAACCTCATCCTTGGCGGTAGGACGCTCAAATCCGTGGCTCGACACTTTCTTGGTTGGGAATTGATCACTCCCAACCCCATCGACAACATCTCCAAAGCAAACAAGAAAAATTTCTATCCTATAATCTCTCATACATCAAGTGCACTCTTTCCTTAGCTACTATTTTTACACACTTTTTACTTATACATATGTTACTATGATTTTTCATATATAGGACTTTGACTACTCTCTTGCTCTTCTTTTACAGGTCCATCCTTACAAGCAATAAGAAGCAGCTCACATCAACAAGCACAAGCTCCTACAGACGCTACTACACATACGATTCACCCCTAGGGTCTACCTCCTTTTCCTAGTTTCCATGCTTCACATTGCGATCACTTCACGCTTCACATGGCTACTTGTTCATTCGGCGCGCTATCGGCTACACTCCTCTCCGGATTACAAGGTACACATCTTCTATCTACTTTATACTATTGAGTATTCACTCAACAAACATAAAGTGGGGGCAAATGTAAACACAAAATCTATGCACTTTGATACATTTATAGGTCCTAAAGCATACTAATGTATACATGATTCCTAAGTAAGAAAACTAGTGGTTGACAATTCCTTTTGGCCTTTTTCGTTTCTTTATCTCTTGCACTTTATTGTTTCTGAGCTTGACTAAGCATCATTTTGGCTTTACACATCTTACAGTTTTGTTGGCACTTGCCTGATTTACTTTTTGATGGCCTCGGACACTAACGTCCAATTAGGGAAGTGCCTGGACACTCATGTCCCTCATGGGTGCTCTTATCCTTCTCTTTCTTCTTCTTACTCTTTTGGGTCACTTTTGCTTCTGGTCACATTTTAATACTTTGGGTCGGCCTTTCAATTGTCAATTACGAAATTCAAACAAGGGATCATATATATACTTAGTTACTTCTTTCAAATAAAGGGGCCAAGCACTATAAGCATTATCTATCACCACCTAAGCTTACACAAAGGCACAAGAGCACTACAAAGTACATATTTAGCACATTCATATAAGGGACAAGGGTTGCATTGCTATCCATACACTGCATATGACGGGCGTTCATTATATTCCATCGCACACATTTTACATATTTGGGACAATCTAGATCTAGTTCGCTATCATCGTGCAACTTGCATAAGGGCAACCTAGGACACGGAGACACACACACACACACACACACACACACAGAACTACATGGAGTCTGAGATGTAGTGCAGCGCTTGGTTGTAAGTTCACTCTTTAATTGACCGCTTGGGGTCAATCCGATTCACATTTTGCATATTTTTTTATTAGATTTGATGTGGTTTGTGGGCATGTGCATGTAGTCATTTGTTTTGCATGTTATAGGTGCGATCGGCGACCTAACAACGAAGGCTGGGCGATAAAGAGCGAATAACAACGAAGATCTTTCGACCCATAAAAGCCGGAGTTTCAATCATCGAGCAAACATAGGCACCCAAATCAATCATTGGCACTAGGGCGCTCCCTGCCCTCCTACGGGACGCTTTTGTCTTGTACATTTTTGGGTTTCTAAACCCTCGACAATCCATTTTGACATTGTTTCCAACCTGTTCTAATGACTACACGACCCGATCACTCTCAGATTATACAAAATCAACTAAGTCATCATCCCTCTCTCATTTGCTTAGGGTTTTACATCCTTGAATGCTTAGTGCTTGCATATTGTTGTACTTAACCATTTGAATATCATTTATTACAGTAAGTTACTTTGAAATAAGATTTAATTCAAATAAAATTAAATCGTCAAGGTCAAAAATAGGGTCACTAACAACATATGTTGATGTAATCACCTTGCCAAGACAAATATAAATAATATCTTGTCAATAATTTCTCATGATGGATCGGAGAGTATGATCTAGAATGTTGATTTAAAAGCCTTCTACATGATTGTTTTGGAAAACTCATTACAATAAATAATCCAATGAATGTTATATTACACAAGAATATCCAAACCCGAGCTTTGTTTGAATATAGGGTTGTGAGACATTATACTTTTGTGCTCGTTGCACCAAGATCAATCGAACAAGTACTATATTGCCTAAAATTGAAGAACCCCAAACCCAAACATTTTTGTTGACTCAATCTACGGTGCAAACAAAACCCTCAATTCTCCCTCAATTAAAGAGTTTAGATTATGACCTAAAAGTAGAACCAAACAATAGTGTGAAGTAAATTCGTAACCAAACAATACAATTAGGAAAGCAAGAAAAAAATGATTTACCAAAATTTTGAATTTTGCTTCCTTTGTGGTCCAATTGTGCTATAGAAACCCAACACAAACTAAAGCTCTGGTACTACTTGCAATGAAATTACTATGTCGCAAGAGTAGTTGCAGGGCACTATATCACAATTCAATACAAGGCATAACTAGATTAACAAAAAAAAACCATCAACAAAATATCGATTATCAAGTTGAAGCCACTTCGAGGGGGCAACCTCCACAATCCCATCACAAGAACAAAAGTTAAAATATGATTCTTCGTTACTCTAGCACTACCTCCAATAAAAACTAAAAATTATTATGTCTAAGTGAAAGATTATGTGCAACACAAGTTGGCCGCTCCATAACCCAATACCTCTCTTGTAGGCCAAGGTTATAATACTGGGTCAACCTTTGGGCTTCCATAGTCTCCATATACCTTTTGGTTGTAATGAAGAGGCCAGAAGTAGAGATCAATATCCTGCTTTGATTTGAGTATCTGTCATATCCACTCCATCCCCGCATTATTTCATCTTGTTCCGTGAAGGATTAATATGTTATTAAATAAGGATCCCCCATAACATTTGTTTGATCAATTAATAACAATATTGCTACAATGAAAATCTAACATGGCACCCTCTTTTACAGTCACTAACAGAGGATAATGTGCATTGTCTTCATCAACAACTATTCATTTTCCATCATTCACTTCAAATTAGTATTTTCACTTACTCCTTGCTCTGCATGGGGCAATAATCCATATTCTACATCTATTCTCATAGATTTATCATGTGCATAGTTTTCATATTTATACAATTCTTATTACTTCTTTTAATGACAATATTGCTACCCACGTGTGAATAAATTTATATCTTCTCTGCAGTTCAATTATTTTTACAGTTACTTGTTTCTTAAAAATAATTAGAGGGCCTTTTACCCTAAGGTAATTAAGGGAATTTCAGCTTACTTTTATAATACATTATGAATGTGGTCACCAAATTGTTTCCCATATCCTAATCATATTTATTTAGACTAATACTTTAAGTTCAATCCCATCAAGAATCATATTTATTTGTTATTTAGACTAATACTTTTGTTCAATACCCATGAACTCTTCATCACAGGTCAATCCATATCATATGGAAGTTTAATTGCCTCTGCAACTCCATCTTACAATGCACAAGCATATAATCAGTCAGAACAAGAGAACTGAAATGGTGGCACTTTAATTATGTTTCACTTCATATATCCGCTTAGGACTAAATAAGTAAATGCAGTGCACTTACGGAATGCCATTGCAAATTTTGTGTTATATGGTACCAAAATACTATAAAAGGACATAAGTTCATATATTACATTCCTCCATCTGCATTAAGCTGAAATTAGAAGATTGAATCATACTGGTTATAATGCATACCATTTGTCCATCTAATTAAACGAATTTGGTGTAACAAATTTCACTCATTGTTTCAATCTAGGCAGGTAACATGTATGTCAACAGCTTTCAAAAATTGTTCAACAAGACATTTCAAGGGATTTGTAGCTGCTTAGGCATCAATCTTAATCTCTATAAGAATAAGAAAAATTCAGAACAGACCATCAAATTGAAATGTGAAAGAACATATACCCATTGAGTTTTGCAACTCTTTTATAAACATCATACCAGTCTTACCATAATTTATGTCAACAAATGAAGCCATTTGGCATTGAAATAACACATGTTTTAGAATCTAGAAGAAGGATTAATGGAAAATACAACAAGAGTGACATTTTGAGATGATGGCAAATATAATTATATTTCCCTTTTGAGTTATATTTCCTGCAACGGTGGTGAACTTGTAATGAGTGTATATCTGCTCAGCTCGTTCTGCCTGCGCAATTAGAAAGAAATACAGATGGCCAAACTTTTGCCATGGGAAGCTGCTCTTGTAGCAAAAGAGATCATGGTGTGATAGCAATGAATGTTAAACTGATGGAACAGAGCATTCACAACAAAATCTGCAGCGAATCTGTCTAGTTGACAATTCACATGGATTAGCATTGGTAGATGGCTTCTTGATGTTAGGTGATTTGGACTTGATGACAAGAATCTAAAATGATGTTGAATTTTACATAATCATTTAGCTAATAAATGCAGGATGTAATTTGGCTTCAGAAGTCAAAGAGGAGCATTTTTATCTGCCCTAATCGTAACACTGAATAGCAAAATATAACCGGGAAGGAACTGGACAAACAACCTTTTCCCGTTCCCTGTAAAAAGGAAATCACCATTCCAGGTTCCTCTGCCAGAAAAGATTAGAAGGCTCTAGAATGATAAGGCTGGCTTAGGCAATCAATAGCATGGATCAGTTTTCTTCTTGGTCCAACAGCATGTGCTCCCATCTCTTTGAGTGTAGCCATGGTCAATTGCAATAGATGGAACTCATTAACTTTTTCCCTCTGAAAGATGTCCACAAACTGTACCAGACCTTTTGAAACAAGCCATCTTCTCAATCCTCCTTCCTTTGCCAGATTCTTTCTGAGAATGAGCACCCTTTTACTTCGATTATCTAGTACAGATGTATTTACATAGTCATCTGAAGCGAAAAAAATTGGTTTCTCTAGTTGCATTCATGCAGGCAGAGTTTCCTTGACTAAGCTTCAAATGCATTGCAGCAGAGGATATTCTCTCACTTGCTAGGGTTGTGCTGTTCCTAAATAGGCCTACACTAGCACACTGTAAGGATGGTATGAACCTGGGATCGTACTCATGGCTTTCCTGTTCTAGGGATTTATTCGGAAAAAAACTGATGGACCAACCATCGATCTGTCAAACTCTGCCGATGATCTCTGTTGCAATTTAATATGGTCAAGCAGTCTATAGTCACTCGGTACAAGTGAGGCAGGAGATAGATAAACAGGCTTTGGTGAATCTTGTGGGTAGAGATGAACAGGCTTTGGTGAATCTTGTGGGTATGCATCACTGCTTCTAATTGCCTCAGCTTCCTCACCATTTTGACAGTTTCTTTCCATACCAAATGATGCATTATTTTTAATTGGAGGTAATTGGCTCCCCATTCTTTCTTGTTCTTTCAGTATATAACAATTGTCCAAATCACCCTTGGTTGCATTATTCATCTCAGTCTCTCTTCTCTGGCGTTTATATTTTGCTGAACTTCTAGAAGAGTTTTGGTTCTTCTGAACTGTTGGAGAAACTTTCCCATCAGGAACCTGCAGATTGTCCTGTAACAATAATTTACAAGTCATATCTTTTGTGGAGATAGACTCTCTGTTACCAGAATTTGGTTCATTGTTTTGGTGGACAGTTGAACGGGATGGTATCCTAGAGGCACCTTGTGCAGCTGCTTTTTAACAGCCGCAGTTTTTGTTCTTGGAAGCTTTGAAGGCAAGGGATTTTGACTCGCTTCAGCATTAGTATCTTTACCTTCAAGAATTCTCCCCTCTTGCCGCGATCTCACCTTTAATATCGCCTTTCTTATGGTTCTACGAGCATTCTTGGTATCAGGAGCTGAATGAGTTGTGCTTCTCTTTCTTGAAATATTCCCTGCATCCTTTGTATCAGCAGTTGATTCAGTTCTGCTTCTTTTCCTTGAAATTCGCCTTGCACGTTTAGCAGGTGTCCCAGGTACAATTTCTTTTTGCTTGATTCTTTCCACTTGAGTTGGGGCCTGAGTGGCTGCAGGCAATGGAGGAATCCAAATGATGACTCTTTGCTTTCTCACATGTACCCAAGAATCTTCTTCATCTTGGAAATCCGTCTCTTGCTTAGGCAGCGGAGAACATTTGTTCTTGTTATCTACAGGGTGTGCATCTTTCTTCGCAGCTATTGCTGCAAGATGTCTCCGCTTTGTCTTGGCCATAGGAATAGGTGTATTGAGAGTGTATTCACTCAAACATTTTAATTGAAGTCACACTGTAGAAGAGAATAAGCAGATGATCAGGAAATAAATTTTCTGGCACAAATTTGTTAAATCTACTGTAAAAACTAAAGATCATAGAGGTTGCTAGCATATTGAAATATGCAGGGTCATGCAAGCCTTCCCCTTTTCCTCACTTTTTTAGTTAAAAATTTCTATAAGAATAAATAGATTAAACAAATTTATCCAAAAGCAATAAGATGATATTCTGGCAGCAATTCTCAGGCAGAGAAACTCAACAGATGCGCCATAGTAGAAAAAACCTAGGAGACACCACCATTAAGTACATTAAAATTTTAAAAATATTATAAACAATTTCAAACAAAAGGATATCTATATATATGTATATAGATATCAGATATGAAACAATCATTGAAATAAGGATAGCAATTGATTCAAAACAAGGACAACTTACTTCCAAAAATAATATAAGCCAAGATCACACTAAAATTGTTAAGAAGGCAAATGGAAGAATAATCCCCAAGGCTCCAAGCAATGCCATGTCAGGAATGAAACAAGGAAACACTCTTTTCCTGTACGGTCTTGAATATGCAATGAAATAAACAGGATTTTAGGTAATGTATATGATCTGGGAATGTGCATATAATCCTAAGGAATCCAAAATTAATAGAACTGTAAAAAAAAGGTAATTGGTGGAAATAATCCATTCTATGACCTTCTCACTTCCAATCTAAGGGTACAGGAATATCCTACAGTTCATTTATTCTTTGATTCCTAGATGTGATCGATGAGTCCCGACTCCCAACAGGATGAATTTATCGGATCAAATATAATACTTTGAAATTTTTTTACAGTTTAGTTATTTCTAGCTTCTAGAGCTGATCAAGTAATCTCAACAATGATTTCTCCACCCAAATCCAAGACTAACGGGAAATCTTACAATTTAGTAATACTCCATCTTCTAAAAATATCAAGGAATCCTAAGAAAAGAGCTTTTGTCTAACCAACAATAAATGCTACCTTTGCAATAGTAACTAAAGGATTTCCAGATCTTCTGCCCATGACAGAACTCCCAACAAGAGCAAGAAATTCAGGCAATGTTGCCATTACGCTTATAAACCTGCATTCCATAAGGAAAGCATCCCGTCTGAAATAGTATTCCAGATGGAAAAGAGAAAAAATACCAATGTTTTGCGGGAACGCATCCCCTAGATTTTCGTGACGTCACAAACATTTCGGGGACTTGGGGACTTGGAGGGGACATACCCAATTTTTTTAAATCTTTCAAAAGTTTTCTGATGTTTTTACTATTAAAAAGCTGTTATTTTTACCAAGAGCATTCAATTATAATCTTGAAAGTACCTAAAATACATTAAATATAGTTTAAATCCCTAAATGTTATTGAAATATTAATTTTTAATTTTTAATAATCTCTTGCTACCCACTAATACGGTGATACTTAGAGGATTGACTGTGTACACACCGTGGTGGCTACGCATGTATGCATGCCCAAGGATTATAATTTTTTATGTATTATTTTAATATCCGTCCCCTTGCCGTCCCCCAATTAGGAAATTTTTTGCGTCCCGGAAACCCCATCCCTCCGCACCCCCGTCCACGAGACTTAGGTAACTATGAAAAATACATATAAACTGCTGTGGAGATTTTATAAAAACTCTCTTCTTGTCAAGGGTGCTGGAAAATTTGCTTAACTGAATAGTCCTGTGCCATAAACAATGAAAACATCAATACTAGAAACTCATGCAAAATGCCCTTAACAGCAGTTTTTATGTTTTTTTCCTTTACATCTGGAATGCTATTTATTATAAGAACTCTCTTCTTGTCAAGGGTGCTGGAAAATTTGCTTAACTGAATAGTCCTGTGACATAAGCAATGAAAACATCAATACTAGAAATTGATGACAAAAGCCCTTATATCAAATCACCAGAGAAATGAGACAAGTTTTACGTCCATCCAATTACCTATATCACCATGACATATATCTTTACCAAATTGGTGGATTAATTTTGAGATAAAGGATTGTTGGAAGGAATCCAAATATAACCTAATTGCAACAACTCCTATAATACTTGCACACAGATGCAAAAACCCTGGCTAGAGCTTTATGAGTAAGCCTGTAATATGTGAGAACATAAACATTATCAATACAATACAGTGAATGTAAGAACAACAGCATTACCACACAGTAATTCCACGGTGCATTGGAGGTTACATGAAAGAAATGCCTTAATAAAAAATAAAGCCTTGTCCCATTTAGATATGTCCTATCTCGATAGAATCCCCAATTTAAAATGAGTCTTGTCTAAAGATAACAATACGTCAATTTAAACAATTCCATACTTTCGTTATTTTATTTGAAAGCATATTTAGATGGCTCTAACACATGGGTCTTGCTCTATAAACCCCTTCGTAAATATAGACTCCTCACATGGTTATCTAGATAACTGGGAATGACAAAACAAATACACCAACACAATCACTCAGCCATATAGTTAAGAGGCAACTTGTCACACACATGCTAACCTAACAACACTCTGCCCTTGTTTACCCAACAAACTGTAACCATGAATAGCATAATTTTTGTCTATAGCAAGAGTCTTTCCCTACACCTCTCTTAATAATTGTCAGAGATTCATAATAGAGATTCCAATATTTGTAACTGCTATTGATACCACTTGTAAACCTTTATAAGACTGTTAGGGATTTATCATACAGGAAAAACATGGGTGCAAATAAACCTTTCGGTTTGAGTTCATCATTGTTCAAAATCGGTGTATGCAAATTCAAGAATAGGGCAATAAATAAATAAATGCAGTGCAAATTTGGTAATCAATTCCCAATAACACTTTTAAAGAAATCAAGTCATTGTAGATCAAGAATTACAACCATACAATAAATATGTCCAACAGTTTACAATCTGATTGTAACGGGAACATCCATATGAGCATGATCCAGGTACAAATCCCTCCCGCTATGATAAGGATTCCCATAACTCCAGCAGACATACGATAGGGTTGTGGTCCAACCTTGCCCCACGTTATGATAAATATATATATCATATTACAAGAACTGAAATTAAAGATGTTTTCAATAAAAATTGAATAAGATATACCTTGAGAATGTCTATGGTATATTTACTGCAAATTGACTGGATACAGAAGGATAGTTGGATAAGCAGGCATACCTAGAGCTAGAGATGCCATGATGATAATTCGCAGCAATGTTGCCTGTTATATGTGAAATCTGTCTTGTGAAGCAAACCCTCTGGCATTGCCCTCGACACATGTCAAAGACTGATCTGCGTAGGTAATAACACGAGGGTAAAACGAAAATGAAGAGCAAAACCTAAAGTCAACTCTAGGGTTGTTTTTCATGCGGATTCTTGTTTTCATTTTTTGATATTTTGTAACTTTTTATTGTACTAATTTTTTTCTCTTAATGCAATCCTAGCTAGCACATACGAATAAGCTATGCTTCAAGCAACACAACCACAACTCCTCTCACTTCCCAGACTCCACCTTGCCCCTGATGCAGTATACACTAGCATAGGGCAAAGGCAGAGTAACAGTTGAAGGGAACCTCCCATCTGTGATCCCCAAACCTGACTCTCTAACTAAGAAAGAGCAATACTGAAAGAGACGCTGAAAATAAATAAAATTATATGTAGAAAGTAAACAATTGAACTAAAATCTTCTATAAAATGAAAACTAATTGATCTATAATGAAAAATGAAATGCCAAAGAAAGAAAAAGAACTAAATTGTCTTAAGCGATATTGGTTAAGCTAAATTACAGTGTTTTTGATTGGTTTTAGTGTTTCATCAGTTTAATGAGGCCTAGCTTAATGGCAGATCCAGAACTTGCCACCCTTCTGGACCAATCCGAGACCACTGTGAAGCATTTCCAGCATCACTCCATTGAAGGGCCACATACAGATATAGCATAAATTTGTTGACCATCAAGCTTACATGTGTGTGCCCATGTTCAATCTTACTCAATGTGTTGGTGCAATGAGTAACTATCGAGAGTCTAAATGATAACTAACCTAATTGTTTCGTATGTATTCTTACATAATGTTAATGATTGACAATCTAGACTTTAACTAACAAAAAGACTAAAATAATTAGCAATCTATTTACCAGCTTTAACTAGCTAACTCAAAGAGGTATATAGTAAATGCTTGAATGAGAAACTAAATCTACCCACCACAAAAATAGCAAATAAAGAAAACTACTATTCGAATTTTCTTTTTTCGAATTCTGAAATAAATATTGGACCTCTGGGGTTAACTCAAGTGGATGGGATCAATGATTTAAGTTGCCTAGGTCTCAAGTTAGATCCTTGGTTTACCTACGGCATGTGGAGTGGGGCATTTGCATGCCACCTGGTAGTTATAGGGGCTCACAATGCTAATAGTGCACTGAAAGGGTTGCACCAGGTGGCTGGGTCGTCAACTCCATCGCTTAATAAAAAAACTATCCATAAAATTGCAAATTCAATGCACAAAATATGTACAGGATTTACATTATATTTGCATATTCACAAGAAATTTGTGCAATACTTTTCTCCATTCTCGTATGCAGATGGACTGCATCAAAGTAAAGCAGAATTCAAACAAAATAAAACAGAATTTGATTTGTCTTATTTGAAATATTTCCATTTCTATATTTTTCTCTTTAAAATGCAACTAGTATAAACCTAAACAATCAAAGGTGAAAGTAATGGAAAGGAAACAAATTGTCAAGCAAATCTAAGTACTCAAAGAAGTTAAACGATTTAGCTTCAACATTTTTAAAGTTCAATTCTTAGGAGTGCAATAATTCAAAGAGTCAAATACAGTCAACAGAGAGTGACTTGCATCCAAAGATACCTTATGCACAAAGCCCAAATGAAATTTAATAAAAAAGATGTATCTTTTTGTCTTACATGTTTATCCTTGTGATGGAAAAAAAAGGCTAAATAACTGGATACATCCAATGTATCCTTTACAAATACAACCACAATATGCATCCCAACAGGGTGTTGTGTCCAAGATGTATTGGCACTGGAACAACCATATCTGGGAAGTATTTAAATACACTCGGGATATGGAAGCATTTTCTGAGCAGAAAAAAAGAAAAGAATGCAAAAGGAACCAATAAGCTAATTTAACCCGAACACAACTACACTATGCCCCTAGCAATACCTAACTCAATCTAAAAACAAAAGAAAAGAATCATTTGACTCATCTTTGCATGCATTAGTTTCTGAAAGTTGAAGGTGAGAGTTTCTTGATAAGATCAGGTAATTTCACAGTGATAAGATCAGTGATGAATTGCAGCAAAGCAGCAGATGAGGAAGGCTTTCAGGCAGAGTTTTTCAAACATGGGATCAGCACCATCAACAGTTATTTGGTAGACCTTTTCAATCAGGTGGTGTGTATTGGTTTCCGCAATCTTGGTCCCACCATATTATCCATCCTATTCACAAATCCGGTCCTACTTCTGATCCTAATAATTACAGGACAATTATGGTGGGTCACACTTTCTCCAAGTTGTACGCCACTGTTCTCCACTTGCAGCTATCCGAGTTTCTAGAGCAGTACCAGTGCAGAGCTAGGGGACAGGCAGGTTTCAGGACAGGGCACCAGACTATTGATCACATTCTCACCCTCTGTGCTATCATTGAGGAAGCACGTCACCGTTCATCTAGAGTCTTCTGCTGCTTTGTGGACTTTCGGAAAGCCTTTGACTCTGTTCCGCAGGAAGCTCTTTTCCGCAAACTTAGAGACATTGGTATTTCCAAAACCCTTCTTGCCACCATCACTCGGTTGTATGAGGTCTTGGGTCACCTTCATACGTCTACTAGGTTTTCCAACTTCATCAAGAGCACCATCGCAATCAAGCGGGGCGTGGCTGCCTCTCTCCTACTCTGTTTGGTATTTATATTGATGAGTTGGAGGAATTTCTCCGGGACCACATACAAGATAGGGACAGTTGTCTTCTTCACCAGGTTTTGATCTACATTCTTCTCTTCGCGGACAATGTGGTCCTTTTGGCTTTTTCTACGGAGGGGTTATAGAGACAGCTGGATGCTTTAGCCCTCTTCTGTGATCATAGATAGCTTACAGTCAACCTGGGTAAAACCAAGGTTATGATTTTCAATGGGTTGAAGACCTCCGATTTCCATTTCTTCTACAGGGGAGGAGCTGGAGATCACCAGCTCCTACACCTATCTAGGAGTACTCTTCTCTGGACCTCGCTTCATTTTACGCCCGGCTATTCAACCCCGCATCAACAAGGGGTATGGTTCCCTAGCGGTCTTGGAGAGGCAGTGTTTCCACCACCATTTTCAGGACACGTTGTCCAAGATGTCCCTCTCGGACTCTCTTGTGAGACCCACGGTTCTCTATGGTTTTGAGGTTTGGGGTCCCTCCCTGCTCGAGTCGGATTGGGCTGCTATTGAGCGAGTTCAGATCCTTATGCTCAGACGGATCATCAGATGTAAAGAGACTGTTCCTCATAATATCATCCTTGCCAAGTTTGGGGCTCACCCTTTCAGACTAGAGGTCATCTTTGGTCTCGTCTCACTCTTGCACCGCATCCAAGGACTTTCTATCTCTTCCACAGGTAGAGACAGGTACATCTACCTTGCTTACTGTTCTTCTAAGGCCATTGCTCTTTCTAACCGTAGTGGCCATGCTCACTTTGTTGGTATGTCGGGCCTCTCGTCTCCTTGGATCCCTTGGGATCAACATGGACCGTCTCCCCCCTTTCAGCTACTCCATGGATGCTCCTGCACACCTCCTCCCAAGCAAGGAGGACTTGCACAGAATCATTAGAGACGATATTTACACAGTTCATTCAGAGTACTTGGACCAACCCCGAGATGAGCTATGCCCGAAGATGGCCTTCTATGCCAATCACTTCCTCGAAGTCAACAATGGACTCATCATTCAACCCACCTATATCTCTTGTCATTGGATGCATGCTCTTCGCATATCCCTGGGCCAGTTCAGAGTTGGCTCCCACAGGCTTCGGGTCGAGAGCGATCACCAGTTGGACCGGTCCGAGAGGATCTACCAGCTTTGCTCCCTCCAGGAGATTGAGACAAAGGAACACTTCATTTTCCGATGCCCCATCTACTATGAGATCAAAGGGAGGTTTCATCTGTCTATTCCGTGAACGCCCAACGTTCACGACCTTCTTCAGTATTATGATCAGAGGTGTCTTGCTCTCTATTTACAGGAAGCTCTTAAGCTCCGTGACGGGATCCTCCATCCCCCTTCCAGGGAGACTACTACTCGACGGATCACATCTTTCTTTGTTGTGCTCCCGGGTGAGAGGGGCACCAAGCAGAGGACTTGATCCTAGTGGAGATCCTCAGATTAGATCTGTCAGGACTAGAGGAGCTTCTTCCCAAACCAAAGGTATCCAGACTCAGACACGGCCAAGGGCCCCCTCTCATAGGCGGCAGTCCACCAAGCTCACTCAGAGAGCTCGACTTTCCACGGATCATAGGCATCCCAGACATCTTCCAATTCCGACACCAGACATCAGCACATCACCAGATTCTTTCCGGTTGGCCTTGGATGACAGTCGAGAGGGTTGGTGTCGAGGCCTTTCCCTCCACCTCCTCTCCTTTGTACTCTCTTTCTTCTTCTTTTGTTGTTCTCGGAGACCTTTTTGGGTTTCCCGCTGCTTCTGCTTTGCTTTGTATGGTGCAGTCCCATTGACCTTTTTGTGGTCATTTGTTGGACATTTAATATAATTATCTTATCTTATCTACATCATATTTTCAGTCTGCAATTCAAATTTGGGGCAACTTTGTAACATTTGGAGCTCATTATTACAAAGTTACCATAGAAAAATTGGAGATTCGAGGGAAATTTGTTAAGCTCATTTAAAGCTCAATATTAGTTTAGGCAGTCAAGAGGATTCGACATGATAAAAGGGGAAGTGTGTGGTTCAAAATTGTCGTGTGCTCCACAAAAACCGATTCATGCTCTTTTGAATCAAAAAATTTATTGTATCGAGGACCAAGAAGAACCGGTGGGCAATGACACTTAACAAATTACACGTATTGTGGTGGAAGCATATATGAAATGATAACGGTGAAGGATATCAAAGTGCTATCAAACAAGGACACAAAGGAGAGAACAATAGACACCATGTTAGAGCGTGAGCTGTAAGATTATATTATGCATTAGTTTTATACAAGATCCGAGGTCGGATGGGCTACAAGATGTCTTAACTCTATTTACTTCCGATTCTATCTCTCCAAAGAATGGATGAATACATTTATATACAAGTGTAAAGGACAAAGGAACAATTGAACCATTACGTGAATCATAACCCTTGCATTTGTAACTATTTTGAATAGTCGTCATGTTTTGGAAACGTCGGTGCACAGATGTGGGAAATAGTACTAAATCTTTCGGAGATGTGCATCATCGGCAAAGGGAAGTTAGGATTTCGTGGTATGACCACGTGTGATTGGGATGGTCCTAAAGCTGATGGTGAGGACAGAAAATGGCACAGACTCGGTTGAAGTCTCAAATGCTCCTTGATTAGTTGCCCCTCCTTGAAGAGCAATAGTCCTTATTGCGTGTAGTTGTGGAAGATGTGGAAAATTGTTGGCAATTTGCACTTGAGAAACCATTTGCCTCGGGAAGCAACTTGGCTCGCTTGCACAATCCAAAAGAGAAGAATCTCTTGTTGTCGTATATTTAAACCTAGTCTTTGATCCAACTCGTCGGAGTGCTTCAATCAAGTTTGATCTCTATTTGTAGGAATGCCTTTACAACCTATGGGGTGTTAGTGTAGGATATTTATTTTCCTTGTATTTGTTTATTTTTGGAGCTTTCCTACACTCATGGGATATGTTTGCTTAAGTGTATAAGTTGTGTTGAGTTAGCTTACCAATTGTGTTCGGTTATCTCACTAGTTGTGTGAATGTGCAACCTCCTAGATCAATAGGGAATAAATCTCACTAACTAATGTGCAACCTCCTCCTAGATCGGTGGGAATAACTCTCACTAAGCGTACACTTTGGAAGTAGAGTTGACTCCACACAACTAGTGAGCTAACTGAACACAATTAATAAGCTAACTCAACACAACTTGTACACCTAAGCAAGCATATCCCATGAGTGTAGGAAAGCTCCAAGTAAATAAACAAATACAAGGAAAATAAATATCCTACACTAACACCCCCATAAGCACAACTTAGGTGGGCAGTGAAAAGGAAAGTGGGTCCGACAACAAGGCTGATGAGGTACCCACGTACAATGCAATCTCTCATAATATAGAGTAAAAGGAGAAAACCCAATGGGAAAAAACTCCCCCAAAAGAGAGACATGAAACTCACTCAAGAAAACTGGAGAAGTAGTGGGTCTTGGTAACTCATCTTGATGAGGTACCCATGTATAATGATCATCCCCAGTAGTAGAGAGAAAGAAGTGAGGACAAGAAGGTCCCCTAAGAAGAGTGTCGATGATGTGGTCCTCTGTGTAAAGATTGAAGAGAATCCGCTTGCACCGAACAACGTTCCTACCCTTGGGAAGGACAAAAAGGAGCATTGAAAGTCAGCCCACTCCACAAAGGAAGAAGAAGCCTGCAGTACTCGATCTCTGCATCTAGTCTATAACTGAAAGGTGGCATAGGTTTGGCAAACATGTGCACAAAAGACAATGGTAATGCCACTGCAGTATACATGTCAGAGAGAGAAGATGGTGGGGGCCCAATAACCCTCACAAAGGGATCCACAAGAAGAGGTGGATCATGAAACATCTCTGAAATAGTGGAAGTGACAAATGTCCCAAGGTGGGCACTCCCAACGAGAGAGATGAATGGGTCCTCCAGAATGTGTGATGGCTCAATCAGAGCATATTCCTATAATGCAACACAAGTGGAATCTGTAAATAGACAACTCAGTCGGGTAGATACTCGTCCCAATGGGGTTGCTCAATGAGAGCAATGTCTGACAAGAATGTATTAACATCACAACATGAAGTAGGAGGAGAATATTGCTACAAAGAGCTATTGGAAGTCCAAGATGAAGCAATGTTGCACTCAAAGGTAGAAACCGGTGTATGTGGAGTGTCATCAACTAAGCAATCAAGATGCAATGGAGCACGAGAGGCAATGGTCACATATGTCTCAGAGGAAGGTTCTCCAATAGAACATTGTTGCGGAGAGTGAATGGAAGCATGAACATGGACGACAATGAGCTCTGTGGAGGCAACAATAGGGAGAGTGTGCTCAATAGCAAGATCCTGTGGCGAATGGTCAACATGGGACTCATGAGTAGCAATAGGTGCAGAAAGAACACTCAACAATGAAAGGGATGTGAGAAGGGGGAGAATCTATGGAGGCACTAGAGTGGTCTAGGAAGCATCGCTCTCAGATGGTGAAACAAGGTCGCCATACAAGTTTGTTAGATAATGGTCCAGCGGTGAAAGGGCACTCAGTGTGCTCGAACAAACGCAAAATGTATCCCTAGAAATAGTAAGACTGAGAAGGCCATAGACCTCATCATTGTGGTTAAACCACTCATTCTTATGTAGAGGCTCATCAGGCTCAGGAATGAGACCATGGAGGTAGGGCAACAAATGATGCATAGTGCAATGATTGATAATGCTTGCCTTCCAAGACATAAAGTTCCTAGAGTCGAGCATAACAACAAAATGGTGAAACTCCATAATGCGATAAACCCCCAAAATTATCCCAGATGGCACTTTATAACTTAGTGCGAAAAGTACAAGTCCCTAGTGAGTTTTGCAAGAACCCCAAAAATGCAGCACTTTATAAAGTAGTGCGTTTACAAAAATAAATGAAGCCATCATGTAGAGCACGAGAAAACATGCACTTTTGACCAAAAAAAGTGCTCAAATCCGAGCCACCAATCAAAATTTATAGCAAATACAATTTCCGTAAATAATGGCTTATTTAATTAAAATTTTGCAAACTGATTAAAAAATGTTGAAAATGAAGGGAAAGGGGGTCGTGTATATACTCGTTGGGAACTCGGCAAAGAATGAAGAACACAATGGTTTAGCTTGTGAGGGGGAATTGGCCTCAGCCAACCAGGCCTCACCCTTCGTCTTCGTCGAGTAAAGATACAAGGTTTAAAAACAAGCAAAACAATAATAGTGCCTTTTACAATGCCAATGATGTTTTTATACAAAAACAAAAAAAAAAGAGCTCCCCCACATTTACATCAACTCCAAGCACCATACTTAGGTTACCAAGCCTATTATTGCACATAACTAACAACTAAATTTGTTTTAACCCTCCCTTTACAATACCATGCAAAGCAAAATCAATGGGATTTCTAACTTGACCATGTTGTGATTCAACGTGACTAGAGTTGGAAGTGAGAAAACCGAGTGAGTTAGGGCATTGTGGGTGAGTTAAAAGAGAGACGGTTTGAAGGGATTGTGCTGCCACACGTTAAAACAGAGGGGTCGCCTTGAGCCCACCAGGAGACCAAGATTGATATTGAATCCGTGTGCGAGACCTTAGTGCTCGTGGGAAGAGGACGAAGAACAGTGAGCCGAGTTTGTGTTGGAATACGAGCGGGCGGTGGTCATAAAGGCGAGAACCAGTCCAAGAAACCGATCAATCCGAAACCTAGAGCAAGGGCATAGTGCAAATATGAATCAATGGTAGCTGCCACGAGATTGTCGTTGTTGCCAATTCAGGTGTGAGCAGATTTGAGTTATAGAGTGAGAGACCGAGATTGAAGCTTGAAAATCCTAGGCGAGAACTAAGCTAGGGTTCATTATTGCAATGGCGGTTGAGCTCAAATTCACAAAAGACGTGCAGAGCAAGAGGACAACCGAGCGGCTAGGGCACGAGCTCTCATGATCCAAACATAGCATAGAGAGGTCGGTGGATCGAGAGAGACAAGTGGAAAGAGGACGAGGTAGAACCCAAAACAAACAAAGGTGCTAAATCCGAAGTTGGCCAAGTTGGCCCAAAGCGAGTCCCTCCAACATTAGACCTTTGTCATATTTAACCATAGATAGCTAACTTCAATTGTAAAACTGCTAGAAAGTTCCCCACAAAAAAATCCCGCAAATTTTGTGATTTGGGAACCCCCGAATTTGTAAACCTTCAGCTTATCAATAAGGAAACACCAAAAGTCATCACCATAAAGAACCATGAGTCGATCTATTTGCACATGAATTGTTAGTTTCACAAACAAAGTATTCAAAAACTACAAATAACTCAAGTAATGGCAAACGTATCACCAAAATTGCTCTGATACCATATTAGAGTTTCCGGGAGGATCTCTGATGAAAACGAATGCACGAGTAATTGCAGAAATCAAAATAACTAACAATAAGATGCAATATGATCAAAACTCACAAGGCAAGAATGGCTCCAAATCAACTCAATGCTCCATATGCTCCATATTCCATAGGATAGATTGATGCAAGTCAAGTACATATAGGTGGTGAATGTGCAACCTCCTCCTAGATCAGTGGGGAATAACTCTCACTAATTGATACTAGAAGTAGAGTTGACTCCACACAACTAGTAGGCTAACTCACAGAACTAGTAAGCTAACTCAACACAACCTGTCCACCTAAGTTGTGCTTATGGGAGGGTGTTAGTGTAGGATATTTATTTTCCTTGTATTTTTTATTTACATGGAGCTTTCCTACAATCATGGGATATGTTTGCTTAGTTGTAGCCATAGTGGGAAAACTCGCCAAATCCAAAACTCGCTAGACCCCCAAAAAAACTCGGCAAAAACTCGCCAATATTCGGCCAATACTCTAAGCTAAACTTAAAAATACTCAAATTTCTTAAAAAATATAAATTTTAAGCAACACATAGCTACAAAATGTATCAAATGAGCCCATAAAATGTTGGAGAAGTGTTTTCATTAGATTTGAATACAAATACAATACAAAATCGCATCATCATGCGAATACGACAACCGGCCGATACTAGTCCCCACACTCAGTGCGTCTCCACACTCCTCCTGAAGGCTGCGAATCCGCTCGATCATGGAACTAGATGGTGGTCTTTGGTGGCTCCTCTGCTGCATGTTGGAGATCACCTCCAAAGATGTCATCCACCCAATATCTTCTCGGAGTCCTGCAAGTGCTTCTCCCTCCATAGCCTCCCTCTCAAAAGAAGCAATCTCGTCCGTTGTGAACGCAGGGTTTTCCTCTTCTTGCCCAGTCCACTCACTGTATGGATCTATCTCATCCAAATCAATGAGCTCCTCTGATGTGGCCTCAACTTTTTTGTGCGGCGGAGATTGATTGCACAAAAACCAAGTCGTTGAGCCTTTTTTGAGTCAACTTGTTGCGCTTCTTCGTGTGATTAGTCCGAGCACGGGAGAATACTCGTCGAGTTTTGGAAAGCTATCCAATATTTTTAATTACTAATCTGTCTACAGGCAATCAAAGCTCATGATTCTTTCAGAAGATTGCAAGAAGTTGCTTGGTCCAAAAAGGTGCAAAAATGGATTTTATGAAAATAAGAAAAATATTGCCATCACTGCGTAGAGCTCGAGAAAATATGCACTTTTAGAGAAAACGGCACCAAAGCAGAGCCACTGAGAATGAATTTTATGGCACATGCAAGTTTTTGTTGCTACATCTTCCGGACCCTCCAAAAATGGCAATTTTTTTCTCTACCAAAAATGGCAAAAAAATTTCTTCACCAAAAATCCAAAAAGGAAAGAAATGTTGTCTTTGGCAAGTTTTGGCGAGTATTCCAACTATACTCGACGAGTTTTTTTGCATTTTTGACGAGTTTTCTGCAAGTTACTCGTTTAGCATAATTTTTAAGCGAGTTTTTGGCGAATATTCTATCTATGGTTGTAGCAATTGTGTTGAGTTAGATTACTAGTTTTGTTGAGTTAGCCTACTAGTTGTGTGGAGTCAACTCTACTTCTAGTATCAATTAGTGAGAGTTATTCCCCACTGATCTATGAGGAGGTTGCACATTCACCACCTATATGTACTTGACTTGCATCATTCTATCCTATGGAACATGGAGCATTGAGTTGATTTGGAGCCATTCTTGCCTTCTGAGTTTTGATCATATTGCATCTTGTTGTTAGTTACTTTGATTCTGCAATTGCTCACACATTCGTTTTTCATCAGAGATCCTCCCGGAAACTCTAATATGGAGTATCCAATAAGGGTGGAAGATAATGGTGCAAGAGTTCTGCATTGAAGACTGGATGTAAGCCAAGGTAGGTAGGAAGCTTGAGCTTGAAAGCACTATCTCTTACTTCATTGGTGATGGTATAGGGTCTGTACGAAAGTGGAGGAATATTACAATAAGGTCCTATCAGTGTTTCCTTCTGCAAATGAAGCCATACTTGATCACCAACCTAAAAGGTGTGTGGTGTTCAATGCTGATCATGATGGTGTTCGTACTTAGCATTAGCCCCACGCAGAATGGTCTGCACTTGTTGCTGAATGTGTGAATGTGCTCAATGAATTTGGAAGCTTAGTCAACTTCCTTTGAGGCAAAGGGGCTGATGTTGTAGGTGGTGCTTAGGATAAGATATATGAATGAGTGCCAAAGGTTGGAAACCCAAGCAAGCCTGAAAAGGGATGTGTGCTATAGTGTTATGTAGAGTTGTGTTGTAGGCTGTAGCTATGTTGAATGAAAGGAAGACTTCCATCCCACATGCATTACTTCTTAGAAATGTACATTCGAAGAAGATGCACAATCATCTTGTTTACCACTTTCATCTATTCATCCGTCTGAGGATGGAATGCGGTAGACTCGTCCATCTTTGTGGCCATCATAGACCACAGTGCTTTCCAGAAATCGCTAAAGAATCTTTTATTCTTATTAGAGATGATAAATTGGTAATAGCTCACAATGCAAAATGGATCAAATACAGTTGAGTTAATTCTGGAGATGAGATGGATTTCTTACAAGGTGTGAGAGTTGCCATGTTTGAGAATCTGTCAACTACCACATAAACACAATCATTGTCGTGCTTGGTAAGAGTAGCCTAAGAGGAAATCCATGGAAATGGATTCCTACAGTCTTGTTGGAACTGGAAAAGATGTATACACACCTTGCTTCTTGTTGACCGGTTTGAAAAGGGCACAGGCGGTACATGACTTGATGTATTTAGCAACATCTGATCTAAGGTGTGGCCAAAATATTTCTGAAATACCACGAGGGTCTTTACAACTCTAGAGTGTCATGCATGCTCGCTGAAACGAGCATCCCATAATAGTGTTTGCCATTCTGCCCGGTGTGGTACACACAGGTGTCCAAGGTGGCATAGGTGTTCATTCTTCATATAAATCAAGAATTGGCTTACCGCTCAGTATTGCCTGATAGGTTTCTACAAATTCTGAATCATATGTATTCAATTCCAACCAAGTGATAGTCTCATGTCCACACGCATCAAGCACAATGAGAGTAGCTTGAATCAGGGGTTGATTCAAACAATATAATACTGGATTGGCACTTCCCTTCTTATGCTTGATGTTCAAATGGATTCGCTGAAGATATGAAGGCCATTTCTGATGTTGTTCTTGGCTCAACTTGTTCTATGTCTGCAGGTGATGTGTAGATCACAGTCTCCATCCCCAATATGTAGTGTTTCCAATGCTCATGCCTGAACAATGGCATAAAGCTCTCAGTCATATGTGGGATATTTCATTATTGTGGCGGTGAAGGTTTCACTATGGTAAGTGGTTGGATGACCATGCTCAGTGAGGACTGCTACAAGTGCATATTCAGATGCGCCAGTCTCTATCTTAAATGGCAGTTGAATCTCTAGTTACACAAGCACCGGAGTGAAACAGAGTCTGCATTTCAATTCTTTGAATGCTTTCTATTGTGCGACTGACCAGGTGAAAGTTGCTTTGGCGTCACCTTTGGTAACTTGATTCAGAGGCCAAGTTATATGAGAAAACCTAGTACAAATCTGAAGTAGAAATTTGTTAATCCGAAAATAATCCCAAGAAATTACGAAGCCCTGTGAGATTCTTTGATGTAGGTCATTCCTAGATGACAGAGATCTTGGTCGAGTCCACAATGTATCCTAAAAATTGTATCTTCCACATAGAAAACAAGCACTTCTCCATGTTAGCATACAACTTCCGCTGCCACGAAGTGTGAAGTACTTGTTGAATATGGCACCAATGTTCCTCCCATGTTTTGCTGAAGATTAGGATGTCGTCAAGGTAGACTACAACAAATGAATTTGTGAAGGGCTGCAGAATGTCATTCATCATCTGCATGAACTCCAAGGTGCATTAGTTAAGCTAAACAGCATAACCAACCACTAAAACAAACCTTCCTTAGCTTTGAAGGGTTGTCTTCCAAATGCCTGTGTGTTCAATAGGAATTTGATGATACCCAGACTTAAGATTGATTCTGGTGAAGAATTTGGCACTGCGAAACTGATCCAAAAGGTCCTCTACCCTTGGAAGAGGGTAGCAGTTCTTCATAGTGATTTTGCTGAGAGCCCTTCTCTGGCACAAGCACAATGGGATGCCACAAGCTCGTGGGGTTGCCACAATTTGGGTCTGATGTATCCTTTATCCATAAGCTCATGGATTCCCGCTTGATCTCTTCATTCTCGAAAAATGATCTGTGGTATAGAGATGCATTAGGTAGAGGTAGTCCCATAAAAAAAAATAGCGTGCTTCACCGCACAATGTGTAGGAACTTATTTAGGTGATTGAAAGATATCATTGTATTTGTCCCGCATATTGTGTAACTGTTGAAGGAACTGCGGTATGAGTTTGAACCACAGAAATGTTCTTATGTCCAAGTCTCACCATCAAGAGTACAAATTTCTTGCTAGAATTGACCAGCTTCTTGTAGTACTTGCAATTAATGAGTGAAAGTTGAAACCTTAAGAACTACTTCTGGTATGTGGTATCTCTTGTCGCCAACATATATGATAACATTTCTTGGATTTGCTTCCTAGATTGCATGATGATGAAAAGATATGGTTGCCCAAGTAAAACATCACATACCTTTTAATGGCGCTACATCACAAAGATTGCAATTTGAAAAGACTTAATGTTTTACACCACCTAACATTCTTGAGTGACACGTGTCTCGAAGCCCAAACTGAACCATGCAATGGAGTATGGTTGTGGGTGAGGCATAGATGGCAAGTTCAATCTTTGAACTGCTTCAAGAGAAATCAGGTTCTTCTGACTTCGATTTTCAACGACACATCTGAGAATGGAACAATCTATCTACTTCCTCTGATTCCGAATTGGAAGACGCGATGTTTGTGGTACCTACCATGAAACTAGGTTTAGAGTCCAGAACTTGCTTACATTTGATTGGTGCCACAGTGATAGTACCTGCTGCTTCTAATTTTGCATGTAGACTTTTCTTGGTGCAACACTTGTCATTGAAGCAACTCCTAGTATTATGATAGAACACCACTTGCCAATCTTGGACTGCTTAATATGGTCATTTGACAGTATTTTCTTCTTCTGAAGATGAAGAAGAGCCGTTCCCTTATTTAGGATTTTTCTTAATCCGAGACTTAGAATTCTCGGAGTTCGCTTTGTACCGAGACTTGGGGTCGTCTTTCTTAGACATTTGCTTCAAAGCAAGAAAATATTTCAACCTCTCCAAGAGGAGATCTAGAGAAAATCCATGTCAGATTGGATATATGGTCTCAAGCCTAACCTATATTTCATAATGATATTCTGCACAATTTCCTGAACATTCAATTTGGATATCAAAGTGATAAAGGCGTCTATATATTCTTGAACAGATTGATCATGGCATTGGCGTAATTGTGCAAACTTGATGTACTAGTCATCATAGTTTCCAATTGGATAATAGATAGCTTTAAGAGCTTCTACAAAACCATTCCAGGTATCTACAAATGAGTCTAAGTCATCCTCGTGAGTTATGCGGTAGTTATCCCACCATTATTTTACAGATAAAGAAACTTTCAGAAGAGCAAAGGTGATCTTTTCTTTGTCAAAAAAGTGATTTACAGCATTGTATGAGCAGATTAGTTAAGCCAGTTATCTAGGGCATCTGCATCTATTTTTCCTTCACACATAGGGATGTTGAGATTGACTTGAACCTTGTACAATGTCGGACTGCTGAAAGGTCTCTGTGAAGTAAATGTATCAGAAGGAGAATTAACACACTTGAGCAATTGACCTAAGTGATCTACGATTCCCGCTCATTTACGGGCAAGGTGTTCCTCCAAATCCGCTCGTTGTCTCTGTAGAGCATCTTCTATTATTTTCTGGAGCATTTCTAAAGTCAACACCTCTGAAGTTGATTTGTCTGCCATTTGTGGATGTGAAGGAAGGTATGGTGAAGGGTCATGCATTACGAGCCCTAACTTCCTGTAATCAAACCTTATATGTGTGGGCATACAACTAGAGAAGGATTCAGATGGGAACTTCGATATCACAAAGAAAAAGGTGTAGTGTGTATGCTTTGATACAACTGATGCAGGGCTCAGGAGGAACCTGATGGACAGTGACACTTAATGGATTAAAAGTATTGTGGCAAAAGCATATATGAAATGACAAAGGTGAAGGAAATCTTAGTGCTATGAGACAAGGAGACACAAAGGAACAATAGACACTATGCTAGAACTGTAAACTGCAAGATTATATTATGCAATAGTTTTGTACAAGATCCGAGAAGTCAGATGTGCTACAAGATGTCTAATTCTACTGTAATTCCTGTTCTATCCCTCCAAAGACTGGAAGAATACATTAATATACAAGTGTAGAGGACGAAGGAATGGTTGAACCGTTACATGAATGATAACCATTCACTTCATAACTGTTATGACCTATTGTTGTGTTGTTTTTTCGAACTGCCGCTGCTCAGCTATGCGGAACAGTAATGTGTAATGTCCCCTTTTCAGAATTAATTAATTCTGAATACCTGAAGCCTATTTTTATTATTTATCTGGGCTAAGGGGAAATTAAAAGAGGAAAATAAATTAATTTAAGTGTTCCAAGGATATTTTTATATTTTAATTGGAAAAAGGACACTTAAATTATATTTTAATCCAAAAAGCATTAATAGAATAAAATAATAATAGAAGGTTGACTTCTATTATTGGGCGCCAGAGTTAGAATTAATAAATAAATAAGGGGGCGCCAAAGTTAGAGAAGGTTGCATGAGTACCAAAGTCCTAATTTTAGGATGGGAGGTGGATAAAGTGTTTTTAAATTTGTTTAATCCTATTTTTAGGATGGGCCGCCAACATGGAGGAGGAATTATATTATTTTTAATTGTTTTGGAGCATGCATGTATTTCCAAAAGGAACGCCTTTAGAGGGGATTGGAAGTTATAAAAGCAGATTTGGGGTTTGTTATTGACACATCTTGGAAATTCATCAATTATTTTCTTTGTCTGCAAGTAGCTTCCACTTTTGCTTCTATAATAGAGGATGAAAACCCTCCTTTTGGGATACCACTTAAATAACACAAAATATTGACAATTTGCAGCCAAATAAAATACTAATTTTTGCAAATTTTTACCAATTAGGGCAGCGAACTGAAGAAAATTAATAACTCCCAAAATATCCACTCAAATCACTTGAAAATTTAAAGAGAGCTTGCTAATATTATAAAGAACATAAGAAAACTATTTTTGGAATTTTTCAAACAACATAACATTGCCAGAAAATTACAATGTGCCCTAAACAAGCTGGAAAACTTCTAAAATTCATATCTTCCCGAATACAAGTGCAAAAACTATGAAACTTTGGAAATAACATTTACAAATATAGAAGATGATATTCTAACCCTCAGATCTGAAAATGGCCAACTGGAAACCCTCCAAATAAAGGCTGCAATCTCCAAAACAAGTCGCCCTTTTTGGTAGATGGTCAAAACCCCTTTGAAATCCTCAAGAAATGATGCCAAACCCTTTCTTTATTGCTGCCATAAGTCTGATCTGAAAACCCACTGATTATCTTCACAAATTATCTCAAAACCCTATCTCTAAAACCTCTGAAAATATCTCTGTAAATCAGCCCTGAAAACAGCTCCAAAATGACAAGCTAGGGTAGATCTTTCACTACCGAAGAATGCCCTGCTAGCTAGGGATGGATCTCTCACCACCGAAGCTAGGGTTCCTACGGGATTTCACTCCACAAGCTATAGATTTGCAAACAGCAGTTGCACATGAAAGGAGATAATTAGGTATGCAAGAATCATTTTCCTTTCTCCCCAACTCCTTATATAACTTCTCCAAGGCAAAAGAGCCCCAATAAACCCTAGTCGCATTTTTCCCTTGGAAGGGCCAATAAAATAAAAGTAACTTAAGTTAATTTTCCCTTTTTAAGTTGCCATGGTCCAAAAGTGACCCCCAACGCAAAATTAGAACATTAGTACCATGTGGCCCCTTCCTAACAACAAAACGTAACATCTAGTCCTTCCAAAACACCTTTTTGCATATGTCAATGAAGAATTATAACAAAATGGACTAGATATTCATACCCAATAGCTCCCAGCGTCCAAAGCCCCTTGGGTATGACCAAGGCTTGGACTCGAATTGGCCCTTAGGCCTTTGGCGTAGGAAAGGGGACATTACACCTTTACATAGATTTGAGAATGGAATTCCTCACTTCTCAGTTGGGCAATTCCATTTCAGGGGTTGCAGTGACAATTTAGGGTGCAAGTGTTCCGCCAATTCAGCTCCAAACAATTGTATTAAGACACTGGTATTTTTATTGTAGTTGGTTCGTATTCAATAAATAAAAGACTGATTTTTATGCATTATGGTTCGCTGTTTTTATATAAAAAATCAGATTATCGCTGTTGTTATAAAAGTTAGATTTTTAATACTGCTGCCCTAGGGTTTAACAAAATATCCAGATCTGTTAGAAATTATTTTCAGGGATATTACATAGTGACACTGTTGAAGCTGTGAGGCATAAATGAAGGGAATCAGGATTTTGCAATGTCAACACATACACTTGGGGTGATCCTGAAGCTGATAGTGAGGACCACACATGGCACAGAGTACAGTTGTTATAGTATGAGTCACTTAAAATCTCAAGCTGTTCCTGGATCATTACAACCTACACAATTCCTAGCCCAAATAAATGGAATATACATGCAATACAGAACTCATTCCTAAAAATCTTCTAGATTTTTTTCAAAAGTTCAATCATGTTTTTAAGATTTGCATCTTCAGAAATCTATGAGTAATCATCAAGAAACAAACTGTTTTGTAAAAATCCTCTTTCCAGGTATCTATTGCTTCTGATGATTCCAGATGGCCTTTCAGATAATTACGCGTAAACTGCATCCTATCCTCCTTGCACAGCTATAAATATAACAGCTACAGTTCTATACAAGAGGGGTGACTGGAGCAGATCTAACACGCCACACAACTTGGCCTTTCTGCTTTCCATTCCACAAACTCCTCACTGTTGTAGTACATGGATACATTCATTTGAGAGATCAATCTGTACTTACTCATCTCTACATCCACTTGCCTTGATGCTTACTCTAGAAAACATGCCAATCTTTATTTGAAGCTGTACAATAAGCAACATTGTTTATACATTATATAATAATAGAGATGTGATTGCATGATTATGGACCTATTCTATTATAAATATATATGTCTGTAATCTACTGTAAATTTATATGTCTACTAATTTCATGTAGAGTTGCATCATCAATGCGTGATTATTCGTAACTTTAAATCTTCCAGATGCAAACTTGTCCTTGAGAATACTGAGGTCCACTTCACATCCTAATAAGTGGTATCAGAGCAGCTTACATTGGCTGGACAAATAGACCCATAGTTCCTAGGATCTTGACACATCTTCTCTTCATTCCTTCAGTTTTAAAGTAACTGTCTGACAATTTATTTTCTAATTTAGCATGTATTTGTTCATGTTGGCCTGGAGTTTGTCAGCAGATTCAATTTTCAAGATATAACATATCTCTCTTTCTCCATGAGGTCCTAACCCTAATATCATGCCAAAGAAATAGCATGTACTCATGAAGTCCTAGCATTCACATAAAATGTAAAAGCAGTCCACAGATAACCTGTAGCTGGTAGAGATAATTGACAGTTCCGCATTTCCTTGGCTGAGATATTTTCCTTTTAGAAAACATGATTGAAGAATGCGGACAGAGTAAGAATAAAGTTCAAACACATTGAGGGCAGTCACTTAAGAAGAGGGGATGTTCGATCTGTCCACAGACAAGAAGTCTGGTGTTTCTGCAGAAGACCTACAATAGTACATTGTAGAAGTTTCATAAGCTGTTACGATTTCACTTCCCATTAATTAATATACCACCGATGAATCTCTGTAGAAAATCATTCTAACATTCATCTTTAAGGGATGGCATGTGATAATACATTCAATAATACTTTTGCAAGTTCAATGTGTCCACATTTACGTTGGCATCAGTATTGCACCAGCAAATCTGTAATTACAAAATTTGTTAGCATAATCATCATTGTGAATGGAAGCATATGCACAATGAACTTCCACAAAAGAGGGACATCCACACGGTACCAAACACAAATTGATCATGAAGAATCAAATTGTTTTATAACAGTCCTCTTTGTGAAAATAGTGACAGTCCTGTAAAGGTGTGGGAAATAGAGAAAATCTTACACTCCACACACCTTGGTCTCTTCCACACGCAACTGTTTATGGAACAGCTATAGCCTATTTTCTCAGCTTATCTGCACTGCTGGAGTACACAGAAAATGGCATCCATGGATGCAGCCATTTTTTACATTTTCATCTCTACATCAGCTGTTTTGATACTCACTCACGCGATTCTTATCTCCCAGATGTACAAAATGTAACATTATTTATAGGATAATAGAGATGCAAGCTGCAATATTGTGTTTAAAGCATGGTTTGCTATTATACCTGTTTATATTTGTGCCAATTCACTATAAACACATAATTAATTTACCAGTCATTACCTTGGGTCTTCTGGGTACATTGATGTCTTTCAGGTGTTCTTTGAAACCTAAAAAAAATCCCTTTGAAACAATGCACCATCCTTTTAGGGCAATATGAATGAAGAAAACACATTTCCCGAAGTGAAAACCAATTCCTAGACCAATTTGTTCTAGCTAAACTGCCAAAAACAGATCTGATTCTAATCTGAAGCCGTTCCTCTAAAAGAGGAACAAGGCACAATAAATAATAGGATACGTGTAAGAAAAATTCTATGAAGCATCTGTATAAGTATGTAGTGAAACTGGGGACACCAACAATGGGCTAACATAAGTCTTGATCAGCCCTCGTTCTGATCTAGGCTCATGTCATCATTGATTGGTACTTGATTACAATATAATTGGTCAATTCATGTCCTCCAACGGGGTCCATATCCCTCCTACGTGTTGTTCATCCTTTCATGGGCTGGCTCTGTTTTGCCTAATAATACTGTTGTGTGTTACTTCAAACACTAATTGGGACATGTGTGCCAACTTAATATTGTATTGACCTCGTTGAAGCTGCAAAACTTTGTCTAATATGGAATTTGAGGGCATCCTGATATAATTTCATCATATCATATCTCTTGTTTAAAATTTTAAAGTAACCTTATGTCTTCTGTCTTTAGTATTTGGAAATATGGAAAATCAGGGGTACCATTAAATCTATCTGTATGCAGTCATCATAGTCTTTGCCAAAAACTAAAATATACACCAAGTGGTTTTATAACATCAATGCTCCCTAATTCCTCTCTTTTCTGCTCTATAATGCCCTCCCTTAAAAATTGTTTCTTGAGCACAAAACTGAGGATGAAAATGTCATTACATCTGACAAAGTTAGGCAGGCATCGTATTACTTTCTTTACTCCTAGAAATTATATTGTCGCTATTGCTGCAAATAAGACAATTGTCTATAGAGAAGTAATGATTTTATGCGGTGACTCCCACTAATGAGAACAAACAATGTTGACCACATTGATGACAGTGGGAGAATCATAAAATGAAACAGCTTTGGTATCTTCAAATAAGCATTCTGTATTCGATTTGAAATATTTCATACCCTGGAGAAAAATTATACAACTTACATTGGGAGTTAGACTCGATCATAGATCCGAATTAGATCAGGTCAATGAATGCAGAACTTTGTGCAGAAACTAATGCATACTATTTTACATGCTTCTCCATCTGGATCTATACAAGCAGATTTTCAGTCAGTAAATATTACCCACATAGCATCCTGAAATTTTTCTAAATACTTCTAAAATTACATAAATAATAAAATAGAGAAGGTGCTGAAATTCTGGAAATTATGAAGTCTCAAACACTTGAAACCTGAAAACTCATGCAAATTCAGAACTTAATTCATTTAGTTCTAAAAAATTTTGTAAAGACCTGAAATTCCACAATTTGCAACCATAAAACTGTAAAGTGATTCAGTATCACTTGAAGCAAACCTGATTATATTCCCAAACAAAAATTAATACTGTGTACAACAATGCCATGATAAGCAACTGAACACAAATAGGGGCAAGAAAATATTAGCTGTGACAGATAAGTCCTACAATTGTTAAACCTTGTACGAACAGGCTCTAAACAACTCTGGAGTCAAATGCCTCAGCCATCAACATAAAGTTTAACTCAAATTTGCTTGCAAAAAGAGCCTCGGATGTGTTTTCAGATGGAGTCCTATTATAAATATGTGTTTCCCAAGCTTAAACTAGATGAACTTGACTTTTGAAGTTATTTCTGTTACCTACACACTAAAAGTTCAATTGATCTAGCCTCAGCCGATGCAAACCTCGCTGAAGTATGTAACGGTCATAATATAATTGGTGCATCCATAAATAAAACTATTTTTTACTACTGCAAGTTTAGCAAAGAGCTCGCTAGAGCAATTCAAATTTCAATCTATATGTTAGGATTTCCCTGCCCTTGTGGAGCTTCTTTTATTGGAAAGTTAACTTCCTAAGTGCATTCTGTTTAATAATTCCCTTGAGAAAGATGCTGCCTTTCACAAATCTTCACCAGTAAAAGAAGCTGATTTTCCCACATGTAGTCTTCATTGCTCGTCACACAAGAACCTTGACACAGCCTATTCCACATTACCAACGAAATCTATCTTGCCTTAAGTGCAAGCCTCTATAAGAACATTCCTTCATTTGATACTAGTGTGGCATATTTCTCATATATAACGTCTCCTAGCCGATATTATGATTTTATGTGGCAGTGTTTGTCGTAACTAAATCTTGAGATGATAGCTTCTATGCCTCTAAGATACTTGAGCTCATATATAGACGTTAACTCTAAAAGTAGGGGTAGAATTCTTTCACAGCCACTAGTGATGAGTATTATCAAACTAGGGACAAAAGTAGATTTGTAGAATAGTTGGCAGGAGGCATTTGCTAGGGATCACAGGATCAAATCCCGACGGTGACAATCTCAGCCACATTGCTAGATCAAATTCAAGTAAGCATATACAGGACCTTAAGGACATGAAGTTCATGAGTTTAACCTAAAGTTAAACATATGTCGATCACACGAACTATTTATACTAACATTCTCATGCACATAATGTTCGACATTGTCAAACCCACAACGCCAATAGGCATACAGTCACCACGAGATGAAGAATACAGGGATGGGGACACCTTTCCAAATTAGGGTTGAGGGTGCATGAATACAGGTACAGCGAACTTATATATATAGTCTCACCAGGAGATGTGGGAACTCTATAAACACATTCTATATACCTGCCAGGAAAGGTGGGTATCGCATATTATGTATAGTCATCCACCAGGAGATTCGGTTCCACTCCCTGTACCCACAACTCCTGGTGACTACGGCATATATCTTTACATCATTATTGGAAAAGGGTTAAGTGATCTGGAGACAAGTCCTGATCTTTTATTTTGAGCAAACAGCAGCTAGGGTGTGCTTTTCTGCTCCACCTTTCCCTCTGCAATTTTGTTAAAAAATAAAACTATTGAACAACTAAGCATAAAACGAAATTTTGTTAATAGATAAAACATAAAACCCAAGAAAACTCCCAATTGTTCGATGGATGCAGAAAATTGCTACTTTGGATTAGAAACTGTATTTTACAAAATGTAAGATGTGCATACAATAGTGAAAATAATAGAGAAAAGCACTATTTGCTCAGGAAACCAATTCATTTTTCTGTGTTGATATGCATTCTTATTCAAAAAAATTCTGCAGAATTTAGTTCTATTTCATTCTCAATACACAGCTTGTCATGTTAATTACTTGTTTGAAAAGCATAATTATAACAGCTGTAGCTGTTTTCCCCATATCCCAAGCACAACACAGATTATTTAGCGTACTTCAGTGTATTCCTTTCAGTGACTAGGAAAAAGTAGCCAATGCAGATGCAAATAGCATTGATTCATTAAGATTCTAAGCAAAACATAGACGGTAAACCTAAAAGTGGATACACCCACATCTTTAAGAGATTATCTTACTGTGGTTTTCTCATCCCTCCAAAACATCATTTTACCAACTCCAGAAACTACAGCATCCCAAGATCATAGAAAGCCCATCGAGCTCATAACTACACTGATTTGAGTTGGACCAAAAACTGGTTTTTGCTATTTACCAGAATTGGACAAACAATTCAAATGCCCCCGTGCTACAATAGGGCAGCTCATAACTACCTCGTATACGGGCAACATCATGGCATAATGCTAATGGTGCGCATGCTGCATTCCACTGATTCCAGCACGACCCAAATTTACAAAACTTAAGAATGTGGCCTAACTGTTACCTACACTGCATTAAAGGTCACCCATAACCCCACCCAAGATTTACCACGTGAAGAAAAACAATAGGACAAACAAGAATTGCCGACTCATCTCAAAAAGCCAATCCCTTTCTTCATTCCAACAATTAACTCGACCAACAGTCTACACTATGACTTGAAGTCCATTAAAAACTAATACAGACCGTTTGCATCTATCAGAGCACCAGTTCCACTCCCACCAGGGCACATCAAGATCCAACCTACTAAAAATAAACCATTTTTCGTAACCAGGCCCTGTATAACTTCGATCAATAAGCCCAAAGAAAAAAATTGGCAAAACCTGATTCAACTGTTCATTCCATTCTCACCAGGTCACATTGGGATCCGGTCTATTGAAAAAGGTCCCATCTTTAAAAACAAGGGCCTACATTACAAAAATCAAGCCCAAAAAAATTGCACAATATGATTCATAAAAACTAAGCGCATAGTAACTTCGTTTAATTCATGTAATCTATGACTGAAAAACAATGAGGTTATGTGACATCAAAATGCAAACAGAACCAGACATTGGCTTAATTATTGCTTAAGACCTCTTGTTCCCTTCAAGAAGACTTAAATCAAATACATAGAAGTAAAATTCGGAATTTTCGAGCAGAAATAAATACAATTGGGGTAAGCTAAGAAGTACCCATTTCACATACCTCTGTTCTGAAGCTCCCAGATTGCACAAACACGTCAATTTCCTCTCAATTCAATGCCATGGATGACATTCTGCTCTGTAAAATTACTTCAAAAGTTTCAACTAAGTATTGGGTCTGCAATTCATTTAATAATGTTTTGAACAAGAGAGGACTGTAGATTTAAGGGGAAAAAATAGTGGGTAATGGCCTGAACAGAGGACTGCACTCTTGTTGCAACTTTTAAGGGCTGGAGAGAAGGGCTGTAGGCCAAATGGAAAAATAAAATAATATTGGAAGACTTTTAAGCCAATGAATATGCTTGAAAGTATGAGCTAGTATTAGTCATTGCCCTTACAATGGGTTGCAGTCCACATAGCTTTAAAAAAATTATATCGAATTGGGGATGTGCAAATTATTTTTTTCCATAGAAAAAGGATGGTATTTATTTTGTTAATTGGAATTGTTTTTGAAATGTTTCAATTAATTGAGTAGTGACAGTTTGAAGGGTGTGCTTGTAAGTTATTATTAACTATTTAAATATATAATTGTGATTAAGAAGAGGTTTACAAATAATGAAGTGGTTTATAAGATACTATTAGTATTCAAAGCTTCACCAATAGGTAAGAGACTAGAGAGTGAAAAGTTTGAGAGAGTAGGTTAGTCTCAAAATCAATGGTTATGATCATTATGACTCCAAACAAATGGTTTTGTGATCATACTTTTCTATTCTAATCTCAAGAGGCGTCTTACAATAGCAACATTTGTTTTATTGTCATTATGTTGAGAGGCGTTCCTCTGATGGTACCCAAGAATTGTAATGGTGTGAGTTGTTCATTTTTATCGTGACATTAAATTTGACGCCCATTTCTTGCCGTGTGGCAATTAATCCTTAAATTTGACATCCATTTGGTCATCACGTAAATGTTTTTTTCCTATTTCTTAGAGAAGTCAATTAAAAAATTACTAATATCTTAGTCATATGGTAATGTTTGAGCCATGTTTCCCTGAATAGATTATTTCGAGATCGATACGATGGTGCAACCAAATTGATGTCATTTGCCACAAATCAATGGAAAATTGGTAGAGTTTAATGAAATTATTAATCAATGTGGTATGCGAAAAATCTAAGAACAAAAACTTGAAATTGATCTCTATGAGCTTGTATTAGATAGATATGTTTACAATATTGGATTTTTTTATATTTATAATTTTTAGTATACTTATAACAAACTAACATGTGTGCGTGCGTGCGTGCGTGTGTGCGTGAGAGAGAGAGAGAGAGAGAGAGAATAAGGTGGAGCACTCTACCTTTAAAACTTGATATTGTTCTTTCTAAGTAAAATGTTTAATGATATGATGGTTGATATTATATCTTACCCTCTTTCCTTTATAATTAAAATCATCTCTACCTAAATCTAGGGTTAAAATTTGATAAAAGTTTAAATCGAGTTTATTTATTTACATAGCATAAAATACTCTTAACATTTGTACAAATAATCAAGCAATTATTGGAGCATTTATTGAAACACAAAGGTTTATGTTAGACACATACTACACATATTAGGCACAAAAGTATATGTTAGAAAAAAACACATTAACATTAATTTATATCTTATGGAGCTACTTCAATCATTATTGAGATTACTTATTTTCAATATTATTATTATCATTTAATGGCCTAGCAAATATTAAGAAAGATTTGTTTATATTTATTTTGTCATTGGCCCTAAAATGTATTGTGTTCTCTTTAAGATTTCATGTATTGCTACCTAATTAGGGGAAGAAAAAGAAGTTTATTTTACATGTGATTGAAGCGAAAGTGTAAAACAATGAGTGAGGTTTTTGATGAGCTCATTTTATGACTCATTTTGTGCAAATAAAAACCTCATTTTGTCTTCCTTAGTGAATGAATTTAGTTGCATTTTATAACTTTCATTTAATCTAAAGTAGAAGTAGGATGTATTAAACCATTAACTAGCTTGATTAATCTAATTGTTTAACCTACCACTTTGTCCTAACAAATCTTTGGAAAGCAATCAATTTTTGCATGTACAGGTGTAACTAGGAGCGGATCATCACAATTTTGGCGCAAGATAGCTTTTTGGAAAAGACAAAGATCAACTCAATTGACTCCAAATCATTGGATTTAGCCTTATCTTATCTCCGAAATCAAAGGACTTCATTGTGGCTTGGTTTCGGAATAATTGGTCTTGGTTCCAAAATAATCCGTCTTGGTTCTAGAATACTAGCAAATTATATCAAGTATTCTTTCAAACAATCTTCTAAATATGATTGTACATGATGATTTCAAAGCTAAATAAAGTTTGAGGAATCTCTTGCATTGAATGACATATTGTAACCAAAGATTTCCTACCTTTTTGGGTCTCTGATTTTCCATGTTTTGTCTATAAACTAGGAACAGTATGATCCATTTTTAAAATAAGGTTGATCTTGAATCAATCCTACAAATAATACTCCTTTGTAACCATCATATTTGAGTTGTTGGTATATAACTCGCCTCAATCTGATGCTTTAGATGATAGAAGATAATAGAAAATAGTAAAGAACCTTTGATTTTGTAATTCAACTTTTAAGTTTCTTGAAATTGCAAAGACTATGTACCTAATTTCTTGAAGATTAATAAAATTGTAACCTTGAGAGACTAAGGTGAGTTGATTTTCAGTCCTGATCCAAGGCAGAGCAAGGGCCCACTCTACCAAGGAGAAGGAATCTGATTTTGGTATTTCTATATTTTTGTTATTTAAAATATGTCAATTGCATTGTGTGAGTTTATTTAAATTCAGTTATGTTTGATGTCATGGAGTGAACCTGCAGGCTATTTTCATTTCAAATTTCATTTATTTCCAAAGAAATTTGAATTCTAAGTTAATTTCTTGTTTCCTACAAATTTGAATCATGTGTTTAAATTTTAAGAGTGCGTATTTCTCATTTCATCTATGTTATTTAATTCTAAAGTCATCTGAAGTTTGAAAGATTTCTGATTTCAATACTTTCAATTATGCAGTATGATTGTGTGAGTATTTTCCTTTCAAGAAAATTCAATTTCTATAGGACCTTAGTTTAGGATAATAACAACTAGAACAACTCCCCCAAAAAGATAGAAAATAATTGTTAAGCTACTAGAAACCCTGCCTTACTACATATAGCTTTAGACATCGGCCCTAGTTTAATATGACATCAAAAATAAGGTTGATTGAATGAAGGGATTAACGACACCCATCATTTTTGGCACTATTGTTGGGAACCATATCTTTGATTAGGTGTTAGTAAGGTAACAACCAAAACTAACAATTATTTGTAAGGATCTCCCTTAGAAAACAAAAAAATTATGAGTAGGCCTAGAGACTCAAATGGTAGATTCCTTCCAAAAACTCCTCGATGGGAATCATTTGAATCTTCTAGTTTAAGAGAATCCCTACAAAGAGAAGAAAATTTTGAATAACTCCTTTCACCTGTTGAGGAAGAAATTGAATAACCCCCTCTAAAGCCTTGGGACCAATCACCAAAAGTTAGTAAATCATTTCGAAGAAGACCTAGGTTGAAAGACATAGTAAACCTAAGCCTTGAATCTCAAGAAAGTAGTTTTCATGCCTCTTCTGACACTTCACTTCCCTCTAAAAGAGTTGTGTATCACATTGATTGGGAAGAAGACATGGCAAATGAAGAAAGACCCAGACTAGAAGGCTAAGGTCAGAGACAACCAATAGGAAGGACATTTACCTATTCCATTCAATTGAATGAAGATGAGGAGGCCCTCATGAAAAATATTTCACCCTCTATATTACCTACATTTAGGGGAATGGTAATGAAGACCCCGATAAATTCTTGTTTGAGTTCAAAGTTTTTTTCAAACCTATGATTACAGACCGATAATCGAAGTTAGAGTTATTTCCATCTACCCTAAAAGATTCAACAATGAGATGGTTTATGGGTCTCACTTCAAACTCTATCGGGACTTGGGAACAAATGGAGACTTATTTCTTACAAAAATACCAATATTATTGTAGAGGTAGGGATAGAAGAGAAGAATTCTTCATAATTAAACAAAATGAAGATGAAAACTTGGAGGATTACCTTGAATGTTTCCTTTTTGTCCATAAAAGATGTGGATATGAGCTAAGCGAGGAACTCAATAAAACTATTTTCCTTAAAAGGACTTGATGATGAATCAAAGGAGTCTCTAAACCTTATGGGTGGAGGATATATCAATCAACTCTCTCTTAATGACATTGTAGGACTCTATCAAAATTACTCAAGAACAAGAGGGAGAGTTAGGAAAATGAAAACAATGAAAAATGGTTTTGACGATGGGAAAATTTATGGATGAAATTTCCAACTTTAAAATAGACATTCTTGTACAACTTAACACCATGTTGGATGGTTTACAAGCTAAGGATAATGCTAACATTGAACCCTTAGTTATGTATTGCCCAAGATATAGGAAGAAGTATGCACCTAAAGGTTGTCATTTGGATAGAATTGATGTTTGTGGTATTTGTGACTCAAGATAACATGAAACAAATGCTTGTTGTTCCCTTTTTCCTATCATCAAAAATCGGCTAAAACAAACTAATCCATCAATAATAAAAGAATTGAACTTTATCCAAATGATAGGAAAACAAGTTCTCTCATAACCAAAATCAAGTTCATTTCATGCATAAGTCTATTCCTAATCCTTGGATGATGTCATGGGTTACACAAATAGTACCACAAACTTGGACACAACCATCTTGGAATCTACACAAATGGGAAACACAACCTTGGATGACCCAAGCTTATCAAAAACCTTAGATGAATTAACCTTATCCTCAAACTTGGACAAACTAACAATGGGTTCTCAACACTAATTTTGGTCAATAGATAATATTTCCTCAATAACAGCAATAATCCATAATGCCCCCACCAATTACCCAAACCTCACAAACTGAAAATGGAGTTCAAACTCAGATGTTTGCACAGCTTGTAGAAAATCCTAAGAACAAACAAACAACCCCTGTTTATGGGAGTGATCAAGATAAATTTGTTAGTGTAAATGTTATGGATTGTGGTAATGTACAATTAAGATTAGGAAAAGTTCTTTATAGTCCACCTATAGTAATCATTGAAATACATAATGAATAGGTTGGTCCTAAAGAAGTAGTGAAGGAAATAGAACCTAAGAAGGAAAAGAAAGAATCTCAAAAGTTTGATAACATTCCTTTAAATGTTCCTTTTCTTGAAAGACTTAAGGAAGTTGTGAATAAAATATAATCTGATTTGGTTTAAGAATTAAAAAATCTAAACATTGAGATATTGTTACTCCAAGCAATCAAAGAAATACCATAACTTATTAAACTCGATTAAAAATTTGTGTATGAAGACTCCAGGAAGAAAAAGACAATACCCAAATACCATACAAGTAGATGGTAAGCTTGTTGATTTATTAGTAGGAAAATTACTACTTCCTAAATATGGTGATCCGGTAGTCAATTCATTTCAATGGCCATAGGAAGAAAAGCAGATACAATGTTACGGTAGATTTAGGATCATCTATTAATGTCATGACTTTAGATACTTTAAAATATTTACCACTTTCATTAGTTCAACCTACTACCACAATCTTGCAAATGGATGATCATTATGGAAAAACTAGGAGTAATTGAAGATGTTAGAGTATAACAATGGAATAATAGGAATACCTTGTTGATTTCATGATATTGCAACCAAAAGGTAAGATTCTTGGATACCCTATAATCTTGGGAAGACCTTAGTTAGCTACTGATTGCAAAATTAAGCGATTGCGGAGTCGGGTGATATGACTACTACAAATGGTATGAAATCTAAACAAATCTCCTTATATCCTTTTGCAAACCATTTCATGAAACTTCAAAATAATCATGGGTTGATGAACCGAGAATCCAAAAAAATAACTTGTCATCTTTGGCTATGATTGCGATCAAGGATCATCATGTGAAATAAGTGGATGAATGTCTAAAGCGAGAATTTGGAAGTATTGACTTAGTTTAGAATCATCAACATTAGCTCACGGAAAAACATGTCTTGGTTCCAAAAACATTGTTCTTATTTCAATAAAACTCCAAATTAGATAAGAAAAAGAGGATAATCCCTTTAAAGATGAATAGAATCACATAATACATTTGCAAAGTATGATTGAATGGGCTCAAAACAACTAATTTATATTCCTCAAAAACTTCCAATGTCCTTTAATCGAAAGAATTGTACAAGAAAAACTTTCTTTAAGGATGTAACCATTTTTCACATGTTATGCTACGCCTAAGTCCTATAACTTATATTGGATATGTAGTGTTGAATTTTTGGTGACATAATCTCTCTTCTTGTCATATGTTATTTATTATACTTTTTTTGGGTTGTTGTGAAATCAATCGAGTAAGATCATCTCCAAATTCTAGATATTTTGACTTTTTTACAAAATTTATATCAAGTTTAGGGTTTTGATAAATAGACTACTTAATTGTGGACAGTTCTTTACATTTTAAAAAGAGGATAAAAAATAACTTTAATTTTTTTCAATATTTTCGAAAGAATAAATTCGATGATCTCTACTATATGCAATTATAATAGAATATCATTCTAGGTAAAACCACATGGATGATGTAATGAAATTACTAGTATAATTCAGATTATGAGCGGTAATAGGGGCAACCTCAAACCATATAATAAGACTCAAATGCTCAAATGATAATGAACTACTACCTAAAATCCTCTATATATACTATTCATATGTTATGGCCATCACCCAGGCTGACCTATTAAGCATGAGAAAGTATAAATGATATAATAAAATGATATGGTAAGCCTGCAAGTCGGCTACTCATATCCTAATACAAGCAAATAGGTTAAGGGTGTAGCATGCCCTTCCCCTTGAACCAACGTTGTCCTCAACGTTGAATAATCTAGATGTTCTTTGAGAAAACCTTCATCCTCCCAAGTTGCATCTTCTATGCTCGATTCTTCCACTTGATCGAGATATTCCTTAATGTCTCTGGTTCTAGCCTCTTAGTACGTGTTTGCGAGAATCTTCTCGGCTCCAAAATGATTCTTCCTTCCTCGTCAAGAGTTAGTAACTCTATTTGGGCTTCAAATTTCTATCCAATAACCTTCTTGAGGGCATGAAACATGGAATTTGGGTGTATGTGTGAAGATGGAGGCAACTCTAGTTTATAAGCAAAACTTTACCAATTTTACGTAGAACTGATAAGGGCCATAGTATTTAGGAGCAAGTTTGTTGTCCTTTTTTGTTGCTTTAGGGACATTTTTTGTAAAATTTGGAGACGTAAAAAACCAATCACCAATTTCAAAATGTCTTTCACTACGATGTTGATCTGCTTATTGTTTCATCTGTTTTGTGCTTAATGCTAAATTCTCCTTCAAACTAGCCAAAACCCTGTTGTTGATGTTGAATGTGTTCCTCAACATCTCGACCTTAGTTTGCACCCTCAAGGAGGAAGTGATAGAAGGTGGATGGTAACCATATAATGCTAAAAATGGGGTCATTTGAGAAGAGGTATGAAAAGATGTGTTATACCACCATTTTGCAAGTGGTAGCCATTTAATCCATCTTTCTGCTTATCTGATACAAAACAACGTAGATACCCCTCTAAGCATTTGTTGACCACTTCCATTTGCCCATCAGTTTGAGGATGATAAGATGAACTGTGAGCTAGTTGAGTACCCAAACATGAAAATAATTCCGTCCAAAAATTACTTGTGAAAATAGGATCACGATCACTTACAATTATCTTTGGGGTTCCATGTAGCCTTTGAACTATCTCAAAAAAAAGTTGTGTTTGTACATTTACTTAGCTGCAAATGGATGTGATAGGGCACAAAAATGGGCATATTTTGTGAGCCTATCCACAATCATGAAAATAACATTCTTACCCTCTGAACAAGGCAATCTAGTGATGAAATCCATGGAGACCTCCTCCCATCTCTGGCTAGGAATTGGTAAGGGTTGCAACAGACCTAGTGTCTTAATTGTTTCCCCTTTGTTCTGTTGGCACACTAAACACTCTGATACAAACTTTTGTACATCCCCCTTGAGTCCTTCCCAAAATAATTCTCTTTTTATTCTATGATATGTCTTCAAAAACCCAGAGTGTCCTCCAACAGGTGAGGCATGTAGCTCTGCAAGAATCTTATGCTTCAACTCAGAATCTTTACTCAAGTATAACTTGTCCTTGTACCATAGGGCATTACCTTTCCACTCAAATTTGTTAGATGTCATAGATCCTTGCTTGATATTTTGTATTAGAGATTGTGTATCCTTGTCTTGATCCCATTCCAATCTTGCTTCATCCACCCAATTGGCCATCAACATGGACATTCCACATAGTAAGGCATCTGCGGATGTATCCCTTCTAGACAACGCATCAGCTACTACATTTTCTTTACCCTTTTTGTATATGATTTCAAAATCATAACCCAACATTTTTGTTACCCACTTTTGTTGTTCCTCAGATGATAACCTTTGCTCAAAAAGTATTTGAGACTATCATGATCATTTTTACCTTGAAGTGTCTACCCATGAGATAGGGCCTCCATTGCTTGACCGCATGAAGAATAGCCATCATTTCTTTCTCATAGACAGGTTTGAGTAGATCTTTTCCTTTGAATTGGTGACTCTCAAATGCAATTGGTCTTCCTTCTTGCATTAGAACTACTCCCAATCCTGATCCTAAAGCGTCACATTCAACAATGAAGGTTTTTGAGAAGTTGGGAGTAGCCAAAACTGGGGTCGTTGCACAAGGCTTCCTTCATTTGCTCAAAGGATTTAGTGTAAGTCTGTCGATGGAAGGCATCCTTCTTTAGCAATGCAGTGAGTGGGGTTTTATTCTACCATATCCCACACAAATCTTCTATAGTACCCTGTTAGTCCTAGGAACCCACAAATATTTTTGAGAGTTTTGGGCCTTGGCCATTCCACCATAGCTTTGATCTTATGAGGATCAACTTTGACGCCTTCATGGGATCTGATGTGACCCAGTACTCTACCTCTTGTACACCAAAAGAACATTTAGATGGCTTTGCATAGAGAGTATGTTTCTCCAAAACTTCCAACACTTTATTTACATGTTGTAAGTGTTCTTCCCATGTCTTACTGTAAATCAATATGTCATCAAAGAAAACTAATACAAATTTCCTTTAAAATGGCAAAAGCAGTGTTCATCAAGCTTTGAAAGGTTGAAGGTGCATTTGTAAGACCAAAAGGCATTACCAAAAACTCATAATGGCCCTCATGAGTCTGAAAGCCATTTTATGAACATCTTCCTCTTTTATTCTAATTTGATGGTACCTCGAACGAAGATCTAATTTTGTGAAATAAATAGCACCATGCAATTCATCAAGTAAATCATCAATTACTGGAATAGGAAACTTATCTTTGATGGTGTACTTGTTGAGTTCTCGGTAATCTGGACACATCCTCCATGTTTCATCCTTCTTACGTACCATGACCACTGGTGAAGAATATGCACTCTAGCTAGGCCTGATGATACCTGCCTTCAACATTTCTGAACCATTTTCTCGATCTCACTTTTTTGGGAATATGGGTATCTGTATGGTTTGATGTTAGGTGTTTGGCTCCCTGGAATCAACTGAATGGCATGATCATGATCCCTAACTGGTGGTAGTCCCTTTGGAATTGCATCAAAAATAGATGAGTGAGCATCAACAATCTTCTGAAGATCGGGTGGCATTGAAGACTCTGTATTTTGTACTTCTATGGAAAATAACTTTGCTATAAATCCATCTACTCCTTTTCTGAGAACCTTATGCATCTGATGAGAGCTAATAATCTATGGAGACTTAGCTACCATCCCATTCAATTGTATTGTCCTTCCATATGAATGAAATCACATGAACAATTCTTGGAAATTCATCTCTATAGTACCTAAGGTTGTGAGCCATTGGACACCCAAAACAATATCTGCCCCTCCCATAGAAATAGCAAACATAGGTGAGTCTAACATGTAGTCTCCCATGGAAAGCTTGATACTATGGCACTTTCATGTGCACTTTTGTCCCACCATCCATGATCATAACTTGCATTTACGGACTGGGTAAATAAAACAATTGAGGCGGGCAACTAACTTACTATTTATGAAGTTATGAGTACCCCAAGTCAATCAAACACTTTGTCACCTTCTATTTTTGAGATAGCTTGATAACCTTGAGTGTTTGAGGAGTACTAATACTGATGATGCATGGAAAGAAATTGTAGGTTGGTGATCCTCTACTTCTCTTCTATTGGTTCCTCAGCCTCTCCTATAATTTCAGCATCCTCATCATCCTCATTACCTCCATCAATATAGAACAACTTCTTCTCAGCACATTTGTGTCCTGGTCCATATTTGCTATCACAGTTAAAACATAATCCTTTTGCTCTCTTTTCTTCCATTTGTTGAGGAGTCAGTCTAATTGGCCTAGAAAATGAAGGGGAAGAGATACTACGGTCTTTGGTGTTAATGAAAGGCGGCCTCCTACTACAAATAACTTTTTCCTCTACTCGACGTGCCATGATAATAGAATCAGAAAGCTTGAGTGGATTAAACATACGTACCTCATGCTCGATGTGGTCCTTAAGACCCCCAAGAAATAGGTCATTCAGATTCTCTTCTAGTATATTCTCCACCCTTAAGGATAGGTTGGAATTGATGCACATAATCTTTGATTGATCCTGTTTGTTGTAACTTTGCTAATTGACTAAAGTAGTTCTCTGAAAAACTGGAACTATAGTGCAATTGCTAACTCCTCGGTAAAAATTGTCCAAGTGACACTGAGACCATTCTTCTGCCTCTGAGCACATAACCATCGATACCAAACGAATTGGTCTGGTTCAAGATACAGGGATGCCAATGTCACCTTTTGTCTGATGGTGTTTGATGTAGCTCAAAGAAGTTCTCCATTTGATTTATCCAATTCAGGGGATCTTTACCATCAAATTTGCACATATCCACTTTCGGCATCATGTTCGTGGTTGCGAATAAGTTGGATTCTGATTGGGCTGGAAAAGTGATCCAACATGGTTATTTTGTCCATGATTTTGAATTGAAGATCCTCCTTGGTTGATATGGGATGGATTTGGGCCATATTATTTACCCTTTACATGTTGCATGATATCATCCAACCGATGATTGATTTGGGCTATGTCTCCTTTAGAGGCCATCTCAGATTGTACATTTCATAGCTCATACTCAAGTTGGCTCACCTTATGATCAACTAAAGTAAACCCTAGTGCTGAGGAATCTATATTTACCCCTTCTGAATCCATCTCTTGATCACTATCCCATATTTATCGGGGTTTTACCCAGAGTAACTGGATTCTTTTTTGCTCTTGTGGAAGGCCCGCCATGATATCAAACCTTAGGGTTTAGGGTTTGATACAAATTCGGCCAAACAGGAAAAAACACAGAGAATATACTAATACTATTTTTTTGAGAGCTTTCGAAAATGTAAAGAACTTGAAAAAATTCCACAATTTGCACCCTAGGGAGTGATTTTATGAAAAACCCTAAATTTGTAATAACTTGTGCAAAATAAATCAAAAAGTCTGAAATTTTTAGGGAACCTTACTTGAAATGTTTCACAACTCTGGTAAAAATATCTCCCACCAATTCACTCTAGTTCAAAATATATTGTGGAAACAAAAAATTAGGGTTTTTGCCTAATTTTGGCCTAGATCGTAGCTCTGATACCACTTGTAATGAAATTACTAGTATAATTCAGATTATGAGCAGCAATATAACACCAAATAACACAATATTTAGAATAATGATCTCAATATGCAATTATAATAGCTTCAATTATAATAAGACTCAAATGCTTAAATGCCATCCCTTATATATAATATTCATATGTTATGGCCAGGGCAACCTATTAAGCATGAGAAAGTATAAAATATATAATAAAATGATATGGTAACAAGTCAACTACTCATATCCTAATACAAGCAATAGGTTAAGGGCGTAGCAGAGATGAGATAATAATTGAGGAGTTGGAGTTATAAGGGGTACTATGGATTCCTCGGGGTTGGGGTTTACTCCGATGGACCATAAGGTAAGCCAACTTGAGTATGATCTGTGAATCCTATAGTCTAAGATGGTCAACAAAGATGTAGAAAATATTAGACAACGATTGGATGATTTCATGTAGAACAACTCAGTATAAATCTAAAGGGTCATCATCTTCTTCCAAATCAACCACAACTCAATCATACTCATATCAACCAAGGTGGATCTTCAGGTCAAAGTAATGGACAAACTAGCCAGGGTGGATCTTCAAGCATGCCCAATCCAAATACAAATACTCTGCAGGCCCGTAACATGATGTCGAAAGTGGAAATGCGTAAGAGGTGACCATGACATCCTTGTATCTCAAACTTGACCAATTCATCTAGTATCGATGGTTATGTGCTCAAAGGTAGAAGAATGGTCTTAGTGTCACTTGGATAGTTTTTACCAAAGAGCTACAATTGCACTATAGTTCTAGTGTGTCAGAGAATTACTTCATCTAATTAGCAAAGATACAACAAATAAGACCAATCAAGGATTATGTTCATCAATTCCAAAACCTAGGAATTTGAATGACATATTTCTTGGGGGTCTTAAGGACCAAATTGAGCATGAGGTGCGTATGTTTAATCCAATTAAGGTTTTTGATTCTATTATCATGGCATGTAGGGCAGAGGAAAAATTTATCTCCAGCAAAAGGTAAACTTTCACTAACATAAAAGACCGTAACACCTTGCCACCATCGTACCCTCATCCGGTTTGCTTTGACACCTCAAAAAATTGAAGAACAAAAGCAAAAGGGTTATGTTGTAAGCGTGATGAAAATAATGGACCAGGTCATAAATGCGTTGAGAAAAATATTTTGCATTGAAGGGACCGGTGAGCAAGAAGAAGATGAGGAAACATCAAGTGATGAAGTGGAAAAACTAGAGGAAGACTTTGAAGATCTGACCAACTCTATCATGTCATGTTCTATCTAGTATTAACACTCCACAAACCCTTTAAGTCATGGGTCAACTTAAGAATTATAAGGTAATAATATTGATTGATTCCGGGAGCACACATAATTTCATCAATAATAGGTTGACAATAAAGCTAGATTATTTCATCTACCCAACACCTAAATTTTAAGTAATGATTGTAGATGGTGGCATAGTCCAATGTTCATGGAAATGCCATAAAATCATACTTATGATGGGTGACTACATAAAGGAATCTACTATGCTTGTTATTCCCATGGGAAGATCTGATATTGTCTTAGGTGTTTAGTGGCTCATAACTTTGGGCACCATGGAGAAAAACTTCTAGGAGTTCTTCATGAACTTTCATTCTGAGGGAAGATAATTTGAACTTTGAGGACTACAAACAAAAACTCCTCATGTGGTTAGTTCTCACCAAATTCAAAATATTCTTAAAAGGGGGTGAAGGATTTGTAGCATGATTGTTCTCCATGGAAGTTCAACTACCAAATTACAGTAGTGTATCCTAATCTTCAGAAGGTTATTGATAAACATGAAGTTGTCTTCGAGGTCCTAGAGGATTTTATCTTAAAAGAGATCATGATCACGTCATTCAATTAATTCCAGGAATCCAGCCCCCTAACATCAGGCCTTATAGATACCCATATGTACAAAAGAATGAGATTGAGAAGATGGTTGAGGAAATGTTGGAAATGGGTATTATTTTTCATAGTCAAAGTGCTTATTTTTCTCTAGTGGTGATGGTGCATTAAAAGGATTAAAGTTGGAACAAGTGTCCAAACTACAGATAACTTAACAAGTACACTATCAAAGATAAGTTTCATATTCCTGTCATTGATGATTTGTTAGATGAGTTGCATGGTGCAGTTTATTTTACAAAACTAGATCTTCATTCTAGGTATCACCAAATTAGAGTAAAGAAAGAGGATATTCATAAGACAACCTTTATAACTCATCAAGGGCATTATGAATTTCTAGTGATGCCTTTTGGTCTTACTAATGCACCATCCACATTTTAGAGTTTGATGAATTATGTATTTCGACCATTCCTATGGAAGTTTGTCTTGGTATTTTTGATGATATCCTCATCTACAAAAATCATGGGAGAAACATTTACATCATGTAAATATAGTCTTGGAATCCTCGATAAACATCAACTATATGCCAAGAATTGAAAGTGTTCTTTTGGGGTACAAGAAGTGGAATATTTAGGCCATATTGTCTCTCATGAAGGTGTTAAGGTGGACCCTCGCAAGATTAAGGCCATGGTGGAATGGGATGTTCAAAGAACCTTTAAGAAATTATGAGGTTTCTTAGGTATCACAGGGTACTTTCAAAAATTTGTAAAGAACTATGGTAGTATAAGCTGTGCCACTCACAACATTATTGAAGAATGTATCCTTTCATTAGAATGAGGAAGCTTATAGGGCATTTGAAAAATTGAAGGCGGTAATGTACACCACCCTAGTGTTGGAAACCCCATATTTCTCCAAGACCTTCATAGTTGAATGTGATGCTTCAAGAAATGGGATTGGGGTAATACTCATGCAAGAAGGACATCCTATAGAATTTGAAAGAAGACAACTCAAAGGAAATAATTTGTTGAAGCCCACATATGAGAAGGAAATGATGGAAATCTTACATGTAGTCAAACAATGGAGACCATACTTAATGGGTAGACTCTTCAAGGTAAAAAATGATCATGATAGTTTGAAATACTTTTAGAGCAATGGATATCTTCAAAAGAGCAACAAAAATCGGTCATATAGATGTTGGGATATGACTTTGAGATTATTTACAAGAAAGGGAAGGAAAATGTGGTCGTTAGTGCACTATCTAGGAAGGATGGGACCATAAAATCTTTGTTATGTGCCATTTCTATACTAAAGGAATATTGAGTAGATTAAGCAAGGAAGAATAAATATGTGGAGACCCACACTCTCATTCAAAATATATAGAAATATCCAACCATATCTAAAATATTATATGGAAGGATGATACATTGTGGTACAAGGACATGTTGTATTTGTGTAAGAACTCTACACTTAAACACCATGTTCTTTTAGAGGTCCATTCTTCTCCACTATGTGGTCATTCTAGGATATTGAAAAGTTTTAATAGAGTTAAACAAAATTTCTTACGGGAGGGGTTGAAAGGAGATTCTCAAAAAATTGTGGCAAAATTTTTGGTGTGTCAACGTAATAAGGGCGAGACCATTAAGACACCGGGTCTCCTACAAACCTTGTCTATTCCTAGTGAGATATGGGAATAGGTATCTATGGATTTCATCACGGGATTTTCTAAATCGAAGGAAAAGTGCCATCATGATCATAGCGAATAGACTTACCAAGTATGCTCATTTTTGTGCCCTATATTATCCTTTCACAACTAGTATAGTTATCATCTTTTTAATGGACATAGTTCAAAAGCTTCATGACATGCCAAAAATTATAGTAAGTGATCACGATCCGATATTTACGAGTAATTTTTGGAATGATTTGTTCTCTTGTTTGGGTTCCCAATTGGCCCAGAGTTCATCTTATCATCCCTAGTTAGATGGGAAAACTGATTTGGTAAATAAATGCTTGGAGGATTATCTTCGATGTTTTACTTTGGATAAACAAGAATGTTGGGTGCAATGGTTGCCACTTGCATAATGGTGGTATAATACTTTATTTCGTACTTCATCCAAAATGTCTCCATTTTTGGCACTTTACAGTACCATCCTCCATCACTCATCTCTAGCTTAAAGTTCAAACCTAAGGTGAGAGAAATTGAAGATCACATTCAACACTAACATGAAGCAATCTCTAGCCTTAGATAGAATTTGGCAATAACACAAAACCGCATGAAGAAACAAGCGATCAACACCGTAACGAGTGACACTTTAAAGTGGGAGACTTTGTTTCGTATGGTTGTAGCCATATAAGTAGTTGTCCTTAAAATAAAAAAATAAGGATAATAAGCTTGCACCTAAATATTATGGTCCTTAACAAGTGTTACAAAAATTGGTAGTGTGACATATTAGCTAGATCCCTCAAGGAAGTAAAATACACCCATTTTTCCATGTTTCTTGCTTGAAGAAAGTAATTAGAAAGCACATTTCAACCCATTCAGTTCTTCCTAAATTGGATGAGGAAGGAAGGATCATATTAGAACCTGAAGGTATTCTTGAGAGACATACCAAAATATTGAGGGCCAAAATCATTACCGAGTGTCGATCAAATGGAATAATTTGAATATTAAGGACACAACATGGGAAGATGAATCATTTTTGTAATAACATCCGGGCTAGCCATCGAAGTAGATAAGTTATTCCACTTGCATATTGTGATCATTTATCCACACTTTGGTGTTCTTTGGTGTTATATTGCTATTAATATTCATATTTATCCAAGTAATTTTATCACATGCTATTGCCACATTCATGCCCTTTAAACTTCCTTATTAATGAGTTTATACAAATTTTTATTCAAAGACTAAACAAGTAGTTGTCCAACTTGGTAAAGTATTGATTATTGATAGTTGGTTAGATGATGATCAGGAAGATAATGTGTTTGATGTTCTAAGAAACCATACATGGGCCTTTGTATGGGATTATGGAAATATGAAAGGAATTCATCCCAATATTTGCACACATCACATTTACACATAAAACACCAAACCTATTAGGAAACCTCAATAAATAATTAACCCATCATTGAGGGATATCGTAAAAAATAATATAGAAAAACTATTACAAGTAGGATTCATTTATCCTATTTTAGATAGCCAATGGGTTTCACCACTTGTGACGGTCCCTATAAAGACTGGAAAATGGAGGATATGTGTTGACTATAGAGAGCTAAACAATGATACATTAAAATACTATTATCCTTTTCCCTTCATAGATCAATTTTTGAACAACCTTGCTACGAAAAAGTACTTTTGCTTTTTATATGGTTTTAGTGGATACAATCAAATAAGAGTAACAACAGAAGATCATGATAAAACAACTTTTACTTGTCCTTGGGGAACATTTGCATATAGGTTGTTACCATTTGGTTTGTATAATGCACCTGCCACTTTCCAAAGGACAATATTAGCTATTTTTTATCTATCAAATGATTTTGTTGAAGTGTACATGGATGAATTTATAGTGCATGGAGATACATTTGATGAGGCATTGAACAATTTGGACAAAGTGTTGACAAGATGTGAACAACACAATCTTTCTTTAAGTCATGAAAAATGCTTGATGATGGTTGATCAAGACATTATTCTTGGGCACCACATTTCAGCTCAAGGGATACAAATAGATCCAAAGAAGATTGAAGTTATTTCAAACCTTCCTACTCCTAAAAACCAAACTGATATTAAATATTTTTAGGACATGCATGGTATTATAGGAATTTTATCAAAGATTTCAATAAAATTGCAGTACCAATGTTTTCTTTACTAACCAAAGATAGTGAATTTATGTGGGATGATAGATGTCAACATGCTTTTGAAACAATTAAGGAAAAGTTGATCCCTTCTCCAATTTTGAGAGGTTATGATTTGAAGAATTCCTTCAAAATTCAAATTGATGCTTCTAACACTACAATGAGAGCAATACTTTGAAAAAAAGATGAAGATGGAAAGATGTAACATCCTAGTGAGCACTAATAGTTAGTATATTCCTAACATTCCCCCCTTAGTGCGAACATGGTAGAAAAACATCCACACGCTCCTCTGCAGTATGCTCACCCCTGTGGCATGTCCAACTCTATGACTCATGACCTTGATCCAAAAGAAAGGCTCTCTCCTTCCATGGTTTTAAACAAGCTTACCACAAACCTTGACGTGACAGGAACCTCATCAACTGTCCACCTCGTGTGGTTTTCTGGATCCTCCCACAAACCCTTTCAAGATCCATGAATTGACTTACTCTGGTGATACTATTCACCACTATGCTTATACATCAGGGAATTATGTAGGAAACACAACTTGCATATTACAAAACCACACAATAGAAGAAATACTAAAAAAATTCACATTACTTCCTATAAGAATCGTAATGTTCTTAATCATAGTCTCTGTCATTGATCACTGCCACTCGATCTCGAACAACATAGAAAACTGCCACTACCACTAGAAGCTTTCCTTGACTAAGTCATTTTGGGTGCAGAATGGGAATGGAACATTGGTATGTATTCCCCCCCACAATGTGAAATTCCACTCATATAGATACTGAGAAGCAAAATGCATCAAAGAACATACTCCTGAATGGATCTTGCTAGTTAGGTCTTGTTGCACATGGTCACTAATGCTAGTGAACGTATTCTTCTAGCTGACCATCTTCCAATGAAGTACGACAGTCAGAGGACCAAGTCAGTTAGAGGATCACTGACAGTCATTTGCGCTCCAACACAACTCTCTTTCTAACATCCATCAAATACCACACAAAACAGGAACTTTGAAATTGTACAACAAACTGCAATTCTGAAATAAAAAGCAAACTCTCACACACACTATCACCACAGCTTCGTGCAACCCCATCGTTGGTGACTAACGAGAGGTCACTGAATGACCTCCAGCCTCCTGTGCCTTCGTCCTCCAGTTGATGTTGCTAACTCAACGAATTTGGAATTTCAGCATCAATAGTTTTCAGGACGTCGGGTAACACCGAAAATGCGTCCATAAAGAATTTTTGTTTTATTTTACAACTTTTGACTTCGACTCATTTACAAGTTTTTGACTTTTGACAATGACTCAATACAAAATGAAACTTTTACAAAAACTCACAAATAACGCTAACAATAAGACTATTGAAATTTATGATACATATGACAACAAAAATATGATTTACATACAAAGACTCTAAGACTCTATTTTCATAGATTTGAAATGAATATTCTCAAAATTATTTAAATAGACCACTATATATACTAATAAAATTCTATGACATAAATAATGACTTAAAGCCTTAGACACACAATTATTAAGGCTTTTGAATTGGTAATACCGACCACTAAATACAACTAGACTTATAATGTATAAATATTTTAGACTCAACTAACTATAAATACCTTATTCGCATAGCCCATAAATATTATTGTGCATGGAGACATCGACTATTGCAGCGAGTTATGCAATATAGACACGTGGATGGAAAATGACTGGCAGATCCAACGTATGAGTTTGGATCACTTTGCAATTTGAGTTCAAGCTGTAAGCTACATGGTAGATGGGATAGATTGTGGAGATTCCAATGCAATTGACAGCTTAAAAAAAAACTTATTGAGTGCCATTTGGAAGGAGGACCATGATGAACAAGTAAGTATGTGCAAGTTTGCAGAGGATGAGCCGTTGCAATGTGGCAATATTGCGAGCAAGACAACACCGTGAACATTCCAAAAATCTAGACAAAAAGAAATCAATTCAGTCAAAGTTTGCTTGAACGTGAATGCCAGTAAACTATGAAATGCACGACAGATCGGTGTTTGAGACAGCTGTAAAGAATAGGCACAGAGATTGAGGATCTCATTAACAATAATAAATAAATCGGTGGAGAGTGTGTTTTGTGAACAACTATCCTCCAATGACCATATCCGAGATTGACGATGGATAGCTGCAACAAACTGGTGCCACGTTTGGTAGAAATCGATAGAATCAATTGAGTCCTTTTAAAAAAAAACACTCAGATCTATACACACTCTTTGTGTTGGATCTGTAACGTGATCTCCTTCGCGTCAATGATAAGTAGATTTACACAAATACATGCGCATGAAGGGATACAACGTGGCAGGAATGAATCACCTCTCTGCTCAAGTTCCTTAAATGCCTTCACACCCTACTGTAGGAAGAGAAATTTTGGCCGAGTACTGTAGATGCAAATGCCAAATATTAAAACATGTTCAGGGCAACAAGAAAACCTCAAAGAATGCCCCTTGGCCAAATTTTTAATATTCCATTACAATCGACCTGCTCTGATGCCAAATGTGAGCACAAAACCAGATTTAATCACAACAAAAGATATTCTATTCAACATGTATTGATTCATACGGGCCATTACATTTATATAGGCTAATGTTGCTCCTATAATCAAGGAAGCTAAACATAACCTCTCACTAACTCTATACGAGATGTTATAACAATACACTCCCTAAATAAGTGGGTTGTTGTAACTCACAACCAACCACACCAACAATGCAATATTATATTATCCTAGATAATATAATTACTCACACTAACATATTAGTGAGCACTAATAGTTAGGATATTCCTAACATTTTGCTGATATGGAAAACTATATTACAACAGGGAAATTTCTTATAGATGTCACTAACAAGCAAAGAAAATGCCTAATTGGGAATAATGTACAATTTGAATGGAATCTTGTTTAGATATGGACCGACTTGGTGTTATGCGGGTGTGTGAGAGGATGAGATCTTTGACATCATTAGGGCATTCCATGACAAACCTAGTGGAGGAAACTTTTTAGCTAAAAGGATTGTGCATAAGATCCTTGGATCTTGGTAATATTAGCCCTCACTCCATAGAGGTGTGAATAATTACATTTGGCAATGCGACCCTTTCCAAAGAATGGGAAAACCTATGATTTCAAATGAAATGCCTATTTATTCCCAAGTAGTTCTTGAACCATTTGAAAGATGGTAATTGGATTTTTTTTACCGGTAGATCCACCATCCAAAAGGAAAGATCACATTATAGTTTTTACTTACTATGTTACTAAATGGGAATAGTACAAGCTTTATTAAATGCTAATGAGGATGCAATTGTTGATTTCCTATACCATAGGATTATGTAGAGGCATAGAGCACCAAAAAGCATAGTATTAGATCAAGGGCCATAGTTCATGCCTAACATGATCCAATCTTATATTGAATACTATCAAATCAACCATAGAAAGGCATATCCATATCATCCACAAGCCAATGGGCAAGTGGATGTAACAAATAGGGAGTTGGAGAACATTTTGACCAAAACGGTGAATGCAAACATAAGAGATTGGGTGAACAAGCTACCTAAAATAGTGTGGACCTACAACACTACTTGGAAGACTACTATGAGGTTCTCACCTTATGAACTTATCTATGGTAAGAAACCCTTATTACCTATTGAATTCAAGTTTCAAACATTGAGGACAACAACAAAAGCTAGTAATGCAATTAGATCAAGCACAAAAGGAGAGGATCCTTCCACCTTGAATGAGCTAGATTAGTTCGAGTTAAAATCATTGCACCAAATAAAACTTCTTCAACATGAAAGGAGGAAGTGGCATGAAAATCACATCAAAAGAAGGATATTGGGCATTGTTATTTGACTCAAAATATTAGCACTTCAAAGGAAATCTCAGAACCAGAATAGCTAGGCCCTTACCAAATAGAAAAAATATTTGATAATGGTTCAATTAAGCTTCTTCTAATTGATGGAAGTAGGAGGCCACTTTTGGTCAATGGGCACATGATGAGGTTGTACAAAAATCCTCCAAACAAAGAAGAATATTATAAATAGATACAAGTGAAGCAAAATTTGGTCATATCAAAGAACCTAGTTCTTCCATCATGACCAAATAATCCACATTCAAGATCCAAAGTAAAGGGGAGGAAATGAAAAGTAGTAAATGACAGTTCCCCTTAAAAAAACCAAAAAAATAAACTTAAAAAATGGAAAGTTGAAAACCAATAAAATGGTGGCCTTCACAAAAAAAGCCTCGATGATAAATTGAAAACCGGTAAAAAATGACAACTTATCACGTGAATAAAAAGGCCCTCAATAAAATCCTAGTTATGCAAATTTTCAAAACTAATTGATTTACTTCTATTTCTTGTAGGACATGTGTGTTTTAAGGTAAAAAGAGGGTGACATCAATTAGGATTTGGTAAATATGTTCTTGTTTCTACGTATATGATTAAGCGTAAAGTTAAAAAAGTGTAATTGGTTCAAATATTTAAGGAAATTACATCATGAGGGTATAAAAAGAACTTTTTAATGATATAACTTAATAATTATTTTTAATAAGAAAGGATTACAAGTTACTTAACTAAAATCATAAATAAATACTTGGGAGTGACATCGACAAAAAGGGTATGCATGTGAGAAATCAATATAAGTCACATCTAATCTTTAGTCATCATTATGCGTACATTTTCCCAAAAATCTAGGCTCCAGAATTGTCTTGAAGTCAAATGACACTTTCAGTCTCTGCAATCGAATTGTTTGTAGTGCTCTTTTCTAGTAAAAGTGTTTAAGGATTGCGAGGCATGTTCAAAATTTTTGAAGTCATGGGGAAAAATAAAAAATTGAATCAGAATCTGTTGAGAAAATGATGGACACAAAATTCGTAGTTGTCTTTGAAGTTGTTGGGTAGACGGATTTCCTAAAGAAATCAAAGGGTACAATAACCAATTGGTCAAGGAATTCATCATTAACCTAGAGGAAAATAAATCTCACTAAGAATAATTTTTATCCCTTTTAGTAGTAAAGTTATTAGTGATTTTTAGGAATCCCTAGTGAAGGAATTAAAAATCATAGGAGGTCTTCTTTAAGGGATTTGATTAAACTTTTTCATAAAAAGGGAGAACCAGAACTTGAAATAGTGTACACTCCTAAGAATAAACCAAAAATAATTAAAAGGGAAAGTTTACCAAAATACTTTAGGATGGTTTCTTTTAGGTTAAGAAATACTTCACTTGTGATGGACAACATGGAACTTTGGGGTGTGATGCAATGAAACTAATAATTCACCTTTACCATGGTTTGTAAAAACTAGGGCTTAAAGTGAATTTTCTGAGTTTTTGTTTGATTCTATTTAGTTGATGTCAAGAAGATATGTACAGGCTATTACGTCCATTAGAAATCATGAATTGATTCAAATAGTGTGTCAACACCTCTTTCTAATAAAAAAGAATGGAGAAGATGCATGGAAGATATTTTTGAAAACGTTTAGATAGAGACACTGAAAGACTCGAGAGGATATAACATTGATTCACACACTAAAAATTGGTGTAAAAATGGATTCAACATCTCAACTAAGTAGTAGGGAGATAAATATCTGAAAAAATCAAGAAAAAGAAGAAGAATAACATAGGAATCAACTCCTTCCACTTCTAATGCCCTTGAAATGACTCCTACTACTTCAAAATTTCCAGACATAACTCCTCCTCACCAACCATTGTCAATATTATAGATGGTGGAATTCCCCAAGTTGAAGTTACTCATTCCATGAGTTTGAGAAGTTAAAAAGAGATACTCTTGGAAAAACCATTCGATAGTCCAAAAGGAAAAAGAAAATGTGATCTATAAGAAGAGAAGAGCATTGAAAATGATGTTACTGAGATATACTTAGTGGCATGAGACCTAAAATCACATTTCCCTAAAGATCCCCTGAGGAGAGAATAAGAGAGGATTGAAGGATAAGAATGAGATGTTGGAGGTGCCTCTTCATTAGGTAAGGAAGGGTTATCCGATGTTACAGAGTAGCTAAAATATGAAGAACTTCTAACATCTTCCTCTCTCAAGGGCAAGTCACCTATGATTTAAGAAGAGGAAGTTCAAGAAGAAATAAATTCCATAAGAAGAAGAGGAAGAGAAACATGTTCAACAAACAATTCTCATATCCAAGGCTGAAGCAGTGATTAAAGAGAAGGATGCAAAATTGTGTTTCCTCAAAATAAAAATGGAAGGTAAAGATTGTCTTGTTTTATCTCAATAAAAATAATTAGAACAACTTAAATTGCAAATGTCTAGAAGGGACGAGGAAGTTGCATTATTGAAAACAAAAGTAAGTAGGCCAAGTAGTATTGTTATCTCAATTTTTGAGTTCTATGATAAAATTGAGATAACCAATCAAATTTTTCATATTCGGGGCTTTTGATCTTTCGTGTGATCCACGAAAACATCCAATTTTCACCCTCAAAGTGTATTTTTGTTCTTTGGGTTTTGGGAACAACTTGCATTTTGACATGTTCCATGTCAAATGTTTCTTGACCCCTAAAACTTGACACACTCCAAGTATTTGGGCTTTAGGTTTTGAAAGTATTGAAGTTGAAAAACATATGCTTCATGCTCGATGTCTTGAACCCGAACCCCAAAACACTATAGTGTATCGGGTTTTCACGTTTCACTTGCATTGAAACATCTCGAGGATTTTGCATGTCAAATACTTGATGATTTCGATTCTAAAACCTTATTCTTTCTTTGTGTCAAGATTTTAGGTTTTCTTGCATTGGAACATGATGAGGAAAAAAAATGTTGAACATGTCATGTGTTTCAATCCCCGAGTTCTGAAAAGCGCTAAGGTTTCTTTGTGTTGGGTTTTTGGGACCTGATTGCAAGAATGGACGACATGTTTATTGTAGTCAAATTCCCGCTTCCGAGTCAACACATTTATTACCAGCGTAGAGGTAGGTTTCCACACGTGTCATATAAGTGTAATAAATTGTAAGGGGTTTATAATACATGATTTTCCATGTCATTTGTGATTGTATGAATTTGAATTTGAACCCGAGCTCCTACTTTTGAAATTCAAAACCCGATTTCATTTTTGTTGGCATTTTTGTTGGATTTTTTCATTTTTCTTTGAGCCCATCTCATTTCTCTATAAATCCTACTCTTCTTGTTGGTTTCCTTTGAAATTTGTGATGATCTTTGGGTATTTTTCATCATGTCTTTTTCCCTTAGCTAGGATTTGTCCTTGGTGTTATTATTGCTTCTTCTCCTCTTCTTAGTAGCTTTTACTTGTATTTAGAAGAAGGCTACGCTTTAGGATTAATAACTTCATGATCGAATGATATTAAAAATTTTTATGATGATGAACACATCAAAAACCCCGACATAAACTTGTTGGGATTTTCAACATGTCTGTCATAATAAAAGTCTGAATCAATGTGATAAATTTTGGAGTCTAACTCATTTGTTTCAAAAATTTAAGGTCTGAGAACAAGTCCCCTTTTTTGATAGTGTATTGGAGATCATATGGTGATAAACATCAAGATAGTTTTGACAATGTGTCAAGTTTTCATGTTGTAAAGTAGGATCAAACTTACGCCCATTATATTGGGAATTATGAAGTGCATAACATCAAGAAATTTTTGTCGAGTGTGTTAGATATTTCAAGGTGCAAAGTAGGTCCAAATTTTTGATAAACTATTGGTCTTCTCGGGGTGTCAAGAAGGAGAAAACCCTGACGGGGAGTTTTTCGGACTTTGAGGGTGTTAATCAATGCAAAGTTCTTGGTTGTCATTCCGAGCATACAGAGGGGTTCTTAGACAAATTTATTTAGTTCATTATCCATGTGTGATTCGGGAAAAGGGAAGGGAAAGGAAGAATCTTCAAAATAAATGAAGTACAAGTATCAAGGGGTCATTCCCCCTTATAACATTGACTCCAATGTCGATATCGGGACAAAGAATTGGGGTATGTAAACATGGATGATTTTGGAATAGGGTCAAGAAACCTACAAAGATAACATGGATGTAATGAATTTGTGATAGTGGATTGTTGTAGTCTTATTTTCTATATCCAATGCCTAGCACATCGGCACTTCATTCATACAAATATGAATGCTCACCCGAAGCACATGAAGCCTACTAGGTCCCTCCTTTACGCTATCTTGTCAAGATGTTAGCATGCATATTCATGATTACCAATACCAAATATTCATTCAATCACAAATCATTACAGATATCATAAGGAAACTCATGTAATAAGGAAACATAAAAGATCAAACCATTACTAAGATCGATTGCACTATGTGATAACCATACTCAGATACATCAATTACCAGAATCCATCCACAACTATCCATTAATAACCAAAATAATTACATAGCAAAAGTTAAATACATGATATATCGACTAGTCTCAATAGAGTTATGTGCACTAGAACATCGTAGTAAAGCATAACAATATAATCCATATAGTGTACCTTCAACAATGCAATATATATATATATATATATATATATATATATATATATATATATATATATATATAAGGGTGGGTACTTGCCCTTCACCATTATGCGTTCTCAAAATAGGCCACATGCTCAAAATAGACAACATGCATGCTTCTACAATCTCACTAACAATAGATTATTCTAATCTTATACTTCACTTCAATCCTATTATTAGCCGAACTCGTGCATGTGATTTTATCCCAAAAATAGACTCTTCTTAGCCAAAGTCTCCTTGTGTGTCGCATACTCCAAGTCTATTCTTAGCTTGTCCCTAGAAAATTAGCTAAGTCTTGATTGTCTGTCTTCTTGTGCACATTTGCGTGCTCATCTTATTCATTCTCCGTGTACTACCTCTATCATCATGTGCGCGCACACATGTCTCATCCTATCCCAATACTTAGTCATTTTTTTGCAGCCAAAATTACCCCACACTAGGTATGTTGTCCATCCTTGGTAACACTATATTCTGCTCCACAAAATAATAGTATAGTACTCCACCAAGAATCAAATAATAAATAATTTGAATGTATGGCGCGCACCAAAGAGTAAAAGAATCAATTTGTTTATTGAGTGAGAAGGAGTGGAAATTCTTGAATCACCATTTTCTCTAACTAATTCCACCCTTCTAACTCCCTACTACCATGTGTCGGCACATTACCAACAATCTCAATGACATCTGCTTTGAGTTAAATCTTAACCCCTTCCCTTCACCGCTAAATCGGATTCTCCAACTGTTTACCAAAGCATCATTCAATGTGTCCATCATGTGTATTATCTAAGGGAAGAGTTCCTTGATTTTCTCTTGATTAAGGCTCTTAACAAGTGGATTTCCTCCTCTTCTTGTTTGACCTCGGCCAAAATCCTTTCTCATTCTACCCTGTTACTCTTGTTTTTGGCCTGGAACTCCTTCAACTCTACTTCGTCCTTAGCCACCAACAAACCCACAACATGGTCTAATTATTTGAAGTTGTCATATACGACTTTTACTACATGCGCAACTACTTTGATTGCTCCAACCAACTCACCATCTTTGTTGTCATGCTATTTTTGTGCCAACACATATTCTACAAATTCCAAGGTGAGAGTTGGCCTTTCACTTGTAATCATTTGTGATAGATATTCTAGGCAATGGAGGGATAACTCATAAGTAGTTTTTCCTTGAGGTACCAAGTCCGAGCGTGTGAGTGTAATTGCATCTCGTGATGTACTCTACTTTTTGTATGTGGCACGTGTCCACCCCCTCTCTTCTCTTACCTCATGTTTCAAGTATGCAATGATTGTTTCCTTTTATTTTATCTCCTTGTCTCTCTCCCTTATCTCTTTGTTATTCATCTCTATCTCTTTATTATTTTCCTGTAGCTCTTTGCGCCAATTTCTAATCCTGCAATCCTTGTAAAAAGTTCTTACTCCGACGTCTGTTGATAGTTTGTTGAGCGCATTACACGCTTACTCATCTGTTAACATTTACGAGTCAAAGTTATCGAGATATTCTCCCTTGGTATGGACTTGATTAGGTCTCTGTTAGTGATTGACGCTAACTCGAACTTTGAATCCTCCATATGTGATTTGGAACACCTAGGAAAGCATATTCCTAGTGCATGAGAAAGCTTCCTCTCTCTTGAAAAATGACCAACAAAACAAGTCCTATGTGGCCATCATGATTTGGTATCTTGCGTGTACCACCTCGATGGGATCAACATCATAGTGCCTCATAGGTCCCTAGGGTATATGCCTTGGTCTTCTATTCTTCCCATGGGAACCCTTCGAAAAACTTAGTGCAAAAATCTTGTTTGATCCGGTCAGTATTTTCTTCACGCATTTCTCCAACATGCTCTACTTCTTGTTCTAATATACGCTCTTTTATGCACTCTACTTCATGTTCGATCTGGCACTTAACTTTAGTTTGAAAATGATGCTCCATCCTAGGCTCTTCAATAGACCCTTATTTTTCCTCCAAAATGTGGGTGATAGAAGCATCGACCCCTTCCATTTCTACCTCCATCACCGGGATCTCTTCATGGTGCATACTATGTTCCTTTGCGTCAGATTATTCAACATCATGTACAGGCGCTACGCTACGCAACTTCCTCTTCATCCCTTTATTCCTCTTTAGTCTTCTCTGTGTCTTCACTAGACACTATCTTCTACTTCTTCTTGATTGGGGACTTCTTCTTTACTGGCTGCCTCCTTGAACTTGTGCATGGTTATGATTCCTTGCGCATAAGGGTCTACTTCACGGTTGCACTTTTGGTCGGGGTTCATCATCACTTCCTTCTTCCTCCTCGCTGATAGGAGGGGTAGCTTGGCGCACTCTCTTATGTCCGACCATATTCTTCCTGTTGGCTCCTCGAGATAGTCAAATCATCTTCCACGTACTTTCCATTGACCACACTTGGATTCAGATATATATAATTTTTCACAGTTGTCACTCCTACTATTGGCAAAGTGACTGACCTTGTCACGTTGATATCATTTGATATTATTCTTTCTTCATATGTGCTCCCCTTCGGGTAGACAAGCGTCGGACACAAAGTTTGGTGCTCATAGTCCACCTTGTTTGAGTCAATCATTATTTTATGTGATTCTTTAAACTTATTCACAATAGTTTGGAAATATTTGGCTGTGAAAGTAGATGGAAGCTTACACTAAGGGCTCTTTGTTTCATCCTTCAACTCAAAACAACCAATACATAAGTGTTGATATACAAAAATTCTGCCTTTCCCTCAGATTTGCGCAGTCATGTTGGGGTTAGACACACACCAATGTTATATAGATCTATAATTAATTGAAGCATGTAGACAATAAACATGGAAATTATACCAGAAGAAAAATACACAAGATATAACATGGTTCACCTAGTGTGGGCTATGTCCACCAGGAAATAGTCAATCTATTATTCTTTGTTTACGAGAGGATAAACAATTAATATTTGTAATGTCGTCCACACCTCTTATGGATGTACAATAATTTTTCCTCACAAGATTCTCTCATCTCTCTCCAAGAATTCCTTCTTACAATAATCTCAATTATCACCTTCTAACCTTATTTTCTAGCTTATAAGCATATACAAACATTAGGAAACTTATCTATGCATTTATAACCCTCTGATCACTTTTATAATCAATGGTTGGATCTGATCCCACGTTTGAAATAAAAACATTAACGCACAAGTAACCGATTCCGCCTACCCAAACAATGCCGATTCATTATGTAAACTGCGCAAGTTTGTAAAACATGCTATTTGTGAAGCCATTTAGCTCCACAATTCAACAATCCCCCACTTGGAGATAAATTGTTGCACTATACCATAAAAATCCATAGTTGGATCCTTTACTTAGCCCGTTTCTTCCTCTTCAATTCTCAAGCTTGAAGACCAACAAAAGTTGAGTGAATCTTGAACTTCTCCATCAACGACTTCGTTAGCATATCTGCAGGGTTCTTATTTGTATGAATTTTCTCCAATTTCAATTTCCCATCCTCCAACACCTACCATATGAAGTGATATCTCAATTGAACTTGTTTTTTCTTGAATGAAATGTTGTGTTCTTTTCCAGATGAATCACACTTTGACTATCACTGTACAATCTGCAATCCTCTTGCTCCTTTCCCAACTCTTCCATGAACCTGCTTATCCATATCATCTCTTTGCTAGCCTATGCGATTGCAACATATTCGACCTCTGTATTAGACAAAGCCATAGCCTTCTACTGATCTCTAAATCTAGCTAAATATTGTGTCACCTACTTTGTGAATACATATCTAGTGGTGCTTCTCCTACTATCCAAATCTCCAACCATATTTGAATCAATAGAGCCACATAAATAAGTATTTGACCCTCCATAACATAAATGCATGCTAGATGTCCCTCTCAAATATATGAGTATCCATTGGAATGCTTTCCAATGCTCTTTATCCAGATCGGCCATAAATATGCTCACAACTCTAACTACCTATGCAATGTATGGTGCGGTACAAACCATTGCATACATAAGGCTTCCAACTGTTGAGGCATATCAAACCCGTGCCATGCACTTGACCTCTTCCTGTGATTTAGGACACTAATATTTTCTTGATTTAAAGTGTCTAGCCATAGGTGTACTTACAAGTTTTGAATTCCATATATAAAACATTTCTAACACCTTATTGATATAATCCTCCCGAGACAAATATAATTTCCCGTTCTTCCTGTCTCTCGTGAATTTACATGCCAAGGATTTTCTTTGCAGCTCCTAAATCCTTCTTTGCAAATGTATGAGCTAAATTTTATTTAAGCTCAATAATGTCTCGCATACTAGATCCTACAATAAGCATATCATATATATATATATATATATATATATATATATATATATATATTAACTAAATAATATAGCTTCCATTTTCAAGCTTCTTGAAATAAACACAATGGTCAGATTCACATCTCATATAACCATGCTCATGCATAAAATTGTCAAACCTCATATACCATTGCCTTGGGGCTTGTTTGAGCCCATACACGATCTTTTCAACCCACACACAAGTTTCTCCTTACCCTTGACTTCATAACCAAGCAATTCGCATATATATCTCTTCCTCTAAATCACCATGAAGGAAAGTGTCTTAAAATCATGCTTTAAGTGTAAATATTCTACCGCAACTAAAATCAAAATAGTACATATGGAAGTCATTTTTACTACAAGAGAAAAATCTCACCAAAATCAATACCTTTTTTAATGCAAACCCTTTTACCACAAGCCTTGCTTTGTATATTTTATGTCCACCCTCTTCTTCCTTGATCCTCGTAAACCAATTTGTTCTATAATTTTCTTTTACCTATTGACAATCGAACCAAATCCTGTTATCCATATTTCGTCCCCAAAGTAAAATATTGGATCAGCCATGACCCCACACGAAAGAATTAGAGAGAACACATTTAAATATTACAAACAGGTTGTAGAGGGACTCTACAATGGAATTGCGGGGCCTGCAAAAGTTTAAATGACCTTGTGCGAGAAAGAAAGAGAAGAAATGACTTTGTCACACAAATCCGTGTCTTAAATCTATTTGACAGACTCGGGTAGGCTCTAAAATGAAAAGAAAAGGTTAGCGTTTGAGCCTGAGTCAAAGCCAAAGTGGGGTGTTGGAGGAAAAGGTGAAAAATTTCCTTTTGTGAAAAGGGTATAAAGGAAAAGATGGAAGCGCATTTCCCCGACCAACAAAAGAATGCCATGTGTCCAAGTGGAGCAGCGGGGCCACGGGGTTTTTGAGTTTTACATTTTTGCAGAAAAAGGGAAAAGGATAAATTACGGACCCGCGAACTTGATTTTTGCCCTAATCTGGCTGCCGTGTGTCCCATATCTAAAAGGGGACCCATGTTTCAAACTATTTTTCCACCCATTTGTACGGACTCGATACAAACTTTGAAGGGGCATATCTTTTAACTCAGGGCTCGAAATATTACAAATTTTACACCGTTGGAAGCGTCTTGATGTCTTCTACACCATGGAAAGATAAAATATCATTTTTGGCCCTGGTAGGTGAAAAATGGAGAAAACATCTTTGAGCCTTTAATGTAGGATCTTCTTACTCTTCAACTACCAGATCCGATTCGATTCGATCCGCTAGGGAACCAAAAGCAACATATTGTGGGTGGATTTGTAGAAGGCATTGATATTTAGTGGTTGAACTTTCAAAGCGGGATTGATGCGTATCTCATGGTGGTTGGAGTAGGATTCAATTTTTCCTCTTCTCTCTCCCTCTCTCTTATTCTTTCTATATATTGTAACACTTCTCATTTTGGAAAAGGAGAGACATTCTAGGCATAGAGAAACTCTGTCAAATTTGTTTCTCGACACCATTTTTGAGCAACGAACCTTCTCCTATGCCTGGAAAATGTATTTGTGCCTCTATTCCATAAATGTAATGGTCTGTGCACCTTCTAGAGCAATAAAAACATGTTTTTGTGGTGTTATTCAACCCTTTGCATCATTTTGTTGTTTCTTCATGCCTCTCCCTTCCAGATTTGTTTTTTATGCATGTATTTCACATTTACAGGTGCAAGATGTTGTGTTTCATGGATTTTAATGGAAAATTTGAAGATCTGGGCCATGTTACTTCTGTCTGACCTCCCTCATCTCCATTTTTTTTGTTTCTTTCTCCCTCAACAGAATATCTCGCTTCCTTTGTTGGTGTATCACCGCTTTAGTGTAGGCTCTATTTTTCCCTCTTTCTCTCTCCTTGGTTCCTTGGAATGGTTATATTAGGTTAGATTTAGTTTTCCTGCACTAGAGTAGCTTATGGCAGGTATTTTGGGAAGAGGAACCAACCTTCTCTGGAGAGCTTTCCCTTTTGTCAGGTCCCACACCTTGGGGAAAGTTCAATGTTATGCAATCACACCAAATGACCCTGCCTTAGAAAAGTAGATTTTTAGAACTCATTTGGGGGTGTTGTGATTTCGCACTAATAGTTTTGGCATGCCCAGTGGGACCAAAGGTCTTCACTTTATTTCATCAAGTTGATGTGTTCTTGGTGGGATTCAGCCTTTTGAGGCACATACAAAGCACATTTGATGACTCCATCTGGTCAAAAACCCATTCTCTGAGTTGTCAGACCTTTTCCATCCATTTTCATCCATTTTCCTCTTCCATCTCTTCCATTTTCTCCCATTCCATGAGGTTGTACAATCATGACTTCATTCCCTTCATGGAACTCACACTTACAACAATATGTCCACCTCCAATGTATTTCCCAACTCCTCCAGATCAACATTATGATCAGATCTAGAACCATTATGCTTACCCATATGAGCAGTGTCAAAACTAGTTTGACTATGAAGCTTATCAAGGACAAGGGGACACATATAATGGCGATAGTTATGTAGAGGATGTTGGTCTACTAGAGAAGATTCAAAAAATGGAGGCTGGCATGGTTTAGTCAAGGGCATAACACAAATGAAGGCATTCAAGATTGGTTGCAGGGAACCTTGTCCATGGGAAGGCCCTTTTCCAAGACATTACAACCCTCAGGAGAAGCTAGACTTCATGATTGGAATGCTGCCCCAACTTGCATAGTGGACTGAGGGGATAGAAGCATATGAGCAAAGTCTGAATCAACCTTGTCAATGGGTAAGTCATTCAACAACTCCTTGTCTTTCTTTTTCTCCCTCTCAAGCTTTATCATTATAGTAGTACCAAGTTTTAAGCCCAACATACGCTGCCCCAAGTGTGAAATCCATCCCTCCATCCCCTAGTCTTCCATCCCATCTCAGTTTTTCCACCCTCTTCTCTTCCAAATCCAAATCCCCTCCACAAGAGCCAAATGAAATACCTCCCCCTCCAAAGAAACAAGAAGTTTCACCTCCTCCACCACCACAAAAAAATGCACAACTAGTTGAATCCCAACCCACTCCTCTTGTCTTCCCAATTCCATGTGGGGGAGATGAAAATAAAAAAATAGTCAAGAAGGACAACAAGAAGAAGAGCCAGGAAAAGAAGAAATGATCAAAAGCTTAGTAAGCTTGGCTCTCAGATATGGGATTGAAAAGATTCCCTTGCTGGTTAAGCCTATAGAAGAGGTGAATGTTGAGGGGCCAGTGGTGACTGAAACTGAATTTGCAATGAGAGGAAGGAGAAGCTGCTCCAAATCCAAAAGAAGAGGAGTGCATTCTAGCTGAGGAGGAGAGTAATGCAACCCTAGAAGCTTTGAGCACAAAATAGGCCATAGAAGAACCTTCAGTTCTTCCTCTCACCTCATCTCTCTCGAACTCTAATGTTGAAGAAGAGTTTGATCTTTCAAACTCAATGTTTGAGAATGAAGGAAAACATGGTGAACAAGTTGCAGATCAAGAGGACACCATGGAAGAGGTTGAACATTTGTAGCAGAACAACAATGAGGCAATTTATTTGTCTGATTTGGAGGATTGTTTTGATGGAGAAGAACCAGTTGAGTTTCTATTGTTTTCTCCTCCTTCATCCACCTTCCAAGCATATGAACCTACTGTCATGGAGGAGAGCATTCAATTGCAATAGCCTACATTTTATAGTAGCCCTCTGGAATCAAGTTTGGGAGACTTAAACCTTCCATGCTCTTCACAGGAGGAAGAAAGGAAAGGGCAGAAAGATATCACCATTTCTCCCATGCCATTCATCCAAGAAGGTCCACAAGAAGACTCCATTCTTGGAGTAGAAATTCAGAGTTATGGGCACATCCAAAGGATCAGACCTCACCCAATCAAGTACTTGGCTTCATTGGAGCCAAGGGAGAAGCCAAAACCAGTCATGCCTACTTCAGGGCATGAGGATGAGTACCAAAGTACCAAGGGTCACCATCAATACCTTCAGGAGTCCAATGTAGGTCAGCTTGAGGAGGTATTTTCCATTAATGTTGATACCTTGATGATTTGGGTGGAGGACAGGCTTATAGCTAGTTTTTCACTCATACAGACAGCTATATTTAGTGTCAAACCATTTGCATGGCTACCTCTCTCAAGAAAGGAAACTACTTCTCTCTGTCAGTTGCAGGCTTTGTTTAGCATTCTTTCCCTCTAGTTAGTTTAGGAGTAGGAGTAGATTTTGCTTTCAGCAGAAGAAGTGCTTATGCACACTCTGCATGTCTCATTTGAGGCATGTATGATTTGGTCTTTGTATATAAGTTTTGTTCGCATTGCTCCAAAGGTGCATAAATCCAGGCTCTTCAGTGTTCATAGTAGGAAACTCATAGTTACCTGTAATAGTTTCCATCTTCAAAAGAAAACAAATGCAGAGCAACTAAATTCATTTCAAAACAGTCCATTTTAGGGATAGATGAAAGCCCCAAAGTTAAAACAATTTTCTACTCTCAGAAATTCCATTTTCAAGATTTTCTTATGAAAATTGAGAGTGCAGACTCAAGTCGAGAAAACATAAAAAACATACAAGTCGGAGCTCATAGTGGCTCAGGGATTAGATCTTCAAAATTTTAGATCAGTCTTGAGTCTATTAGGTAGACTCCATGCCCAATGGATTCTTCAAGGCCACTGGTTTCTTCATCTAGCAGGTAGATATCTCCATGAATCACCAAATTGTTATCCATATTTCACCCCAGGAAACATATTGGATCAGCCATGACCCCGCACGGAAAGAATAAGAGATAACGTGTTTAAATATTACAAACAGGTTTCAGAGGGACTCTATAATGGAATGGTGGGGCATGCAAAAGTTTAAATGACCCTACGAGAAAGAAAGAGAAGAAATGACTCTGTCGCACAAATCCGTGTCTTAAATCTATTTGAAAGACTCGGGTAGGCTCTAAAATGAAAAAAAAGGTCAACATTTGAGCCCGAGTCAAAGCCAAAGTGGGGCATAGGAGGAAAAGGTGAAAATTTTCCTTTTTCAAAAGGGCACAAAGGAAAAGATGGAAGCACATCTCCCCAGCCAACCAAAGAGTGCCATGTGTCCAAGCGAAGCAATGGGGTTGTGGGTGTTTTTGAGTTTTGTGTTTTTTGTGGAAAAAGGAAAAGGATAAATTACGGACCCATGAACCCTGATTTTTTCCCTAATTTGGCTGCCGCGTGTCCCATATGTAAAGGGGGACCCATTTTTCAAACTGTTTTCCCACCCATTTGTACGAACTTGATACAAAATTCAAAGGGGCATATCTTTCGACTCAGGGCTTGAAATATTGTAAATCTTACACCATTGGAAGTGTCTCGACGTCTTCTACACCATGGAAAGATAAAAAATCATTTTTTCAGGCCCTAGTAGGTGAAAAATGGAGAAAACATCTTTGGGCCTTTAATGTAGGATCTTCTTGCTCTTCAACTACCAGATCCGATTCGATTCGATCCGCTGGGGAACCAAAAGCGACATATTGTGGGTGGATTTGTAGAAGGCATTGATATTTAGTGGTTGAAATTTTAAAGTGGGATTCGATGCGTATCTCATGGTGGTTGGAGCAAGATTCAAATTTTCCCCTCTCTCTCTCTCTCTTATTCTTTCTATATATTGTAACACTTCTCATTTTGGAAAAGGAGAGACATTCTGGGCATAGAGAAACTCTGTCAAATTTGTTTCTCGATGCCATTTTTGAGTGTGAAACCTTCTCCTACGCCTAGAAAATGTATTTGTGCCTCTATTCTAGAAATGTAATGGTCTATGCACCTTCTAGAGCAATAAAAACGTGTTTTTGTGGTGTTCTTCAACCCTTTGCATTGTTTTGTTGTTTCTCCATGCCTCTCCCTTCCAGATTTGTTTTTTTGTGCATGTATTTCACATTTGTAGGTGCAGGATGTTGTGTTTCATGGAGTTTAATGGAGAATTTGAAGATCTGGGCCGTGTTACTTCTGTCTGACCTCCCTCATCTCCATTTTTTTGTTTCTTTCTCCCTCAACAGAATATCTTGCTTCCTTTTATGGTGTATCACCGCTTTAGTGTAGGCTCTTCTTTTTCCCTCTTTCTCCCTCCTGGGTTCCTTAGAATGGTTAGATTAGGTTAGATTTAGTTTTCCTGCATTGGAGTAGCTCTTGGTAGGTAGTTTAGGAAGAGGAACCAACCTTCTCTGGAGAGATTTTCCTTTTTAGGTCCCACACCTTGGGGAAAGTTCAATGTTATGCAATCACACTAAATGACACTGCCTTAGAAAAGTAGATTTTTAGAACTCATTTGGGGGCGTTGTGATTCTACACTAACAAATCCCATGTCTCGATTTTGTTCCAAGGATTCCATATCCTCATCCATGCCATGCTCCCACTTCTTGTGGGTTTTATTCTGCATTGCTTCTTCAAAAATTTCGAGCTCAACACTATCAGTCAATAATATATAAAATAAGGAAGGAGTAAATATTTCTAGAGGTTTACTTACCCATTGTGACTTTCTCACATAAATTTGGGGTTCACGAGGTTCAATCTATACATCTTGTACATTTGCATCAACCTCGACATTGATGATGTCGGTCATACGTAGTCAATGTCGGTCAGGTGTGGCATCATTCCGATCTTCTACCATTGGCGTCGGTTCTAGCTTATCGACACCGGTAAGCATCGTAATCGACACCGTTACATACATGTAGGTGCTAATTTTAAATCCGAGAATGTATTTTCTTCCACAAAATCTTCCACCATTTCATTTTTGGGTATCAAAATTGGATCCATCTACATTCTCTTTTCATTCCATTCAATATCACAACTCCTAATAATCTTAGAATCATCTAAATCCTAAAAATGGAATCGAAATCACCAGAGCCATAACCAATAAAAGTGCATCTCTTGGATTTAGCATCCAACTTCTTCCTATTTTCTTTATCAACATGCACAAAATATTCTAAACCAAATACTCTAAGAAAATAAATATCTACCTCTTTTCCAGTCCAAGCTTCTTCTGGTATTCCACCATCAATGCACTTGAAGGCCCATGGTTGATTAAATATATTGTCATATCTACTGCTTCTACCCAAAACTGTAAGGGTAATCCAACATGTATTCTCATGCTTCTTGCACATTCCATGATAGTTTTGTTCATTATTTTAGCCACACCATTCTCTGTGGTGTTCTAAGAACCGTTCTTTCTCTATGTATTATATTCATTGAACAATAATCATTGAAAACCTTGCTACAATACTCACCACCATTATCATATCTAAGGCATTTTAAATTTAAATTGGATTCATTTTCCACAAGGGCTTTCCATCTTTTAAAAGTCTCAAAAACATCATATTTATGCTTTATATAATAAACCCATACCTTTCTTGTGGCATCATCAATAAAAGTCACATAGTATTGGGATCCTCATGAGAAGCTACTTGGGCTGGTCCCCACACATATGAGTGCACAAGATCCAATTTTTTCTCCTTCTTTATTGCCCTAACTTTAAGAAATATCACTTTCTTTTGCTTTCCAAATATGCAATGCTCACAAAAATCAAGATCTACATTTTTCAAATCTGATAACTTACCCTTTTCCTTTAAGATTTACATTCCCTTTTTACTCATATGGCCTAGCCGATTATGCCACATGCTTGCATATGAATATAAAGTAGATAGAACAGAAAAGGAATCAGTAATACAGGTAGACAAATACAATGTTCCTACCTTCTTTCCTCTTGCCACAACAAGAGCTCCCTTGGTAACTTTCAAGAGTGTGAATGTAACCATGCAACCAGATTCACCTAGTTGTCCTACAGAAATTATATTTCTCCTGAGGCTTGGCACATGCCTCACATATTTCAATATCCATGTATTTCCATTCTACAATTTTAGATGAACTTCCCCTTTACTAGTAATATTGCATGGTTCATCATCTCCTAAATAAACATGCCCAAAATTACCCTAGACATAGTTTCGAAATAACAACTTTCTAGGGGTAGCATAGAAAGAAGATATTGAATCTAAAACCCATGATTCTATTTTACTATCCAAGGAGAGAATAAGGGCATATTGCATTACCTTAGATGTAACATTTTCCTCTTTACTTTTATCTGGTACATTCTCTTTTTTTCCTTGAACCAACAATCCTTCTTTGCATGTCATTTCTTTCCAAAATTCCAACAAGTTATTCTTCTACCTCCGGATTTAGATATGCCATTCTTAGACTTTGATTTCTCATTATTCTTGCTCTTGGATCTCTCCTTTTGCATTCCCTTTCTTTCTACATTCAAAGCATTTCTCGATGATGACTATGTTGTACTTTTCCTACGTATTTATTCATTGAGGATTATACTAACTAACGAGAACATCAAACTTCAAAATATTAGTACCAAATGTTGTATTACTAACAACCATTACCAATTTATCCCAACTATATGGTAAAGAGCATAATAATAAAAGTGATTTCACTTCATCATCAAATGAAATATTAACCGATTTTAATTGATTTATAATGGAACATAAATCATTCAAGTGGCTTGATACAGATCCACCTTCTTGCATTTTAGAATTAAATAATTTCTTCATCAAATAAAATTTATTTGAAGCACTTGGTTTTTCATATAAATTAGCTAAATATTTCATCAACTCTACCATGGTTGCTGCTTTAGTAATATTAGAAGCTACAGATTCTGCCAAGATCAATCTTATAGATCCCAGAGCCTTTCTGACAAGAATCTTCCATTTGTCATCAGTCATCTTTGTAGGCTTCAAACTCACATCCAAGTAAATATAAATCTTTTTGATATAGATAATCTTCCACCTGCATCTTCCATAATTGATAATTACGGTGTCAAATTTCTCCACTTTGTATTTGTTATCTTGTCATTGATGTGCTCCCACTCAATTAGAAATCCCTCTATGAGTAAATTTTTCAACACACAAAACCCTCAAACAAAAAATCTCTGATACCAGTTGTTGGGGTTAACACACACCAATGTTATACAAATCTATAATTAATTGAAGCATGCAAGACAATAAACACAAAAATTATACCAGAAGAAAAATACACAAGATATAACGTGGTTCACCCAATGTGGGCTACATCCACCAAGAAACAACCAATCTATTATTCTTTGCTTTACAAAGGATATACAATGAATATTTACAATATTCCACACCTATCACGTATGTACAATCCTTTTTCCTCACAAGCTTTTCTTAGCTTTATCTAAGAATTATTTTTTACAATAATCTCAATTCTCACCTTCTAACCCTAGTTTTCTAGCTTATAAGCATATACAAACATTAGGGAAACTTAGCTATGCATTTACAACCCTCCGATCACCTTTATAACCAAGGGTTAGATCTAATCCCATGTCTAAAATAAAAACATTAATGCACAGGTAACTGATCTTTGGTTACCCAAGTGATGTTGGTTACTCCCTGTGTGACTGACATTGGTTACCCAACCGATGCCGGTTATTGTGTAAACCTACAAGTTTGTAAAGCATGCTATTTGTGAAGCCATTTAGCTCCACAAATCAATGAGTAATTCACCGGGAATGCATCACTGCCCCCAAATGCATCACACATCTTCTTGTACCACTAATCTCCCTGAAATTTGTATGTAAGAGTTATATTTTCAAATGTGTACTTGAAAAACCTTTTTGTGGGGGTACTCCCATATCTTATCATTGGGTCCATCCGACACCCCAATCTCAGAAAATACTATCAACAACAAAATATTCCCAAAAGTGATTTTGTCACCTGTGTAGGCCTCTTCAATAATCTCTTCACTACAAATACCGTGAGGTTGTATATTGTTCCTGCACAATCTTCCGGACAATTTACAACCATCATTTTTTCACTTTCCCCATCGTTCTTGTCCATTCAACTTAGTAAGTAGGTGTGCTACATTTGTATAACGAGGTAATCTAGTTTTGGAATGTCCATTGCGTGACTCCCTCGCTGATAGTTGAATTCCTTGATAGTATTCTTTACTTCATCAACATCATCCAATTCTAAAAGTAGTTCTACACCTATGCTCCAAAGTCTAGTATACTTGTAAATTAGTGTTGTAGTTAGGCACATACTCATTCCAACAAAATAGAAGAAGTCTTCATAAACACATGAAATTAGCCATTGGTACAATCGCTCGGGCTTGCCAAAGTACGAGAGCTCATACAACTGGAGCATCTCGCATTTTACAAAATTTTCTCTCCTTCATCATCATATATGGGATTTCCTCTACGGAGTCTTTCGTTCGAGTCTTCTAGACCAACTCTCTTTAAATCAAGGCGTGCATTGGCATCGTGTGATGGTTATAATCACTTACATCCATTTTATGTATATGGGATACCCATTCCTTCCCCATCAATACTCCATCAAGGTACTACATCTCCGAGTACCACTCTTCATGCAGGTCTTCCACTATGAGATTTTCCTTGCCCTTGTTCTTTATTTTACCCTTCAGTGATGTGGTTGTTGCTTTCCTTGGTGCCATCCTAGCAAGCAAATTCAAACTTATACCTTACCTTGAATTGTCTTTAGTACCCCGAGTTTCTTGCTTTCAACCGTATGTGTAACAATGTTGTACTTATTTTCCGGGTTCTCAATCTGTGCCCTAACTCCTCAAACCCTATCCATAAAAATTATAAACTCCTTTAAACACACTACACACCATCTCAATCTACAAATTCCCCTTGAATGGGACTCTCTTTTCACCCGGTCATGTGTTTATTGCAACCTAGTCATTAATTCTCCAACTTTACACGTAAATTATAAAGAATTCCTTCACAAACGCTCGAACTCACTCAAAATCATACAAGAAAATGCACAAGTTTTACAAAAGGTAAGGTAAAAATGAATTTACCCTGACACCTTTTATAGTTTTCCAAAATTTTACCCCATTAAATTCTCACCACCTACCAACGTACAACAACTTTAAATCTACTTTTACTCCCGCCTTTTCTATTGTTTTCCTCCGGCGCTACAATCATAACCTTAGGTGCGCTTTACTACTTTTCGGGCCACAAACCTCCTTGCGTGCGCTTCCCTTCACCTAAGTACATAATCCACTGTGTCTCTCACTAAGTAGTTCACCATGCCGCTGCCTACCTCATGTTACACTACACGTCCATTATTCATACATGCTTTTTCTTCTGAGCATCATTTTTATTATCACCATCCTTCTTATGACACATTTTCTACTTTCTTTTACTTTAGTGTAACAACCAACATCATCATCAATGCGTGCACCCCTTTATTTCTTAGTCAACCTTCAACACCAACTTTTTTTCTCTTCTACACGTACTTGTAATCCACCCCACACTAAAAGTATGTGTGGTCCTCTACACATGAACTCAAAATATAGTAATCAGCTTCTAGCATGTAAGCGTGCTTATTACAACAAAACACATAACTAAATTGAAAATTCATAACAATGATGAAAGGAAACACATGAAAGGGAAATCTAATCTAAGTGGCAATGTTGCCTTATTACAAATACCAAGAAGCTTTATTTATAGTAGGGAATTAACCTACTCCCATTGAAAGTAAGGGATACATGATTCCATCTAGCACATGTAACTAACAAGCGTCAGAATCAAGTATTTGGGTTACCACAAAAGATCCCAACCAATGCACCTTTAATTTCCCTAAATGATGCAAAAAATTGGAATCATATAGAAGTACCATTTTTCCAACCTCAAATGTCTTATTTCTAATATGTCTATCATGTCACGCCTATCTGTCTTGCCTTCTCAATCTTCGAATCCAATGCACAATTGTGTGCCACTCATCTAATTACATTAGTTTCTCAATGAGTTTTGCATAGCTTGTTCATTAGCTAGTCCACTTGCGTTCACAATATACATTGATGGTAACTTGAATTCAACAGTAATACTGACCTCTGTGCCAAACACTAGCTGAAAAGGTGTGGCCTTATTCAATATCTTATAAGTGATCATGTATGCCCAAAGTACTGTTGAAATTTTATCATCCCAATCTTTTTGAAAGGAACGATAAGAAGATTGTTCCAAGCCATGATCTCAGATGATAATAGCACACCACATTAGATTTGTAAAATAGAAGAGCTCAAATACCATATATGCAAATCCATCATAATCCATAATGCTCAGTACATTACATTATAATGACTTGAATTACTCAATAAGAAAGATGTACATATAGGAGGAGGAAAGTGTAACTACTACCTAAATCAGTGGTGAAGAACTCCCACTAAGCGATCTTGGTAGTTAAGGTAACTCAGGAGACTAGTAAGCTAACTCCACATAACTAAGAAGTTAACTCAATGAGAATTAGTAAGCTAACTCCACACAACTAGTACACCTAAACAAGCTAACCCAACAAGTGTAAAAATTATCCTAATAAATAAATAAATGGATAAATAATAACCTACACTAACAACCTCTCGTAAGAATAGCTTTGGTGGGTGAAAAATAAGATGGGTCCTAGAAACAAGGCCTGATGAGGTACCCACATACAATAACTAGCAAAATTGGACACCGCAAGGTACCCAAAACTAGTGATAACAAAGTAAAGAGAGCAAAATCCTGCTACAAGATATCCTAAGAATCTCGGCTCCAAAAACTCGTACAATGTTGAAGAAGTTTGGTGTGCATTGTGGTCTGAATCCACTGCTCAATCATAGAACTCAAAAAACAATTGATACTGGGCTTCACCATAATAGACAAGGAGACAAGTCAATTGAGTGATGTCAAAAGTGAAAAAAAAATACCAAACATAATTTGATCAACTGCTACAAATAGGTGTGCCACCATCCAAGAACAACCAAGGAAATAAGGCAAGGACATGAGATCCAAATAAATAGAAGTGCCATGATCCAAGAAAAGCCAAGTTTACGAGGCAATGGCACAAAATCGAAGAAGCAAGATCAACCGCTACAAATAGGTGTGTTATGATCTAAGAACAATAACCAAGGCAATATGGCAAGGATAAGGGATCAAAATAAATAGGAGTGCCATGATCTAAGAACAATAACCAAGGCAACAAGGCAAGGACATGAGATCCAAATAAATATGAGTGCTATGATCCAAGAAAAGCCAAGGTAACAAGGCAATGACACAAAACCCAAAGAATCAATATCAACACCACACCCTCCCATATTGTTGAATGAGTAGAGTGATACCACATATTTTTATGAGTTGCCAAAATCAACTACTTGAACACTGAAAAACTAACATTGAGCTTCACCAGAATAGCTCCCCCACAAGAGAGATTGTCAACATGCCAAAAAAGTGTTGAAAATACAGATCCAAAATATCTCAACAAACAAGAGATATATAAATGTATACACCCATAGAGTACAATAATGCAACATGCCAAAATTTTACGACGTCGGGCTTAATCGAAATTGCATCCACAAGTGATTACAAAACCCTCCCAAATTTATAACTTTATAATTGAGTGCATGTAAATATTACAATGAGTAATAATACCTTTTACATTTGAAATATATGTATACAAACATCATCAATGTGTAGATCTCGAAAAAATACACAATTTAAAAAAAAAAGATCACCTTAATCCGAGCTATGGATCAAAAGTTATGAGCTCTAGAAGGTTTTTCTATTAAAATAATATTTTAATGCTGATATTTTTTTAAAAGGTACACGTGACACCCAAATGTCCAAAGGGTAAAAGAGTGCATCCACATGATACATGCTTGTGACCAAAGGATAAAAGCCTGCGCCCAAAACTTAAATGTCAGAGGGTAAATCATTGCATTCAGAGGGTACATGTCAATATCCAATGGATAAAAGAATGCACCTAGAGGGTATAGATCTGTGTCCAGTGGATAAAAGACTACATCCAAAACAAAAATATCTAGAGGGTAAAAGAATGCATCCGAGAAGGTACACACTTATATCCAATGGATAAAATAATGCACCTAGAGGGTACATATATGCGTCCAGTGGATAAAAGACTACATCCAAAATATAAATATCTATAAGGTAAAATAATGCATTTGGAAGGTACACGCTTATATCCAATGGATAAAATAATGCACCCAAAGGGTACAGATCTGCATCTAGTGGATAAAAGAATGCATCCAAAACAGAAATATCCAGAGGGTAAAAGAATGCATCTGGAAGGTACACGCTTATATCCAATGGATAAAAGAATGCACCTAGAGGGTACAAATCTACGTCCAGTGGATAAAAGAATACATCCAAAACAAAAATATCTAGAGGGTAAAAGAATGCATCTGGAAGGTACATGCTTATATCCAATGGATAAAAGAATGCACCCAAAAAGTACAATTGTTAATACAAACTTTGACTGCAAATATCTCTTTTTCTGGCACCTGTATCAAAAAATAGAGAGAAACCCAGAAAGTTTCTCAAAAAACCCAAAAATATGATATAATTTTTGAGTCAAAAAATATGTCTATACATAATTGTATGGATTTTTTTGGAGAAATGTGCCAAAAACCCTTAAAATGACCAGATTTGACTGTCTCAAAACATGGTCGAGTTTACAGATCAATTATAGGGTTTTGGAACCTTCCAAATCTAATGGCACACTCCATTTTGCATAAAAATGCATGCTGCAGAAAAGTGCTAACAAATTCGAATACATGAAAATAATAAACCCTTGCTTGCAAAGAAAAACTTACAGATGGATGTCTACATCATCTATAGCTCTGATACCATGAAAGGAATGATAAGAAGATTGTTCCAAGCTGCGATCTCAGATGATAATAGTACACCACATTAGATTTGCAAAATAGAAGAGCTAAAATACCATATATAGAAATCCATCATAATCCATAATGTTCAATACATTACAATACAATAACTTGAATTACTCAATAAGAAAGATGTACATATAGGAGGAGGGAAGTGCAACTACTACCTAAATCAATGGTGAAGATCTTCCACTACCGACATCTTTGGTAGTTAAGTTAACTCCAAAAGACTAATAAGTTAACTCCACATAACTAGTAAGCTAACTCAACATAACTAGTAAGCTAACTCAACATAACTAGTAAGCTAACTCCACACAACTAGTACACCTAAGCAAGATAACCCAAAAAGTGTAGGGCTAACACAAGTGTAAGAATTATCCTGATAAATAAATAAAAGGATAAATAATAACCTACACTAACATTTTATTCTAACATCACATATTTTTGTTAATGTTTGTCCTGAATTTTGTTAAAAGCTTCTACAAGTACCATTGGTTTGTGGGTGATAAGGGGTAGTCTTATGGTGTGCCACCATAAAATATACCAAAATAATTTTGATCATCTTATTTAAAAGCGAGTTCCTCTATCACTTGTCAATCTCAAAGGACAAACATACATGCTAATAATGTTTTCCCACAAAAATCTTGTTGTTGTAGCTGCAGTATAGTTCTTTTTAGCAGATGCCTTTGCCCACCTTGTAAGATAATTTGTACAAGACAAGTTAGGATGTGCACGCACTAGTCCTACATGTGGGTGGGGAAATAGGGCCTACAAAGTCAATCGCCCACTTCTCAAAAGGATCAATGCTTGTAATAGGTGCAACAAAATCTCATCTCATGTTTCAAGTTTTCCAAGGCATTAACAATGATCACATGCCTTAACATATTCCTTAGTATCCTTATACAAGGTTTCCCACCAAATTCCAACCATCATAATCTTATGTGTGGTAGCATCACCCACAAAATGTCCTCCTGCTATTCCACCATGACCTTCTTTCATAATTCCATCGTGCTCATGCTCTAGTACATAATGAAACAAAACTTCATCACGACCCAACCGGTACAAGATTCCACCAATCAACTGATAAGGTGTCATGCATATTCATGAAGTGACTTTTTCTCCAATGTCTTCATTCCTTTAGGCATCTACCCTATGCGTAAAAATACTACAATGTCCTCCGATTCTTTAGGCACATGATTTAATATGAACAACTATGCATCTAACATTATTTCCTCAAAGCTCTGTGCATCCTCGTCATAATTGATCCTTGATAGATAATCATGCCCTAAATTACTCTTTCCAGGTTTCACAACAATGGTGAAATCAAATTCTGAAATAAAAGCATCCATCTACAAATGTTCCCTTACAAAATATGCTTATTGACCAAATACTTGAGTGTCATATGATCTGTATAAAAGATAAACAAGGTCACCAACAAGTATTGTCCGAATTTATGCAAAGACGTAAATAATTGAAAGAGCCTCATGCTTAGTAGTTGTGTAATTCTACTCCGCTAGTGTCAACTTCCTTCTTACAAAGAAAACAGACGATCTACAATTCCTTCTCCTGGTTGCGCCAATACGCACCAATTTCTATGCTAGAGGCTTCAACATGAACATGATTTTTTTACATAAAATAGTCAACCTTTCCTTCAATGTTTCAAATGCTTATTGTTGCGCATCACCCCAATAGAATTTTTCTTTCGCCTTCAACAATTCGTCAAGGTTGTAACAATCTTTACATATCCTTTGATGCATTTTCTATAATATCTTATATGTCCCAAGAACCTACGCACCTCACTTTGATTGTTAAGTTCTTCCAAACCCAAGATCACAACTATCTTAGTTGTGTCTACCAACAATCCTTCTTTGCAAATGATATGCCCAAATGCCAAAAGGTGTTGAAAAGATGCACTTATTAATATTGAGAGATATTCTCAACCGCATGTACCTCTCAAACATGAACCTTAAATTGTCACAATGGTCCTTGATTAAGTCATAGATTATCCAATCAATTAGATATACCCGTAAGAACTTATGAATAAATTCTTTAAATGCCCTGCACAATAATACACGAGAACACACTTGCTGGCACATTTTTTAGTCCAAAGGGAATAAATGTATATGCAAAGCTTCCCCACTTAGTGGTGAAAGTAGTATTTTCTTGGTCTTCCTTTGTGATGCGCACCTGGTGATAACCAGAAAATCCATCTGTAAAAGAATATATTACACGCCCAGAAACTCCCTCAAGGATATCTTCTTTGAATGGGGTGGGAAATGATCAATAACACATGAAGCATTGATTTCCTTGTAATCTACACAAATCCTTATCTTTCCATCCTTCTTGATGATTATGACCATGGGGCTAACCCACTCAGATTCTTCAATAGGCTCAATGATTCCAGACTTGAGCATCTTATCAATTTCTTCCTTTACCTTCATGTGCAAATTAGGATTCATCCTATAAGGCCTCTTCCTAACCTCATGCATGCCTTCTTTCAACTTGATTTTCATCTTGCCCAGGGAAGGGTGGACTCCTTTTAACTCATGATAGCCCCACAGAAATAAGTCTTGAAAGTCACACAAAATTTCAATAAGCTTAACCACTTCTTTCTCTGACTAGTAATCACCAATAATGGCCTCCTTAGACTACCTTCCATACCAATGTTAACATTATTTTTCTTCATAGGATCATGATACACATACTCCTTCTCATCTACAAAGTGTCCATCACCTCATGTATACCTTCAGTGTGGTCAACATCCAAGTTATCCACTTCCTCATCATCTATCATGTACACCAGTTTTCCCTTTTCTTTCTCTTTCCAAGTGCGAACCATATCGTCTTCATGATTAACTAAAATGTGGAATAATAATAGTTAACCTAATCTAGAACAACATATAAATACAATAAATAAAGGTAATAAGTAACTATGAAAGTAACCCAAGAAACTATGAAAATGGAAATGCTAAACCCTAGAGTACTAAGAGAGTTAAAATGAACTCAGCTGATTAGAGGAGCTCATTTGGAGTGTATCGTAGAAGTGACTAGAGAAACATGAAGTAGGAACGACTATGTATAGGTCCCAAAAAGGAAGGATCGTAGCTATCTCGAGTGGACTGGGAGCCGAGAGGGACATGGGTGCCTATGGATGCCATGGTCTCGTAGAATGGACACTCGGTCTCGTGTAGGAGGTCAAGAACTGAATTTATTAGGTTCGGTAGTTGGTTTGAAACCCTTGTTGTTTAACAAATTAACTTTGTTGCACCGATCTAGGTGGCGCTAGTAATCCTAGATGAAAGAAAGACTTGCAAGAAACCACAAGAAGTATGAAAAGCTTAAAAAAAAGAATGCATATGAATAGGTCAAACTAACCTCACTACCACAACATTGGGCTTACTAATTAATCATTGCACTATATTTTAGACCTAAATGTAGTTCTAGTGTGTGTGTGAATCATGTGCCCTAGGTGCTCTTGTGCTATTTACACTTTGTGAAGTAGCAAACAATAACTAGATGTAAAAATGTAGTAGAATGGTGGATGAAATAGAATAGAATCCCCTCCTATGCTTGTGTGATGTAGATGAACCAACCTTGTCCCTTGTGATGTAGTTTGAATGTATGCAAATGATCTCAAAATTCCTTTGATGAATGAAACCCTAGGTGGATGATAGTAGTGAGTAGTGCTCGATCCTCATTATGGTCTCATAAATTTGTATTTATATGGTTCTCTTGATCCGATTTCGTAATTAACCCACGAAATGGCCAACCACCAAAAAGATAAGAAGTTGAAATAGATAGAAAGTGACCAAAAAGTGGTGGAAATTAGAAAGAGGATCGGGGTGCCCCAATCTGGGACTAGGGCAACCGACGGCACCATAGTACTAGCCTAGGCACCTTGGTCAAGGCTAAAATGACGCAAACTAATGAAAATTGACTGGGCATGTATGTGGTAAAGGTCGGGAATTATAAAGAAAGTAAATAAAAATGACCAAGAGATGGGGGTTAATTAGTACTTTCTTGACTCAAAAACCATATGAATAGTAGTATGAGACCAGGACTAAATAATGTCTAAAGTGCATGATTTTGTGTCTACATTTGCCCCCACTTTATGTTGGTGAGTGAAAAGATCAATAACATAAATTAGGCATGATGCATACACGATGTCCATGAAGATTGTAATAGAAAATGTGCTTAGAAGGACTAGACAAAGTGTGGAATGAAAAAGATGGAGTGTGGAAAATAAAGATGAAAAAGTGTTAAAAAGTGATGAGAGTGAACCTAGGGCGTGCTTGCGTGTGTAGCTACTGATGTGTGTGATGTACCTACATAGTTAGTATGGTGTGTGTTTCGTGAAATGTTGTTACTATTGTTGTTGCCCCCATTTAACTTCTTGTTTCCCATATGGATGGACCTTCAAGGAGAAAAAGATCAAGTAGACAAATATGTATGTATGTGTGTGTAAAAGATGCATATATATGTACATAAAAGCATGTAAATGTAAAATACGCAAATGAAAAATGTAAATGGAACATGTGCACCTGATCCATGTCGAGAAAGAGAGTGCGAAGGATATCCTATATCTTGTCGCAGTTTTTTGGGTAATCCGATGCCATAGGCGAAGAAGTATAGGGAGGAATTCTCTTGTATCCTCTAACCTTTAACTATTTCCAACACGTGTGAAGAGATTTCGTATGTCCTTGTTTTTAGGTGATCTCAAGCCACCGGGTGAAGAAGTATAGGAGGAATTCCATTGTATCCTTTAACCTTTAACTTCTTCGTAGAATGCTAAGGACTACCGTGCCTGTAAAAGCCACCATGTACAAGGTTCATAGACTGGTCTAAACCCACTGGGCCGTATGTAACCCATAATGGGAAGGGTAGAAAGCTGAACTGAATCGAACCGATGTAGAAGAGTTGTCTAGTATTTAAAACCCCAAATGATTCCCCCTCTTTGGGGCACATGTAATGTTGTTGATAGGAGAATGTGGCCCCAAAAGAGGACCAACCGCATGAACTCTGTAATTTTTCCCTACATGGGGAAAGGAATGCACTTGGTAGAAACCAAGGCACACACAAACAAGAAGGCTAGCCAAAAATGAGTGTTAGTAAGAACAAGGCATGCATGTATAAAGTAATGTGTAATCTACCAAACAATATAGTATTGTAATCACACAAGAAGACAAAGTAGACCTCCAAAGTGGGTTGTAAAAATGGGACACCAGCCATGATGTCACAAGACACACAAGGCCATAATGGCTGCATATAACAAACAAGTGTGCACATCAAACATAGGGAAAAGCCCGCAAACAAGGAAAAACAATAACAAACAATGTAACACACAAGTATGGAAGCAAATATCCCTACATAACAAGTGTTGCGCATGAAACACCGTTAGTATATTAGAAACATAACTAGTATGTGAAAAGCATTTACAAGAAAGTAATGAAAAGTGCTAAGTACAAAATGAAACAATAGAACCTGGAAGAGACAAATATGCATGCCCCAATGACCGAGTGTAGTATGGGTAGTGTTGTCCAAAATGACTCCCGAGTTATTTGGGAAACCTACATCCCCATTCTAGCTCAAGTTCCTTTTGCAGGATGTGTGAACGTTAGTTGTCTTCTTGGGTCAATTCCTTATGCATTGTATTTCCTTGCACACTTATGAAAGATCTTTATTTCTATGCCTTCTATCTTCCCTTCCTTTTCCATTATATATTCCATTTTTCCCCTCATGCCCATTCTTGGCGTATTCACCTTCCTCCTAGTACTCTATGTACCCTTTCGTATGTGCCTTGGACTTGCTTCCTAAGTTAGCTGCCCCGACATTCTTTAGCACCCCTCCCCTATTGTCGTGCATTAATCATTTTGATGCTTGCACCCCACTTATATAATTTTCTCGTATAAGTATACTTTCATCCCTCCTATATGCGACACTTTTGCGCATCCTTTCTCTACTTTCCCTATACGCCCCCTTCTTTCACGCACACACCCTCACGCCTTCTTTTCCGCTAGTTATTGTGCCACATGGCATATGTCGACATTGAGTGAGCTAAACACAACCAATAAAAGTGCATTAGTTGGGCATCAAATCCTTGTAACGAACTACTGTGTGACACGTGGCAAAAGCAACAAAACAAGTGTACAATTGGTTACCCTTTAACCATTCTACATGCACCACATGTCATTGCATGTTAGAGTGGACTGTAGATGTCGAACATCGAACTCTTACTACTGAGCTTGGATTAGGGCATGATTTTTCTTATTCAAAACTTCGACATGGGCTATTGTAGTCATTTTTACACCCACCAGAAGAACAAGGGAATCCCATGCGCACTAGCCTATCACCCAGTGGGAATTGGGCGCTCACCCGAGGCACGCGTGGGCACCAAGCCTCTCTTTTATGTGAGTTAAGTGGGAAAGCATCATCTAGGTTAGGAAATTAATGAATAATGGTGGCAATGAGACACACATTCATCATCGGACTTAGAGCGGTCTCTAGAAAAATGTGTTCATTCCAAATAGAAAGTACTTATAGATAACATATAGACTACAACAGGAAGGAAAATACATAAGATCTTACATCCATTACATAACATCCATGAATAGAAATGAAACAATATAGATATGGATTGAATCAACTATACTCATCATCATTCATGTTTGTATCCTCATTACATTCCTACTCATTACAATCAATGGATCCACTTAGACTACCATAGCTTGATCAAACCGAAGTCATACATCATAGCAGGGGATCATGTCTTTCATCCACATAAAGAAAATTTACATCCCAGCCCCTTAATGCATTACTCCATAGTATATTCCTTACCCAATCCCATAGAGTCCTTGCAATATATCTACAAAACTCTACTCTCTCTCTATCAATCTATATGTCTATCTCTTGATCCTTTGATCCTTCTGCTCTCCTCCCCTGTCCTTTATGTGGGTGCTCATATATATAGGCATCCTATGGTGCCAAAGCACCTCCTTTATGGCCTCGAGATCCATTGCCAAGCATCCATATGGGCTTTCCATGGGAACATGCTCCTTCAGGTATGGGCTCTGCACATTCTGCCATGATGGTCTCCTAGGCACGCCTGTTCTCTAGCATGGGTTCTACATGTTCTTTCATGATGGTATTTGTCGACACTAAAATTTTCCTCCATAATTTCTATTTCATTAATGTATGTATTAGGAATAGGATTTTATTAAGTATAATTAGTAGTAGCGTCTGATAGAAGATAACGGCGCCGTCAGACGGTGCCGCCAATAATGTGGAGTACGGTAATAGTCAAAGTACAATAGGAATGTTGTAAAAGTGAATATTTGTTGTAAGTGGTCCAGTAATGTTAAAATGTCAAAGTTTGGGTAATTAGAGAAGTAAGGTCTACATGATTAGGAATTAGAAATATTATATTGGTAATAAGGACAAGGAGTGAGGTCATAAATATTTTGTGTATTTTATTTGTAAAAAGTCTAAAAATGTGGAACCCATGTAAAATGATAAGGTTTATCTTATCTTAAAAGATAAGCTTACATGTACAGATAAGAGTTAAGGTATGGAATATGATTCGTGGAGTGGATTTCTTATCCTATCTTAGAGATAAGATGGATAAGCCTGGAAGTTCTATAAATAGAGAGGCCACCCCCCTCATTTAGCATAGAAGGAAGTAGTGAGAAATATTGTAGGAAGTGTGCAAAGGAAGCCATCAGTTTAAAGGTGTGTTGAAGAAGCCATTAAGAGGTGTAATTGTAAAGTTTCTCCCATAGTCTTGGTGAAAGGCAAGTGAAGTCAATAACACTTGAAGTACCTCATGGGTGAGATTGTAACAATTTCATGTTAATATTATAATTTACTTTGATATTTCAGATTTGTCATCATTCCGTCTTATCATAGTCGATGGTATTCTTGTGTTATGTTGTTGTTTTGTTTCCAGATTACATCCACCAAACTAAAGGTTGTGCATTAGTAAATAATCATAGCACGAGGAGTTCCGGTGAAGAATTATCATAGTGCCGGATTGGTGATGACATTTTGGTTCCGTTGCCGGGACCATTCCTCGTTGGTGGATTTTCTAGAGAGATATTCCCACTTAGTCAAAAATCAATTGGAGGGTAACCTTATTTTTACTGTGCATAGTAGTTACCATGGTAAAGTCATTTTTACCGTGAATAGTAGTTACCATGATAAAGTCATTTTTGTTGTGAATAGTATTTATCACAAAGATAAAGTCACTTTTACCATGAATAGTATTTACCACAGTAACTTCACTTTTTACCGTGAATAGTGTTTACCACAGTAAAGTTAGTTTTTACCGCGGTCGGTCAAGTTTTACCATAGTTTACCGTGGTCATTTCTATTTTACTGTAGAAAGGTGTAAAGTCACTTTCTAGTATAGTGATTCCAATTATTTGTGCACATAAGTCTTGTTGATTGTACTTGTGGGTTGGTATTTCACGGTGGTTACTTTTGAAAATGGGAAAGATTCCTATTTTTTCAACTCAATCTAATGAAGATGCTTCGCTTTCATTCAAGAGTTTAAACGATCTTGTATTTGTAATGGCCTTATAAGAAGGGAACAATGGAATGAATTTTTCCTACCTTTTTGGATGGTTCAAAGCACTTAGGTGGTTTGAAACACTAGGTGATAATGTGAAAAATTCATGGGATTTATTAAGCGAAAGTTTTCTTGAAGAATTTGGTGAACAATGAAATATGCAAATCTCATGATCGAGATCACAAAGATATCCCAAGGAGAGAAGGAGAAGATAAGGGATTATCATGCTTGTGTTCTAGAGCTAAGGAGGAAGCTCAATGCCCAGATCGGAAGGAAGGATTAGTGGATGGGTTGATGAATGGAGTGGATAATCTCCTATGTAGGCACTTCATTCTTGGGATGAAGCCATAGATCGACAACGAGTGAAGTATGACCACCCGGCTACCATTGAACAAGCAAAGGAGATTAAGAAGGCAAGAAGAAAGCATGGAAGAGGAGCCCAAAGAAATTGTTGCTAAAGTAGAGCCTACACCAGCACCTTTGGTCCAGAATCCACAACCACTCCCGGTGAGCACAAATATTTCTCCTAGTACATCTACTGAGTATGAAGATTTGCTCAAAAAGATGGGTCAGTTAACTATTAATCTTCTTCAAGGAAAGGAATTTAGTTCTCAGGGAGGAGATAGAGGTCCAAAAAGAAATATTTCTAAAGTTGTATGTTATAGTTGTTATAAAAAGGGTCATTATAAGTATAATTGTCTAGATAGAGCTTCTACATCTGGTACAGGAGATAATGATAAAGGAAAAGCACATGTGAATTCTTTTGATGTAGTAGATAAGAGTAAAAATAATGAAGTAGATGTGTTTGTAACAAAAAGAAAGAAAGAAAAAGATAATCAAGATGGAAATGATCCTAAGAAGGTGAAAGGAGAAACTAGTAAGAAACATAGGAGAAGAAAGTTGGGTGTGCAGGATTTTCTTATTTCACAGGGGCAAGGACCATACTCCATCTTGGAAGATCTGTCCAAAAGGCCTGCAAATATTACATATGGTCAACTCTTGGCTATGTCTTCTGAGAAGAGGCAGGAGTTGCGAAGTGGACTCGATGCTTGACGAAGGAAGGAGGTTGAGGTCTTTGTTTTGGGCAGCGAGGCGGATCCCTATGCTCCACAAGCTGAGGTATTATGTAATGGTATTTCAATTCATGATGTCTTAGTTGATGGAGGTGCTGCAGTTAATGTAATGACCAAGTCCGTAATGAATATGTTGGGGTTAAAAATTGATCGCCCTTCAACACTTATGTTAAGGTCATTAAATAAGGAAAAACTAAACCAGAAGGTGTAGTTTCAAATGTGGCAATATCTGTTATGGGTGTTGTATGTGTGGTAGACTTTCAGGTGATGAAAAATAGTATTGTTGCATACCCAATGTTGCTGGGAAGACCATGGCTAAGGAGAGTTCATGCAAGAAACTACTGGAATGAAGGTTTCATGAAACTTGGATGTGGTAGAGAGAGGGTGAAGATAAACGTGATCCCTTGACATCATAAGGTAGAACCTATGGATTCAAGTGATGAAACTGATGATTGGACATCCTCTGATTACTCTAGTACCAGTGAAGTGGACACAGAAGATGAAGAAAGTGAGGTTGATGTTTCAATTATGGATATCCTTCCATCCACACCAACTCATGACCCCATAAAATTATCTCGAAGAAGAAGTTGATGATCGTCTCCAACAAGTAAAGATTGGTAATGCTGTGATGGAGAGTGAGAAGGAATCCTACCTCCAGCTCTTTCAAAGGTACATACACCTATTCACTTTTGATTACAAGGAACTCCGTCAAGTAAGTTGGGTAGAACATTCTATTGAGCTGGTAGATGGTGCTAAGTCCATAAAGCAAATGCCATATAGAATGAATCCTAATTTTTCCAAGACTGTAAAAGAAGAAATAGATAAGTTGCTTGATGCAGGATTCATATTTGTTGTGGAGAATTCAGAATGGGTTTCTCCCATTGTGAATTCAAAGATTTACCATTTCCTCTTAATAGAAGTAAGTTGATATCATTTTTAGGCCATGTGGGTTACTATAGGAGGTTCATCAAGAATTTCTCAAAGATTACATGACCACTAACCTAGCTTCTTGAAGAAGGATGTTACTTATGAACCGGGAAATAAGGTGCATGAAGCTTTTGGACAATCGAAGGAAGCCCCGGTGTCTTCACTGTTTTGAAGAATCCAGATTGGAGCAAGCCATTCATTGTGTACACTGATGCCTCGGATGCGGCAGACTAGGAAGTACTTTGAGCCAAAAGGATGAAAATGGGAATAAACATCCAATTTACTTTGGGAGTAGAAAAATGAGCGATCTTTGAGGTAAATTATATCAGAATCGAAAAAGAGGCTCGCTATCATTTTTTTATAAAGAAGTTTAGAAATTACTTGCTAGGGCAAAAATTTCTAGTTATAACAAATCATCAGGCTCTAAAATATATTGTAAATAAGCCTAACCCATCAGGGAGGATAGCAAGATGGATAATTTTGCTACAAGAATTTGAATTTGATATTATAGATAGGCTAGGAAAGAAGCATGTCAATGCAGATGCACTCTCTCGAGCCTATGATGGTTTAGGATCATCTTGTGATGATGATGATTTCCCGATGCAAGACATTGTTATCCCTTGACACAATCCTGGTGAATACATAGATATTTGGAATTATCGAATGAATTCAAGTTTCCTAATGGTGCCAATGCAAAGTCTAAGAAAAATATTACTCAAGCCCGGTCGTCCATATTCTATTCTGCATGGAGTATTATTTCAAATAGGACCGATGGATGCAGAAGAGAGGCGGTTGGACGTGATCAAGGGAAGGAACTGCTAGAAGAATTCCACAATGGTACATGTGGAGGGCACTTCTACGGACAACTTACAAAGAAGAAGGATTTTGGATGCGTTTATCACTGGCCCACTCTTTTTAAAGATTGTTATAATTATTGTAAGACATGTGATATTTGTCAAACACATGGTAACCGTAAGACTTCATCAGCTCCATTATGCCCTATTCTTCCACTTGGTCCCTTTAAAAAGTGGGGAATAGACATTGTAGGTCCACTTCTAATTACATCATCCCAAAATAAGTATATTGTAGTTGCACGCATTATTTAACCAAGTGGGTTGAAGCTAGGCCATTGAAAACAACTTCCATGAAGGAAGTGGCAAGTTTCATATATGAACGCATTGTCACCAGATTTGGTTGCCCATTAGAAATTGTAACAGATCAAGGAAGCCACTTCATTAATGAGGTGGTAGAAGCCCTAGTCAATAAGTTTTCTATTAAGCACAGGAAGGCAACAACATACAAGCCAAGCACAAATGGACAGGTGGAACGAACAAATTTTGTGTTGTGTCAAATTCTAGCAAAAGATGCAAAGCCTTGCAGTACATAAATGGGATAAAAGGATTCATGCAAAGCATTGTGGGCATATAGGGCAACATCAAAGTCAGCAATAGGATACTCCCCATTTCAGTTGGCCTATGGCATTGATCCAGTTCTTCCTATTGAGTTTGATATTCCCACTGTGAGAGTTATGAAAAATGAAATGATGGATGAAAGTGATTCAGTAAAAGAAAGGTTGGTACATCTTCATTTGCTGGAGGAAATGAGAGAAATAGCAAAGGATACAAGCCATAAGAAGAAAATGAAGCAGAAGGAATACTTTGATCAAAAGATCCGGTGGTCTCCATTTCATGTGAATGACTTGGTTCTAGTATATGATTCCAGATACAAAAAAAGAAGACAGAAAATTTCTTCCAAAATGGATGGGGCCCTACAAAATAACAGCTATGCATGAAAATGGTACGTACTGACTGGAGGAATTGGATGGCACTCCCATTATGAAATGGGTCAACCACGACAAGTTGAAGATTTTCCAAGCACCAGAATAGTCTACTCCGAGGACGGAGTAGAAGCTAGGAAGGGGGAAGATGTCGACACTAAAATTTTCCTCCATAATTTCTATTTCATTAATGTATGTATTAGGAATAGGATTTTGTTAAGTATAATTAGTAGTAGCATCTGATAGAAGATAACGGCGCCATCAGTATGGTGCCGCCAATAATGTGGAGAACAGTAACAATCAAAGTACAATAAGAATGTTGTAAAAAGTAAATATTTGTCATAAGTGGTCCGGTAATGTTAAAATGTCAAAGTTTGGGTAATTAGAGAAGTAAGGTCTACATGATTAGGAATTAGAAATATTATATTGGTAATAAGGACAAGGAGTGAGGTCATAAATATTTTGTGTATTTTATTTGTAAAAAGTCTAAAAATGTGGAACCCATGTAAAATGATAAGGTTTATCTTATCTTAAAAGATAAGCTTACATGTACAGATAAGAGTTAAGGTATGGAATATGATTCGTCAGAGTGGATTTCTTATCCTATCTTAGAGATAAGATGGATAAGCTTGGAAGTTCTATAAATAGAGAGGCCACCCCCCTCATTTAGCATAGAAGTAGTGAGAAATATTGTAGGAAGTGTGCAAAGGAAGCCATCAATTTAAAGGTGTGTTGAAGAAGCCATTAAGAGGTGTAATTGTAAAGTTTCTCCCATAGTCTTGGTGAAAGGCAAGTGAAGTCAATAACACTTGAAGTATCTCATGGGTGAGATTGTAACAATTTCATGTTAATATTATAATTTACTTTGATATTTCAGATTTGTCATCATTCCGTCTTATCATAGTCGATGGTATTCTTGTGTTATGTTGTTGTTTTGTTTCCAGATTACATCCACCAAACTAAAGGTTGTGCATTAGTAAATAATCATAGCACGAGGAGTTCCCGGTGAAGAATTATCATAGTGCCGGATTGGTGATGACAGTATCCCACGTGCACCTCCATCCCTAAGCATATTCCGTAAGTGGGCCCCATGCTCTCAGACTAACACCTTATTCACTTTGCATGTATGGTCGGGTCCTACTTTTCATGCAAAAACAACTAAGTCCGAATCCCGAGCTCGTCTCGTGCACCTTATCCCGCACACTCTTCTTCTAATAGGCCTTATGCACTTTCTTCTTGCGCACTCATCCCTCAACCCACGACTTGCACACCTACGCACCTTGGTGCACTTAGTCGATATTTTAGGGCCCAACATCACCCCACACTATGCATGTTCTCCGTCCGTGGGAACACTTCTTCACTAGATAAGGGATCTCAATAGACTTACATCTTGTAAAATGAATAAGAGAATGAAAGAATTGGGGGAGAGAAAATAATGGGGAAGGGATGGCATCAACTCAACAAGCTAGGAAAATCCCTTTGTAGGTCAGCCTCCAACTTTTTCCATGTGTCGACCTCGCTCCGTGCTTTCGGCGCAGGTCATTTGAATAGGGCGCTTACCTCCTCAAAACTTAGTCCATTTCCCTGGGCACCCAAGGTGTCAACAACCTTCTCCAACTCCTTACCCAGGTCTTCAAGCGTGTCCATCCTCCTGGTGATCTGTGGGTATAACTCCTTCAATCGGTTTTGATTGAACCCCTTAAGGTTTCAATGGCCTCAAACTTCCTTTTAACCTCGGCCAGGACTCTATCCCTTTCCACCCTATTTCCTTTATTCTTCTCCTAGAACTCCTGGAAATCCTTTAGCTCTACTTTGTGAGTGGTGACCAGGTGCTTGTAACCCTATCCCTATCTATGCAATTATCATACGTGGCCTTGGTAGATTGGGCAGCAATCTTAACATCCACCAGTGCCTTGCTATACTCAGCAATGAGTGCTACCACTTTCAATTTGTCTTCTTTCTCCAAGTGCGCTGCCACTTCTTCTATGGATTCCAGGGCCAATGGTTGTATCTCCATGGTGAGGATGCATGTTAGATCTTCTAAGCACTCAAGAGTGGACCCATACCTCTTCGTTGGTAGCATTAGGTCTAGATGCTTTAATATGATGGTGCTTGTGATAGACTCCACATTTTTGTATACTTCTTGCACCTTCACCTTTTCATCCCTTAGCTCGCGATTCAGCTACGTGCTGATCAACCCTTCTTGCTTCAAGCTCTTAGCCTTCTCAGCCAGCTCCTCTTCCTTCTTTTCTAGTTTTTCCTCGAGAAGTCTAATGCTATCATTTCTCGCAAAGGAGCCTAGCCTTAGTCTTGACCACAACCTTGTTGAGCACATTACAAAGCTACTCATCTATGAGTTCTGGGCATTTACTAAGGCATTGGCTCCCTTAGACTCTGGCATTGTTATGATTTCCCCTCTGCATAGTTTGAAATCTGGCTTGTCAATATGGGATTCAAATGCCCAAGAGAGCATCTTCCTTATCCTGGGGTATGCATCCTTCTTGTCAAATGACTCCATGGCTAGAAACCTTTATGTGGGTATAGTGCACTAGAAGCGCGCACGTGTAACACCTTCTTTGGGTCATCCACATAGTTCATGACCTGTCCTCATTCTGCATCAAGGATCCTCCTTCCCGAGTGCGCACCTTTGGGGAAACTCACCGTTAGACTGGGACCTCCTCCCATACTTGTCTTGTTCTTTCTCAATGTTTTCCTCCTTATCTTCCTCCATCACTATGTCAGTGTTGTGCTCCAATTCTTGCTCTACCAAGGCCTCAATTATTTTTGTCACCTCCCTTTCTGCTGCCTCGGTTACTTGCTCCTCCGTAAGCTTATAGGTTCTGCTCCCGTGCACGTACCTCCTCACTTCTTCTCGTGTCCGGGTTCCTTCCTCACCCTAGATACTATTGTGCCATGTGAACATGAACTCCTGTTTCTCTTCTCCACTCTCTTCTCCTAAATCGTACACACTCAAGACAGGTGGGTCTTACTCTATTTAAGGTTTATCCTCCGCGATGTCATCTTCTTCACTGTCATCATCCTTTCCACCCATGTATTTCTCTAAGCTATTGGTCTCCTTTGAGTCAACTTCCTCTTCTATCCTCTACTTTTTCCTGAGAGGTGACTCTTTGGCAGGGGATTCATCCTTCTATGCTTCCTCTGGCAACTTCTCTTTGGTGAGGGGTTGCTCTGGCACGTCTTCTTCTGGTGTCTTCTCCTTTATCAGGGATTTCTTCCTGTGTGCATAGGTGCTAGGTTTGGTGCTTTCCATTAGCATGCTTCTTTGTTTGAGCAACCTGCACACTCAATGCTTCTTCTTTTCTTTCCCTCTTCTCGGCGCCTGGCTTCTTTCTACCCATGGGATCTTCATGTATGGAGACATCACTCTCTAGGTATGTGCCTTTCTCAAAATCGAGTCTTTTGCGGAGGTATACGCGCATGAGATCCTCATGCAATGGGAAAGGTCACGGGCCTTGTCATTTGAACTTCACACAACATGTACCTCTCCATGTATGCGTGCACTTGCCATTAGGATTGATCATCCCTTTACACATTTCCCTATGGTCCCGGTCTAGATTACCAAGGTCCAGCTTCAACTTCTTGGATTCCTTGAACATGTTTACTCCCGCTTGGAAGTATTGAGCTGTGAAGGTGAAGGGGAGCTTGCACCATGGGCTCCATATCTCATCTGCTAGTCTAAATCTACCCGTGCAAAATTTTGGTACACTACAAATTCAACTTCTCCTTTGGTGATCACCGATAGCTGCTCGGGAATTCTCCATTCTACCCTGAACATGTTCCTTAGGCGCATATACCATTTCTCCAAGCGTGCATTGTGCACTATTGTCATAGTGTCATAGGTGTATTTCTCAAATCTTTTTGCGGGCAAATGGCCTTGATGAGGGTACTCCCACACGAACTTTTCGACGCATCTAGTACTCCAATCTCTGAAAATACAATGGTTAGCAGGACATTGCCGAAGAGGATTCTGTAACCTTCCTTCGCATAATCGATAATCTCCTCGCGATGAATGCGAGAGAAGTTGTAGATGGTGCCCTCTCGAAATTTTTCTAAACATGTAACCATGTCTTATTGACCTGGGTCCATCTCTCATAGCCATTTAAATTTCTCACCAGATGTGTTGCCATCTTCATTACCGAGTCCTCGATATCCATGATATCATAGTATCTTGAATCCTTTTTGTATGCATAGGCGGTGATAGTTTCCTTGACTACCTCTTTGTCACCTAAGTCATCCTCCAAACTGTCTCCTTTACATATGAGGCCTGTGAATTGTGAAATGAGCTGGGAGTAATGCGCATCTTGCGCCATGTAAATGGAAGTAGTCCTCATGCACGCGTGACATCAGCCATTGATATAGGTGCTCAGGCTTCCTAAAGTAGGGCAACTCAAAGAGGTGCAATAACCTTGCCTTCTCCATTTTGACCTTCACATCATCGTTATAGATGGGTAGGCCCTCTGGTGTCCTTTTATTTGTTGGGCACACTAACTCCAATGCCATCTCCTTCTCAATTGTGCTTGTTTGATGATTGTGTAGTTATTTTACGGACATATTTATCGAGATGGGACTCCACTCCTTCCCCAAAATACTCCATCTGGTCTTGCATTTCTCGCATACGACTCTTCGTTTGTATTTTCATTAGGTTCTTGTTGCTTGTCCTTGCCCTTTACCTTTCCCCTGGTTTCTTGGGTGCCATTGTCAGGTCCTCTTATTACTTAAATCACGCCTTGTTACTCTACCTTCCACTTCTTCCATCCTTAGATCTCAAACTTGTGAAGAAAGCCCCTTAAACCCGTGCCCTAGTTTGTCAAACCCTAACTGGGATACTCCTTTCACAAGATGATGCCTTCTCACAACTTTCCTTACACCCATGAAATCCCTTCCTTCTGGTTCACAAATCCAACTAGTTACTCACACTTCAACCTCTCAGATTTTTCTTCACAGATCAAATCTGGAAGCCCTAGTTTGCAAAGATGCAAAAGCACTTCTCTCTATTTGCAAAGTGAAAATGAAATTCCTCAACCTTTACTTATAGATTTTTCTCACTTTGTAACATTAAATGCTACCTTACCTACCACCATACATTAACACTTAATGTGGCTTTTTCAAACAAGCCCGACTTTCGTGCTTTCACTCATGTGCCCAACCTGTGCAAACGATTCTCTAACCTCCCGGCATAAACCCGACTTTCGCGCATTACCTCATGCACCAAACCTTGCGCGGACAATTCTCCAACCTTTACGGTGCACAACCAAACCATCTAGACAGGAGACTCTTGTGCACATGTACCCCGCGCCGAAGGCACTTCTTCTATCATGATTCTTGCTCTTGCCTACCTCGTGTTACTTATGCACTTCTTCTTATCTTGTATGTGGATCCCCAATGTAGCATTTTCCTGACACCCATCATTATTTTTCACCTTTTCCTTGCATGTACTTTCTTTCATAGGGTCATTCAACCGGGCTTTGCAATCCAATCCTTCCTGGCACTTCACACTTCAATTTCTTCCATCTTACTCCACCCCACACTAAAATGATGCGTGGTCCTTTGCACATATACAAATTCACTAGAGAGTAATGAGATTCTTGGTGCTCAAGGTGCAACAAAAACAATAATGAGAAAGGGAAACACAAGAAAGAAAACTACTCAAGATAAAATCCTAAGCTAGCTGGCAATCGCCTTATTGAAAAACACCAAGAAGACTTATTTATATTAGGGCTTCACCTACTTCCATTAAAGTGTCCTAGCAATCTCATCCCATCAAGAACTTGTAATGGCACGAGCTCGAGTCAAGGATGTATAAGATGGTGTAAGGACCCAACCAATGCACTTTCAACTTCCCGGGATGGTGCATGAACTTAGAATCATATAATAAGACCATCTACCCAACCTTGAACTTCTTATTCGATGTGGCGATCATGCCATGATTTTTTATTTACTTTTTGTATGGTTTGGCTCCACTGAAAGTGATCATCTTTCATCTAGCTTCATCAGTTCATCAATTCTTTCTTCCAGCACTTTCTCATCAGCTAGTCCTCCTGCGCGTGCTATACGTAGAGAAGGTAACATGAATTCAACTGGTAGGACAACTTCCACGCCAAACACTAATTGAAATGGTGTGGCTTTGTTCACCTTTTATAAGTTGTCCTATAAGTCCATAACATAGCTAACACCTTGTCATCCCAATCTTTCTCCCACATCACATATCTTAGTCAATGTGTGACTAAGTATTTTGTTAAATGCCTCAGCGGTTCCATTTTCCTGAGGGTGATAGGGAGTAGTTTTGTGATGAGCCACCATGAATTCTACTAACAGGATCCTCATGGTCTCATTCAAGAAATGTGTACCCCTATCATTGGTTAAACTCAAAGGGCATCCATACCTCATGATAATGTTCTCCCACAAAAATCTTGCTATTGTAGTAGCTCTTTGTATAGATCCTTAGTTGGGGCTACCTCCACCCACCTTATCAGATAGTCTGTGCAAGTGATCACATAGCGCGATCCGGTCCTACGCATTGTTGGTGTAATAGGGCCCACAAAGTCTATTGCCCATTTTTCAAAATGTTCAGAACTAGGGATAGGGCACAAGGGCATTTCATCCCTCGTCTGGCTTGCCAATGCGCTGACAATGTCACACGCTTTACAATTCTCCTTATAATCCTTAAACAGGGTCTCCCACCACAATCCTACCATTAATATCTTACGTTGGTGGCGTCACCTACATAATGCCCACCTGCACTTCCTCCGTGTGCTTCTTCTATGATGGCAAGGCGCTCATGCTCTAGTACACACCTGTAAAACTTCATCATGCCCTAGTTTGTATAAGTCCCCACTAATCAACATGTAGGGGCACAAGCGCATATGGCTAGTTGCTTCCTCTATAATGTCTTCATCCCTTCTAGTGCCATACCCATCTTAAGGAACACAGCAATATCCTCCAAGTGCGAGAACGCATGCGCTTTATAAACCTAAACAACTGTGCATCTGACATGGTATCTTCAATGCTCTGCGCATCCTCCCCTGAATCAATCCTAGACAAATGGTTAGGTCTAGAATTACTCTTTCCTGGTTTGACCACTACGGTGAACTCAAATTCTTGGAATAGCAACACCCACCGACATATGTGCCCTTGTAGGATGGGCTTGTTCACCAAATATTTTAATGCCATGTGGTCAGTGTAGAAGATAAAGGGAGTTTCAGCAGATATTGCTTGAACTTATGAAGCACGTAGATCATAGACAATGCCTCATGCTCGGTCGTAGTATAATTCTATTCTACTGGTGTCAACTTCTTGCTTGCAAAGCATAGGGGTGATCAATAATTCCTTCACGAGGCTTTGCACAAGCACTGCCCCAATGGCCATTCAGAGGCATCCACATGAACATGGAAGGGCTTGTCCCATGAGGAAAATGTAATATAGGCGTGGTGATGAGCCTATCCTTCAATGTGTTAAATGCCCTCTGTTGTGCTCTCTCCCAGTGAAAGGAACTTTTATGCCTGAGCAACTCTTCTAAAGGCGTGGTGATCTTTGGCATACCCCTTGATGAAATTTCGTAGTAGCCCATGTGTCCAAGGAATCCATGCACTACGCTTTGACTAGTTGGCTCCCCCAATCCCACAATCACTATAATTTTGGCAGGATCCACCAACAAGCCTTCTTTGCATATGATGTGCCCTAACAGGTTCCAAATGGGGTAGAAAATACACACTTCTTGATGTTGAGGGATATCCTCAACTACCGACACCTTTCGAACATCAACCATAGGTTGTCACAATGGTCCTTGACCAATCCATACATGGTCCAATCATCAAGGTATACTTGGAGAAATTTGTGGATGAAGTCTTGGAAAGCCTGTACTACAATGATGCGAGAACACAGTGGGTACATTCTTCAATCCAAAAGGCATGACCATATAGGAAAAACTTCCCCACTCGGTGGTGAAAGTTGTCTTTCTCTAGTCTTCCTTTGCAATCCTCACCTGGTGATAGCCTGAGAACCCATCCGTGAAAGAGTAGACTTGCGCCTACCACTCCTTCCAAGATCTCTTTAGTAAATGGGGTTGGAAAAGGATCAATGATACATCATTGCATTCAAATCCCTATAATCAACACATATCCTTATCCTCCCATCCTTTTTGATACTAATCACCATCAGACTTATCCATTCGACTCCTCCACAACTTCTATGATTCTGATGCTATCATCTTGTCTATTTCCTCCTTGACCTTTACGCAGATTAGGATTCATTTGGTATGGTCTCTTCTTGATCAGGGTGCACACCTTCCTTCAACTTAATTCTCATTTCCCCAAGGAGTGGTGAATGCCTTTGAGCTCATGATACCCATGCGGGAACAAATCCTCAAACTCACGTAAAAGATCAATGATCTTAGAGACTTCCTTCTCCGACCAATAATCTCCAATGATAGCTTCCTTGGGTTCCACCTCCGACCCAATATTAACCTTCTTTGTCTTTAAAGGCTCATGATAGGACGTGCACCATCTCATCAACACTATCCATTACTTCACGTGAGCCTAGAGAGTGGTTAACCTCCAAATTTTCCATCTCTTCACCATCTATGACATAGACCATCTTGCCTTTTTCTTTTACTACACACATGCACTCAACTGTACCTCATCAAATTCATCTTCACCAATTTTCCACCCAAACATGGCTCTCCTAGAAATTCTACAAGCCTATCTCTATCTTGGCACTATCCCCCATCGTAAGGTGCTTGACCTCCTGTAATGCCTTATCAACCGATGGTTTGGTGCTTTGATACTCAAATGTTTGGATGAGATCATCCACTAGTTCTTGCCAATTCCCTGTTTGGTGGTGTGTCTTAGAGTGGATGTACCATGTGTGTGCATAACGGTGTAGTGTAGAAAATTTGTGGATCCAGAGGGATGGTGGCAAAGCTTCCATGCCTTCTCTCCATGCCTCTCTCATAGGCTTGGATGTGGAAAGAGGTGGGCTCACTACCATGGTAGTATTTGATGGTGGTGGGTGCATTGCTTCTAGAGAACTAGACAGAGAGGGAAATTATCACCTCGCGCCACTCTAGAAGGTTATCCGATGCATTTCCCACCAGCACACAATAGTTCCTAGTAGGATGTAACTTAACATCCCTCTTCATTCCTTTTCCTCCTTCCATTGAGCTTCCATCTTCTAAAAAGATCTCTAGGGAAGGCTCCTCCTAAGTACTTAGGTAGCTCCTTTCCTCCTAGGCACCCGGATAGTGTGCGCCTTTGTCACCTTTGTCACCGATCCTCTCAAGTGCCATCTGATTAACTCATAGGTTCCATGCACCCAATTATCACATGCTATACTGGTGGTGTCACTCACCAACTGGGCATCTTCAAACTGGATAACTCCATTGGTAGGATGGATTATCTCTGGATCCCTGATTGAGCGCACATATATCCTATCCAAGACCTCTTCTCCCAAAGGTTCAGTATAGGGTGTTGACTTCCCATCAGCCAGGGGTATGATGACACGTTCCTCCTCATTTTCAAAGCTGATGTACCCCTTGTTGAACTAAAGATCTACATTGTTCTTATAACACCATGGGCGCCCAAGTAGTCTTTGGGAAATTGTCTGCCTCAGCAAGAGCTAAGACTTGAAAGTCCCTAGTAAACTTGGCTCCCTGAATGGTGATAGATTGCATCCTTTAAGACACCTATGGGCATTGCCTTTGTTTTTTTGCCATATACAACACATTTGAAGATGACTATAATGCAGGCCTTCCCATCTGATGCCAAGCATCCAAAGTGAGAACATTGACCTCTGTGCCTATGTCGATGAGGATATTGCTAAGGAGCCATCCATCCATGACCACATTTAACGTGATCTCCTATCATAGTCGAGGTTGTGAGGGGGAAGGTTTACATGCAAGACTTGCCTCTCGTGCTCTTCTCCCATGCGTGGTACCTTCTCTCTCAACCATGCTCCTAGCAAGGGAATAATATTCTCTTGCCTTAGCATCTTACATACCTCCTTGACCTCATCCAGGTCATCTTTTTGGCATGCCTCGACCCTCCTCTTTCTCTTCTCTCCTGGATTGCTCCTTTAGACATTGGATTTCTCCTTGTAAACTCGAATCATGTCCATGGTGTCTTGATATACCTCTTTTTTGATGTAGGGTTTGGGTACCTTCCATGTACCACTTCTTCCCTTGAAACTAGGTTCTTCTGCCTTGGCATTTCCTTTGCGTGCATGGCCTCTACTCTTGTGGTTACCAAAACAGGTTCCAAGCCTGCATCACGCATGCTACTCGTGGCATCCATTGGGTGTCTGCCTTCTTAATGCTTACCATTGTAGTGCCCTTGTCTTTCCGGTGTTGTTGACTCATATGCTCAAACAACTTAGGGCACTCCTCATACTTGTGCTTTTTCACACCATGAGCACTGCAACAAATCTAGGCACTCGCACTTGTAGTGGTCTATAGACCCACAATTGAAATAGGTTCCACGTGGGAACTCACTTCTTCCTCCTCCGTGGTTACCATGACCATAGAATCCTCCATGAAATCCTCTTCCATGTGTGCCTCATATCATGTGCTCCTCATAACTTTGATCATCACCTTTAGAAATACTGGCAATGTTGGTCTGGTGCACCCCATGATCAATGGCCTCATGGATCTGGTCAATGATTCTACAATCCTTAGTATCATGGGTTGTAGAGGTGCAAAGATTTTATAGTAGCAGGACACATTCTTCTACATCATCACGTACTGCAACAGGGGACATCTACTCGCATCATGGTCCCCATGAAAAATCTCACAATCTACTGCTATATGGTGTACCATCCTCAGGGAAATTATCCTTGACATGCCCCTCTACTTCACAATCTATACACCATAACCCACTTGTGAGTCTCATGCGTTGAGTTTATAGACAACTTCTCCAATTGCTTAGCCATAGCCGTGATTTGAGCCTCCAAAATGGGCTAACACTAGTATCAACACTTCCAATAGCCTTGGCATGCAGAGCGGCCTCCAACGCTTCATGCAGGTCTGTGAAAGTTTTATGAGATAAAGCTCTTCTAAAGGGTGTTATCAACCCTCCAACAAACCATTGAGCATGTTGTGAAGGGTGAATTTCATATGATAATTTTGATAAGAGAGTCTTAAACCACATGTCATACTCCACACACTCTCTCGCCATCCCTTGTTGAATCTCCTTCAGGGCATTGATGCTCTTTTGTTCAAACTTAGGAATGTGGAATTCTACTAGGAAGGCATTCTTTAAAGTAGTATAATCCACCACCATCTGATGAGGGTCATATTTCCTATACCATTTATACACGCCCCTACAATGTCATTGCAAACTGACTTGCCTTCCATTTTGGGCTAGTGATCCCTTTCGCATGCCATAGCAACTCACACTTGTGAACATGCTCTGCAACATCTTCAATACCTCTATATTCTAGAAAATGTAATGACATCTCAAAGAAAACTTGAGGGGGTTATTGGGGTCCTTGTCCTCTGAGCCAGATCCTTGGTTTCTCTCGTGTTTCTCTTCCGCCGCTGGATCCACTAGCCCACTAGGTCTGTTCCTCCCTGATCCACCAGATCCACTAGGTCCACTGAGTCTGTTCCATCACGAGATCCACTGGATCCACTGGGTCCACTAGGTCTGTATTAGTCATGCTAAGGGTCCCCACAATCCCACTAAACTACACACCGATGGTATGTGATGATGCCCCACTACTAATAGTGTTTTTCGTGCCACTCCCGGATGAAACCGAAAATTTGGTGTGCTTGCTCCTTGTCCAAAAATCCCTCCAAAAACTAGAATATGTGTAGCCATAGAAGTTCGAATGAGAAATTATATCTCTTGGGTGTAAATCGGTCACTCCCACCGATACCAACTTGGCCAACAATATTCTCCCCTTGATCTGGAAAGCCAAGCACCAAGGTTTGGTCACTAGGTGGGTTAGATATGCACCAATGACTCTTCTCTCTCCACATGATGAAATCTCATCAGAAGCCGAAGGGGTCTCTCTTATGCGCTTGCCAAGATGGGGTAAACAGACTGCTCAGGTTCCACATCCTCTGCGTGAACCTCAAATCCTTCCTGTAACGTCTACCTCCATATATCCATCACACCTATAACCTCACATCATCTAGAAATCTCCCTTTCACGTGCTTCACCATACCTGAGTCGTCTCTCCTCCCTTTCCTTTGCCGCAAAATCTGCCATCTTCCCCACCCTAGCTTCCTCGCCCAATGCTTGGAATGGTTTAGCCAGCCATTGGAAATGCCTCTAAACCCAAGGTAACAATCAAAATATTCATTGCCAAAGGGATAACATGTAGAAATGATCCTCTGGGATCCACAGAAACTCAAACTCAGCAACTTCTAGACAAGAGTATGTAGAAATAGCATACTCCAGAGTGTAGCTAGCCAACACACCTTTCCACCAATGATCCACAACACGGGTCCATGTCAGATCTACATCTTGCAGCCTCTGGTACTCTTCTTGGGTCCACACACGTGATCTATAATACCAGCTTGATCTAGATGCATATGCTTGAGAGCCATTCATATAGTTCTACTAGGAAGAAATAGAAAAATGTTTCATATAACTCATGGTAGAGGTTCCTTCTACCCATCTACGTGCATCAAACTCAGACCCAGTGTTGAATCTATGAGAAAATTCATCTCGTGCTCTTGAACCATGATTCAACACTTTCCAAAGTTAAATGCTCTATCATTACTCATTATATAGATCAAGATGCATGCCATTTCCCACTACAACTTTGAAAATAGGTCTAGCAATGAAACCAAGATGTAGTCATTTTTACACCCACTAGAAGAACAAGGGAATCCCATGTGCACCGACCTATCACCCAGTGGGAATTAGGCACTCACCCGAGGCATGCGTGGGTACCGAGTCTCTCTTTTATGTGAGTTAAGTGGGAAACCATCATCTAGATTAGGAACTTAATGAATAATGGTGGCAATGAGACATACATTCATCATAGGACTCAGAGCGGTCTCTAGAAAAATGTGTTCATTCCAAATAAAAGTACTACAGATAATAGATAGACTACAATAGGAAGGAAAATACATAAGAGCTTACATCCATTACATAACATCCATGAAAAAAAAATGAAAAAAATATAGATATGGATCGAATCAACTATACTCATGCTCATTCATGTTTGTATCCTCATTACATTCCTACTCATTACAATCAGTGGATCCACTTAGACTACCACAGCTTGATCGGACCGAAGTCATACATCACAACAGGGATCATGTATTTCATCCACACAAAGAAAATTTACATCCCAGCCCCTTAATGCATTACTCCATAGTATATTCCCTCCCAACCCCATAGATTCCTTACAATATATCTCGTAGAACTCTGCTCTCTCTACTAGTCTATATGTCTATCTCTTGATCCTTTGATCCTTCTACTCTCCTCTCCCCTCATCCTTCTACGTGGGCACTCATATATATAGGCATCCTATGGTGCCAGTGCCTCCTTCTGCAGCCTCAGATCCGTTTGCCAAGTGTCCATATGGGCTTTCCATGGGAACATGTTCCTTCAGGTATGGGCTATACACATTCTGCCATGATGGTTTCTGTGCACGCATGCTCTCCAACATGGGTTCGCATGTTCTGACATGATGGTCTCCCACGTGTGCCTCCATCGCTAAGCATATTCCTTAAGTGGGCCCCATGCTATCAGACTGACACCTTATTCACTTCGCATGCATGGTCAAGTCCCACTTTTTCATGCTAAAAATGGATAATTCCTAAAACACGAGCTCGTCGTGCTTCTTATCCCTGTGCACCCTTCTTCTACTATGCTTTGCACGCTTTCTTCTTGCATGCTCATCCCTCGGCCCAAGACTTGAGTGCCTACTCACCTTGGTGCACTTAGTCAATATTTTAGGGGCCCAACATCTATAGTGCGGAAGATTCAAATTCAAATGTTGGTAGGATTAGGTTTATGAGAAGCTAGAAAACATCCCTCATGCCATTAATATAGGATCTGATTACTCTAACCACCAAATTTGATTCAAATCTCGCCTCTTTCTTTCTCCTTCATACCAAACAAACATGGGGAAACACATTTGATTTATTTATAGGAAACTTTGTAGGCATTCATTGCTTCTTTGTTGGTGGTTGAGTTTTCAAATCTAATTTTCCTCGTACTCCTCCTCTTCTCTCATCCATTCATCTATAAATGTAAGAGCATTGTTCATTGTAAAGGGTTGGAATCTTTTAGTTTTTATAGGTATTGCCTTGATTTTGAGTTACATACCTTTAGATATGGTCTTTGCATGTGGATATCGACCTCATATGCCATTGTAATAGACTATGCATTTTTGGAAGTAATAAAAGCATTGTTTTGTGGCTATCTTTTGCCTTAACCTATTTTTTATTCTTATTTCTTGCCTTTCCCTTACGTTGTGTGCACTGTTGTGAATTTTCACGTCCATTTCATTTCCTTTTCTGATTGTGTCATGTAAAAATGATTATGTAAGCTGCATTTTAGTATGTGCTACGCGTGTCTAGCCTTTCACTACACATTTTCCTTCATTTTCTCTCAAAGATGATCATGTTCATCCCCCTTTATTTCTAGTGCTATCACCTCCTTTAGATTAGTTTTCCCTTTTCATGTTCTCTTTTTATCCCTAGGTCTTTGGCATGTTTAGCTTAGGATTTCAATTTCAACATTAGGAGTAGTAGTAACAATAGAAGTAGGTAGAGGCGAACCTTCTCCAAAGGTCTATCTCAAGCACACAAGGTCCCACAACTTAGAGACAGTCCCATTATTTCCTCAATGACTCAGTTCAACCTGATATGAGATGGGTGCAAGTTTGAGATCCAAAGGTGGAAGGTGAGCATCCATGCTAAATGAAAAATACTGTATCTCGTGATCACAACTAAGAAAAGGCATGAACACATATATTTGTATGGTATAGATATATGACATACAAGATATCTATCTATCATGTGGAATAAGATGACCATATAGAAACAAATGCAAGCAAGAGTAAAAGAAACCATGATATGGAGCATGATGTGGATGGATTAAATAGAATGCAAGATGGATGATAGGAGACACATGCCCCTTGAGTGACTGGAGTTGTATGCGGTGAGGTTCATTTAATTTTCCCTCTCAATAGTCAAGAATGAACTATAAATGAGAGTGTGTTATTAGGAAATGGTTGAAGTGTGTGTTGTGTGTAAAACACCATGATGAATGTGTATATGTGTAGTGATGATGATATGTGACATATAGAAGAGATGTGCATGAACCTTATAGCCTAAACATATATCATGAAAAATTAATGTATGAGTGATGATTTATCCCTAAAGCATGTATCACTACAAGATGATAGAGGAAGTGATGATGTAGCCTATAACATGTGTCACTACAAGATGAATAGTAGGGAGTGGTGATGTAGCCTAAAGTGTATACCACTACAAGATGAATAGTAGGGAGTGGTGATGTATCCTAAAGCATATACCACTACAAGATGGATAGAGTAAGTGATGATTTATCCTATAGCGTGTGTCACTATCCTAGAAATTTTGCATGATGAAAGGTCGAATGATAAATGCGTGATGAATGTAAGGTCCATTTGATTTGTAAACCCTTGGCAATCGAGTATGGATTGAGGAACTAAAGTGCATCATAGGGTAGTGAGTGTAGTGCGTAGAAGATGATGTAGTATATGTAATGAAGATGATAAATGACCATGTGATGTGTATGTAGTGTATAATATTGAATGCAATATGTGTAGTGTGCCTAAGAGCGTATAATATGTAGGATGCAATGCTAGATGAGTATGATGAAGACTAGTATGATGTATGATGTATAGATATGCAAAAATTGAAATGATATGGACTAAATGTAGAATGTATGATGCAAGATGTGAAACACAATGTGTGGTGTCTATAGTGTAGTGTGTGGGGTTCATGTGTAGTAATCCCTCAATAAGTCAGTGTGAACTGAAGCACAAGAGTGTGTCATTGGGTAATGATGATGCTAAAGTATGAATGAATATGCATATGTTAGGAGATTGATGTATGAGAATGTAAAGATGATAGATGTGTAGATGTGGCGATGGGTGGGGGGATATGTATTAGATGTTATGCCCCTAAGTGTACATGAATGAATGAGCTAACCAATAACCGTGAAGGATGAAGGTCCTCCATCCGATGCATGTGATGATGAAAACATATGACCATGCTCTAAGAGTGGTGGTATAGCAGATAGACGTTGTGCTGATGAATGAAGTCTATGTGCATGTGATGGATGAATGTATGATGAAGGTCGTGGCATCACAAAATACGTCATTAATGGATATCTATTTGATGTTGAGTACTAAGGTGATGAAGACCCACATGGAATAAATCGACGTGTTGATATATGTCAAGAGGTAGTGAATGTCTTCGGAATGATCCTATACCTATGTGTAGGACTAGCGGAGTGGTGTGGTCATGTGGATAATGCGCAAGTAGGGGAACTAGGCGTAGATTGTGCTTTAAGCAACGTAGAATGTGATGTGCTAGAGGAAGTAGATGATGTCTAGTTATTATGCGAGGAGATGGTGACCATGGAGTAGATGGAGGGACATCATCAATAGAAATGACTTGATTGTTGTGAATAAATTTAAGTTGTAAATGATTCATAGAAATGATAGATTGAGAGTGATGAATCCAATTGAGACCAAGAAGCATGTCACATCCGTCAACTATGTTTCCAATGAGGAAAGACACAAGTAGAGTAAGAGGACCAACCATAACATGTAGCTTAACAACGCCAAAGGGTTTTTTGAAAGGGTACTCAATTTGTGATTGAGGATAACCGATAGCCTTGAGAAGTGAAATAGAGCATGCACTAACAGGCCATGATGGGTCAACCTTAGTGTTGTTAATAGAGGTCAAACCAATAGATGTACTGATATGTAAATGATTGGAAGTAAAATTCACATGATAATCATGATTGGAGAAGAAAATTATTAGTGGTGAAGTGTCGATTGCTTGAAACAAATAAATTCAAAGCTCCTAATCCAAGAGGTGGTATGCTGCGTCATATGTATGATTGGTATTCTTATCACGTTCTTGTGATTGGTTATTAAAGAGCTTGAGATTACCCTTGTCATTGATCGGGGAAAAATTGGTAGACTTTGGAAACTCTAGTTTGTTTTCATCAATTAGATCTTGGATGATTGTACGGAGTTTGAAACATATATTTGTAGAATGTCCCACACATTGATGATAATCACAACGGAAGTTCTCATTGTAGTTCCTACCTTTTGGTCATGATGGGTCTAATTCGAGTGGTGGGGAAGGGTAATAAGATTACTCTTGAGAAGTTGTTTTAATATGAGATGTGGAGCCATTGGAAAGTTACTAAATGTGCACCGAGGTTGTTGTGACTGAACCTCTTTAGTAGGAGTGACTACGTTGACAATGATTTTAGCGTCAGTTGGCTTAGTGGCAGATGGTTTGAATGGTGTCTTGTTTGGAAAATGAGTGGAGGAAGAAGCTGTTCCTGATACTTAAGATTTCCTATGGATAGGAGTTTGGTCTCACGAAGCTTAAGAGTATGAAAAAGCTGATTGAATGAAGGAGAGGTTTCAAAGAGAACACTCTCTTGGAGAGGCAATAAAAGACTCGAATAAATAAGTCTTGAAGCTCAAAGTTTGTACTAATGTTAACCTTCTTTGTATTCATAGGATCATGATACACATGTGCTTTCTCATCCGTAGTTTCCATCACCTCACGTGTACCTTCGTGTGGTCAACATCTAGGTTATCCACTTCCTCATCATCTATCATGTACACTAGTTTTCCCTTTTCCTTTTCTTTCTGAAGCGTAGACCATAGCTTCTTCATGATTAACTAAAATTAACTAAAATGTGGAATAATAATAGTTAACCTAATCTAGAACAACATGTAAATACAATAAATAAAGGTAATACGTAACTACGGAAAGTAACCCAAGAAACTATGAAAATGGAAATGCTAAACCCTAGAGTATGAAGAGAGTTAAAATGAACTTAGCTAATTAGAGGAGCTTGCTTTGAGTGTATTGTAGAAGTGACTCGGAGAAACAAGAAGTAGTAATGACTATGCATAGGTCCCGAAAAGGAAGGATAGTAGCTATCTAGTGGTGGGAGCCTGGATAGGGACATGGGTGCCTATGGGTGCCTGGTGCGTAGAATGGGCACCTGGTCATGTAGGAGGTCCATAACTAAATTTATGAGGTTTGGAAGGTGGTCTGAAATCCTTGCATTTGTTGCATCAACTTGACCGCACTACTTAAGGTGTTGTTGATAATCAATATGAAAGAAAGACCTATAAGAAACCACAAGAAGTATCAAAACCTAAAAAAAATAATGCATATGAATAGGTCAAATCGACCTCATACGCCACAACAATGGGCTTAATAATTGAGCATTGCACTACATTCCAGACCCAAATGTAGTTCGGTGTGTGTGTGTGTGTGTGTGTGTGTGTGTGTGTGTGTGTGTGTGTGTGTGTGTGTGTGTGTGTGTGTGTGTGTGTGTGAATCATGTGCCCTAGGTGCTCTTGTGCCAGTCACACTTTGTGAAGTAACAAGCAATAAATAGATGTAAAAATGTAATAGAATGGTGGATGGAATATAATAGAATCCCCTCATATTCTTGTGTGATGCAAACAAACCAACCTTGTGCCTTGTGATGGAGCTAAATGTATGCAAATGATCTCCAAATTCCTTTTATGAATGCAACCCTAGGTTGATGATATTAGTGACTAGTGTTTGGTCCCTCATTATGGTATCATAACTTTGTATTTATATGGTTCTCTTGATCTAAGTTTTTAATTAACCACAAAATGGAAAACCATAAAAAAGATAAGAAGCTGAAACGGCTAGAAAATGCCCAAAAAGTGGTAGGAAAGTGCAAAGAGGATCAAGGCATCATGACTAGGAACAGGGCAGCGGGCACCCCAAGGTACTAGCCTAGGCACCCTTGGTCAAGAATAAAATGATGCAAAGTAATGAAAAGCTAACTGGGCATGTATGTGGTGAAGGTTGGGAATTATGACAAAAAGTAAATAAAAATGACTAAGAGATGGGGGTTAATTAGTAATTTCTTCACTCAAAAACCATATGAATAGTAGCATGAGACCGAGACTAAATAATGTCTAAAGTGCATGATTTTGTGTCTACACTTCATCTGCTTTCTCCAAGGTCAAGGCGTGCCTCAAGATCAGGTTCCCCAAACAATTCCAACATATTTTCTCCAACCTTCACATTATCTCCCAATATAAAGTGCTTCATAATCTATAGTGCTTCATAGACTAGAGGTGTAGTAGAAAATTAATCAAAATTTTGGATCATACTTGAGGTCATCTCTTGACAATTAGTTTTTTCCCTCTTCAACTTAGCATGAACATACCATGCGCACATGTAGCCACACAATGTGGAATAGAACTTACGTACCACGGTGATGGCGTAATGCCTCCTTTCCCTATGCCCAAGATCTCTCACACTCCTAGAAGTGATGAGAGGCAAGAGACTTCCCATGAAATTCACAAATTTGCGTGGGTACATTATTCTGAGTGAACCTAGTAGAAAAGACAATTCTCACTTGTCGCCATTCCAAAAGGCCATCTCTATGTGTTACCCACTAGCGTCTTGCATCGCAAAAGGTATATACCAACGTATTTCTTCAATCCCCTTCATTATGCCACTTTGGTTCTCCATGGCGCATAAAACATGTTAGGATTTCCTTCACCAGTATACCTTGGTACCCTATTACATCCTAATCACCTCACCATGTGCATTCTAATCATCCTAATGAATCATCCCTTCACTTCACACTGACCATTTTGAATGTTCCATGAGCCTAGTTATTGCAAACAACACTTATAGTGTCACTTATAGACTGTGTGACTTCCTAATGAAGTACACCCTCCTTAGATGGTTCTAAGTTCTCTGGACCATGTAATGATTTGTAAATATATTCTGTTAAGCTATTCTTCACTTAAGGGCTCAACATAGGGTTATAACTTCTTATTTAGCAAGGGTATAATCACGTGCTCTTCATCATTCTCAAAACTAATGTACCTTTTATTAAAGTACAAATATGCCTTATTCGCATAGCACCAGGGTTGTCCAAGTAATGTTGGGAAGTTTTCTGCTTCAGCAAGCTCTAATACCTCAAAATCCCCAATAAACTTGACTCCCTAAATTGTAATAGTTACATCCTTTAGTAACCCAATCGGCATAGCCCTAGTATTATTTTCCATGTATAACACATTCGTCGATGGCTGTAAGGTTGGCCTACCCATATGATTCCAAGCATCCAGAGTTAATACATTTATTTATGTGTCATGATCAATAAGAATGCTACGTAATAGCCACCCATCAATTACTACATCAAGTGTGATCTCCTTATCAAATTCATGATTTTGAGGTGGTAGATTTGCATGAAGTATTTTTCTTCGTGCTCATACCCAATGTGTGGTACCTTTTCTCATAACCATTCCCTTAGCAGAGGAGTGATGTTCTCTTAGTGAAACATCCTACACACCTATTTCAAGTCATCATCATCCTTTTGTGGGAGTTTAAATTTCCTTGCATGATCCATGTCGCGTGCCTGTTTCTTTAAACATTGTATCTCTCCTTATAACACCCTGAAAACTTCCATGGTATCCTAATAAAATTACTTCTAGTGTGCAAAATCTAGATACTTAGCATGTACCACTTCTTCCCTCAAAATGAGTGGCTTATTCTTAGGAGGCTCATGTGCACGTGCAACCTCAAACGTGTGGTAACCATTACATTTTGTAATTCAGGATCAGGGGTCTTCTTTAACATCCATTGATCAACAATAATGCACTACACCTTAATCATTCCCATGCCCTTTTCCTTCTTCTCATTCTTACTCATGTGCTCATATAAGTCAAGGCATTCTTCTAACTTATGTGGTTTCCCACACCATGAGAAAGTAATATTTTGAGGGAACTCACACTGATAATGATCAAGAGATCCAAAAGTATAACAAGTTCCTCGCAGAAATATTCCTCTACCACCACTGACCTCGCCCCTGTATCCACCTCTGAAGCCACCATTCATGTTATTTCCATTGTCACCCTTCATGGTTATGGCCTTCGTGTTCCTTAGATCCACTAGCCACACTATTCTAGCACACTCCTGTCTCAATGGCCTCGTGAATGTGATCAATAAACTTTCAATCGGTAGAGTGTCACGAGTCCTGGGACTTACAAATATTACAATACATGGACACCTTCTTTGTGAGTACGCATTGCAAAAGAGGGAAATCTCGAACATCATGATTTAGGTGAAAGACTTCACAATCTAATAGTAATGTGCACACCGACCGGCGCGGGAAATTATCTTTAGTCCCTCCACTTCACAATTTGTGCACTAGATTTTACCAAAAATCTCATGAGACAAATTAGCGTAAAGATTTTCTAGCTACTTTTTGATGGCTGCAATTTGTGCCTCTAAAATGGACTAATTCCAGATCAACTATCCTAACCGCTTCAGCACAAAAAGTTTCTTCTAAGGCCTCACGTGGGTTATTATATGTCTTATGAGATAAAACCCTCAGGAACGGAATCAAAAATCCTCCAACAAACCACTGTGCATGTTGAATCAGGTAAATGTCATAAGATAGTTTGGATAAAAAGTCTTGAAACATGTGTCATACTCCCGCACACTTTCATCCAATTATTGCTTAATGTCCTTGAGCACGTTGATAATTTTCTACTCGAACTCTAGAATATATGGAACTCAGCTAGAAACATAGATTGTAAAACATCATAGTCCACTGCAATTTGATGCGGGTCATACTTTCTATACCAACTATATGCGCACCCTTATAGCTTAGTAGCAAACCGACTAGCCTTTTGATCGAAGTTATAATTCCCTTATTGTGCCATAATAATTCACACTTATGCACATGCTTTTTTACATCCTCAATACCTCTATTCTATGGTAAATGGAGAGACATTTCATAATATACTTGCTGAGGTTGATGTGGGGGTCATTGGGGATGTGGAACTTGTCCACCGAGATCGAACTAGAACCTCCACCTCGAAACCACTTAATCTACTTGATCTCGATCCTCCCGATCCACTTGTAGTGGGTATCGGACCGATTGACATGCTTCCTAGTGTCCTACCATGGTACTAGGTGAGCATCAACGATCTATGTGGTCAGCAGCTATTGTATTACTTCTAATGGTCTATGTGCCAACATTATGTCCTAATGACACGTCGGGAACAATCATTCCATAACACTCGCTAAAAAACGGTGTTGATTGTGATGTCATGGGTGCGCTACTAACTTTATCTCCTAAATTCAACACAAGACGATATCTACTCATCTCTTCTCGCTTACTTGCACTAGCTTGCTACTCAATGACTACTCCTAGATTTGGAACACCAAGCGCAGGGGTTAGGTGGCTAGGTGGGATTAGGTTTGCACCTAGGGTCATCATGCTCTCCTCTAATGCACTCTCATATAAAGCCAAAGGGGATTCTTTGTTGTGCTTACCCAATGTCGGGAGAACCAAATGTTGTAGCTCATCTTCTTTCAATAGAACTTCAAATCCTTCACGAGCCATCTATCTCCTTAACTCTATGGACTCCTCAGTCTCCCTTTTTTCACCATTTCCCTCTCTCGTACTTCATTATATCTGAGCCATCTTTCCTCCCTCTCTATTACTACCACCAGGTCCACCATCCTTCTCCACACCTACTCTTGCCCCAGCGCATGGTAGGGGTGTAACTAGCCATATGTAGGTGCTCTAAATCTAGTTCTAACATCAAAATCTTGATCAATAATGGTATAATGTGTAAATAATATCCTCTGGGTTCACACAAGAACTGGGAATCAACCCCTTCAGGACACAAATATGTATAAATAGTGTAATCTAATATATAATTGTATAATACTCTAGCCCACTAATGATCTACAACTCTAGTCCACTCTACTTAGCATTAATAAGAGTTTGGTAATCCTTACGTATCCTAAGTCTTAGCCTATAATTCCAACACTTCCCTACTACATACGTTACTAGCCACTCATAGAATTATACTCAAGAGAAGTTGAAGAATGTTTCATAGAGTGCATCATAAAGGTTATTTTACACCCACTAACGTGCATTGAAATAAGGTCCAGTGCTATATTTCTACGCAAACTTGTCTTTTCCGTCATTTATCCATCCTTCAATACTCTCCGAGTCAATCGATACACCATCGCAAACAACATATTGGAAGATAATTTGAAAAGATATCATGACAAAGGAACCAAAATGTAGTCTTATTTTCTATACCCAATGCCTAGGCATGTTGGTAGTTCATTTAGACAGATTCAAATGCTCACCCAAAGCGCGTGAAGCCTACCAAGCCAATCCTTTATGTTATCTTATCAATATGCTAGTATGCATATTCATGATTAATAATACCAAGTATTAATTTGATCACGAGATCATTACATATATCACAAGGAAACACATGTAATAAGGAAACATAATAGATCAAACCATTACTAAGATCAATTGCACTATGTGATCACCATACTTAGATACATCAATTACTAGAATCCATCCACAATTATCCATTAATAACTAAAAGAATTACATAGTAGGATCTGAATACATAATATATCGGACCGGTCTCAACAGAGTTATGAATGCTATAGCTTCAGAGTAGCATAGTAATATAATCCATATAGTGTACCCTCATCAATGCATCATACATCACACACACACACACACACACACACACACACACACACACACACACACACACACACACACACACACACACACACACACACACGGGGTGGGGAATTTCCCTTTACCACATAAGCATTCTCAAAATAGGCCACATGCTAAAAATAGACAACATGCATGCTTCTACAATCTCGCTAACAATAAATTATTCTAATCTTATACTTCACTTCAATCCTATTATTATCCAAACTCATGCATGTTATTTTATCCCAAAAATAAACTCTTTTTGGTGTCAAATTCTCCTTATGTGTCGCGTACTCTAGGTCTATTCTTAGCTTTTCCTAGAAAATTAGCTAAGTCCTGAATGTTTGTCTTCCTATGCACATCCACATGCTCATCCTGTTAATTCTCCCACACGCTACCTCTATCACCGTGTGCATGCACGTGTCTCTTCCTATCCTAACACTTAGTCATTTTTCTCGCAACCAACAAGTGCATCTCGCAACATGTTTCCCCATATATTCTCAATGTCCAAAATCCATACTTATAGTAGCTAGTCATTATTATTCTAACTCTAGGGATGCCAAAAACTAATACGGGGTGTATTTGTCCATTTAGATGTTTAATATTTTAAGGATATCCTAAAAATACCCAACCTCACTATATGCGTCGATACTAATCTCAAGAAGGCTCAATAGGCTTGGGATGAGAATTGGCAAAGGATTTATTGGGATAGATGTATGAATTCATCACCATCATATGAAAAAATGAATAGTTCTTTAGATGGGGTGAATTTATTAGTGATGCATTAGATATTCATTTGAAAGAGATGTAGAAAATGAAGAAATTATACATGACATCATATGTCATCTATGCAACAACATGTATGAGAATTTATCCTGGGTTGGACACCCAATGTACTAATGCTTCAATGTTTTTTTATAACTTCTACCCATAATTATTGTTGAAGCAAATCTTGGGCCATTTCTAAAGAGTAAATGATCCTTTTCTCTATAACACCATTTGTAAATTGGATAAAGATATTTCCAATTTATTATGTACCATTGTAGCTTGGAATGTTTTATCCCATTGGGGGTGTATTTTCCTCCAATTACCAACATTTAAATACATTTGGGTAGGATAATTTCAAGGACTCCATATCTATTACCCATATTTCCAAGTAATAAGTAGATCCGTATGGGATTAGTAAGACACTTGTTGGTCGCCACAAGTTCCAACAGAGTAAGCATAAGGTTGGAATTCATTTCCCAATATCCATTGGTCATTACACTTACACATCAATGATCAAAGCCAAAAATATTTCTATCGAAATGTAAGGTGTAACTCTCAAGACTTTTCGTTCGAGGCCTAACTTTGATTATATTGGAGTCTTTGAAGAGTCTTGGAATAATGTAACTTCATGTCCCTGACTTGAGGATATGTGGATTGATTACAAGGATGAAATAACAATTAGGAAAAAGGATTACAATCATTTGAATCTGGAAGAAGGAGAAAAGTATAACCTTATAGTTATCCCTCAATATGTTGTTGATGATGGAGAGTTATTGGATCCAATACATGAATGTAGAGGGTATGGGTTTTCCCCGATCAATTAGTTGATCAAGGAATCCACATCTGTCAAGGAATGAGTTGCTAAAATTCTACTTCAAACCAATTCTTGGCTTTGTTTAATGAATATTCAGCTAAATGATCCCAACTTCCCAAAATTTAAAGTGACCATTGCATCAGAAGTCAGTCCCTCTCAAGAGTCTAAAGATAAAGGTGAAGCATCGTGAAAAGTTGAAGTTTAAATTCTACTGATAGTGGAGGGAAACCTTCTCCATCTTCTTATACTCCTTCCACCACCATTGTCAATTTTGATTCCCCTTCCCCTCGCGAGCACAAGAGACATCAACCAACACCATGGCTACTCAATCTCTTCCAACTTCATCCCCTATTATTACCCACATGATTCCTCTTATGACCTTGCCCCCACGTGTGTCACTCCCTATCACTTCCCTCCATATGTGATTTATCTTCCTCCATCTTCTTGTCCTCATGTTTCATCTCTTACATCTTCCTCATCTCTTCGGATCTCGTCGGTCACCATATTCGCCACTCCCATTTATTATTTTCCAACATCATCTCCTTAGGTGTCATTCTTGGAAAAATTATTTTCATCCCTTTCTCCTCTCTCAACTAGGATAAGTATGACTTTGGGTTCTCCTCATATAACCCATTTCCCTTCTCCATCTACTACTTTTCCCTCCAAACCTTCTTCTCCTCTCCCATCTTCAATTGTTTCCATGGCTATTTTCTCCACACCTTCCCCCTTGGTGTCCACATTATTAAATCCTCCAAGTACCACACTCATGATTATTACCCCCTCTTAGCAAACACCTTCATCTTCTATCCCATCTTGGCTAGCTCACCAAACCCTAAAGAAAAGAAAGAAGGATGTTGCTCATGAATCACCATGCTAACTCTTTCCCCATTTTACACATCCAAGACACCCAAGACCATTTATCATATCACCATTGATGTGTTAAGGGAAAGGTTTTCAAGATTGTTGTGTCTGCTACACATAAGAGCAAGGAATATATCACTACTTCTGATTACCAAATAACTAAAGTGGCACTGGGGAAAGTCATTACTGAAGGAGCATAACAAGATGTAAACATGGCCATGGACCAAGGATTAGCGGAAGGAAAATTTGGAGTAGTTGAAAAATATCCATCTTGAGATCTCCAAACCAACTCCAATCTCCTCTCTAGCTCCAATTAGTTTCGACACATCATCCATTTTAGAGGTAGAAAATATTGGGAATAAGGGTCATGTAATAGATAGTTGGATCCAGAGGATTCTAACTTAACGAAAAGGATGCTCAAGGAAATTGTTGAGGTCTATAACGATATAGAGAGGGAGAAATCAATCATTGAAAGGATGAATAATGAGCTCGGGAAGAATACAACAATTTCAAATTAACTCTAGCAGCATTGAGTGAGCTTAGAAAAGTTGATCTTGATACCCTTGTTCAAGAAGGGATAATTGGTGAAAGAGAAAAACATTTTGAGTTTTACAAGGCCATTGAATTTTGGGTCAAGATTTTGCAAGAATCCTATAGAAATCTATAAAAGGCTCAAGAAGAAGGGATAAATGCCACCAATGATATTAGTGGAAAAATTTCCAATGTACTTAACCACATCGTGGATGATGAAAATTAGATGCTACCTATGGATGACATCTTCAAAGAATCCAGGACCTAATTGAGAAGGATTCCTTGGTTGGGAGTGATTTTGATCTTAAATGTATTAACAAGCTAATTGTGTGCCAAAATGTTTTAAGAAATCTAGCCAAAGCCATCAAAAGGCTCCAAAATCCTTTTGGAAGGATGATCAACGTACTCAACATATGGGATGTTCTGAATCGGTACTCAAGTAGACATGATGATAAGGAAACATATGATATGATTCAAAAGTTCCATGAGTATCGTAATAAGGAAGCCAAACAAGAAACTAAAAAAGGAAATGTTGATTGATGATTCATCATGTTTTTCCATTTTGACATCGAGCATGTAAATTTTTGAGATGTTGAGACATCGTTTGGATTTGCAAGTTGACTTGGTCTTTTTCGTAAGAAATAGTCAAGGAGGTCTTAATACATGTTTTCTATTTTTAGAATGTAATCCAAAAAAATTCCCTTTTTCTCTCTTCTCCTTCTCTATAAATGTAAAATGTTGAATAAGGGATATTTTTGGATAAGAAGAAAGTAAGATGGAATTGTAAAGAGAAGAAAAAAATTGTGTTTTCAATATTTTCTCTAAGGAATATAAGAGATGCATTACAAACTATGTGTTTAATGTTATGTTATAAGTACATCCGAGGGGGTGGGGTGAATCAATCTCATCAAACTTTCATTTCATTTTCCATAACTTACAACATCATCCAAAACAACCATTCAACATACATATGTGATTGTAAGGTTATTAGGTGTGTAACATCCATTCACAAGTACATGAAACAAATGAGAGAACACAAGAACACTGGATGTAAAGTGGTAAACTCTCAAATGGAAGAAAAATCACTAATGTTTTTGAATATATTACTCAATCCAAAAGACTCATGTGAATATTACACATCACACAATATTTTTTAGTGAAGTACCCACATCACAAGGATCACCCACCCCTATTTAGTATAGCACCCTCTATATAAGGAGGATATAAGCCCCTAAGATTATCAAGCACCCAATCAACCATTTGAGCATGAATATCACTGATGTATTATTTCTCTTACAAAATATTGTGATTACAAGTTCAGATCCATACACATCAACCCTTTCAAATAAGCTCTTCTCCTACTTCACTCAAATCTGATCCTTTATTTTTTGAGTAGGTATAATGACCTTACACACCCAATCCTTCACTCTTCTTAACTCTTCATGTCTATTCTTATCTTTGACCTTGACCCCTCTACTTGTGATTTTTCCTTTTCTAGCTTGCTCACATCTCCATCATCTCAACTCTACACAAATGAGTCATTACAACTCACTTATATACATGTCTCATCAAAACAACAACCATAGGTCAGCCAACACAATTAAGGTCAGTCATGAAAACATGAAAAAAATCTACAATTTCTTATAAAATAAATCCAAGAGACCATATAGGTCGGTATAGGCATAAACATAACCATGCTCCATAATTAGGCCCAAAACACAAGCTATCACTTCCAACGAACGCACTATGATCATCAAGGGCATACTATAGCTTCATCATGACTCCATAAGCTCCAAAAAACTTAGGGACATCCTCCTAGCATAAAATACAAGATCTATTAACTCTGTAATCTGCAACATCACCATTAAGCACACCAAGAAGCAAGCACCTCAAACTAGGTCTCTAGCACCCAAAAATCACTCCACAAGATGAAATGACTTGGCATACCAAAACTTATAATCATGAAAATTGATACATCAAAATGAAGGTATTTATTTCACCTAACTCATGTAACTCATTAGAATCTTCATCCCATGGAACACCATCCCAAAATGGAACCTTCTCTAACACTTCTCAAAGCTGGCTTTAAGGTCCCTAAACAAGGTCTTTAAAAGCGAGTTGCTTCACACACCTCTAAATTTCCCACCAAGGCATAAGTAACATATGGATGGAAATATCATGAAGTCTTCTAACTGAAACAACTCATTTCATTCACCCAAATAGGGTACGAGGTATTCAAATAAACCAATATCTAAAATTTCTCAATCGGGATATAAGGACTCAAGAACCAATCTTGAGGAATCATGCTTCAAATACCTCAACCATCACTTACAAGCTCAACCAATACATGGAACATGTCATCATGGACTAAACACACCTCCTCAAGTACTCTAGAGTATATGTCATTTGGAGAAAACCTTTCTTGCACATATATTCCATGACACCTTCTTGATAGGCCTAATAGGGCTATCTAGGACACTAGGGTTTCAACAAGAAAACAACTCTCCATATAAAAAAACAATTCAACACATCATTTTAGGCCTCTAACAAATATTTAATACCATCAAACCCTGCTACAACATGCTAATCCATCAAAATCATCTCAAAGCATCATGACTAGGTTTTAGGCCTTAAGGCCAAAAGTGGTAAGGTGACTTGTGAGACATGTTACTATAATTTCCTCCAAAAAAATTGCCTAAATTTTTTTGTGGAAAACATCACACCTCCCAAGGTATCTAAAACAATTCACTTCTTTTCATAAAACTTCCTACTCAGCCACGAAACTATAAATCTCCACAAAATAAGGGTTTTCTCTACCTTACCAGCTGACCTAGAACATGAAACCACCACCATCAGGATCCCTAAATATTCCTCTATAACCCTGAGTCATCATACCAACCTTTCCAATCCATTTGGATCCCAAACAATTCATCTTTCCTCCATCTCTTTAGAACTAGGATTAAATTAGGGGTTTAGACCATATCTACTTTGTAATGATTGTTCATAAAGCTCTAACATCCAAATTGATTTATTATTTTTGTAAAATGATCTTAATTCCATGCCAAAACATCCCTAAAATCCATAAGGTCCCATAAAAATCTCACACGTGTGGGTGAACAAATGAATTTCTTCATCGAGTTGGTTTTTGTCTTCGCAAGAGATTGATATGACCAAAAATCAATTTTCTTTCTTTTTCTCCAACGCCTTGACCTGAAATTTTACCTAGAGAACTATGATGACCTCCTATAACTATCCCAAGTCTCATTATTGTCTTAAAACTTCTGATTCTCTCCAACCACCATGACTTACCTTGCCTTTCTAGCCTTGTCTTCATAGTTCTACTTCAAAAGGACCTTCAACATGCACTATATACCTCAAACCTAACATTATCCATCTCCTAAACATGTCTTATAACCTTAAAATAATCTTTACATGTTCCAACAAGTATTCAATTCTCCATTTCTCATGTTACTAACTAATCCTGCTTCACCTAGGTTTAGGGCTAGGCCTAGAATGACCGAATCAACACATAATTCTCATGAACTAGCCTTGATGACCTATTATAGAATCATTAACACATTTAACATAACATATTGGCCCTTATGGACCTCATACAACCTATGGAACTCATATCATGACCATATCAGTTTGTACCATGCTCAAGAACCATGTAACTCAACCGGACATCATGACATGAGTACAAGATTGGACACTACCAATCATCCTTCATGATTGACCTTGATTTACACCTTATGGAGACACCTAAACTCCATTTTATATCAATGACATTGGACATCAATGATAACTACAAAAGCACAATGCCCAAAAATCTCCCCCTTTGTCATTGATGACAACCACCTTCAGAAACATTGATGGCAACCAAAAATGCAAACACATATAAGACTCTCTACTGACTTATTTTCATGTTTTTGAGCATATTATTCACCTTTTACATCTATAAAAAAACTACATGATGACTTAACATGAAAAATAATGAAAACATCGCATATAAACAACTTACTTGTTTCTCCTTGAAATGTACTCTCTATCTTAGCTTGAAATGAAAAATGAGCTTATGGACCTGTACACACTCTCGAATTTAACACTTTATCAAGGTCAAGGAAATAAATCCCTTGTACTGATCTTCATTTCAATCTAATTCTATCTTTGAACCTGTTTATCAACTTCCTCAAGTCTCAAACAAATTCCCCCGGAATAGTCATACACATATTTGCCTTCAATTGATGATACTTCAAACCTTACCTTGTCCTTAGCATCTTAGGCCATAACCACCTTATCTTGAAGCACCTACATCTTTTAATATTTACATAACTCATTCATGATACATATGACTTCATGAGTCAAAGCATACTCCATATGCAAGGCTTACAAACTTCCTTGACTAAAATCATAAGTCAACTAATCATCACTTCTTGTTCTTACTTTGCTCCATAGGCATCTTATTTACTTCAAAAGGTTGTTTTGACATAATATATCATATATAAAATTGAGAACAACTACAAGGAAATGATCACTTAAGAATACCTCATTATTCCAACAATTTATAAGATTCTCAATCACAGTCAATACACATAACAAATCCCTATCTTATACCATGTTTAGGCCTCGAAACACTCTATATTCATGTTGATCTTCACCATAACTACCTTGAATAACATATGCTTGAAACTTCTTACAAAAAAATACACTTATTTCTGTCATACCATCTTGAATGGTGTCTCATCTTGTCCTAGTAACTTGTATTACCATATAATACTTTGTATGCCCATAAGACTCTAATAATCTCCGATCACACAAATCAGAATGTACACTCAACCCTTCACTCTTCAACATCTTCATACTGGATTCACATGTATTGAACCTTCATTTAAAGCCTTCAAGAAATACTAAGATCACGTGCTAATCAACTGAATCTAATAATTCCACAAGATAATGAACCAATATATCTTTACATACTAGATTGACACATTTATTAGACCTCTTCATGCTTTTATATTTCATTTTGATCACTCTTTATTGCAACTCAAAATCATATCTAACCAAACTCCCATGGGTTTGTGCTTTCTCAACTCTGTCTACCTGATGCTTTATCAAAACTTGTACAACTTCTCCCCTACCTTCTAGGATTCTATGATTTATATAAGACCATGACATAACCATCTTCAAGATATACCAAATGTATGATTAGGACCACATCTTGAACAATTATGTCATGCCTCCAAGAACATATGATAGATTTCTCTTTACACAGAAGATCAAACACTTTTGAGTAAACTCAAAACAATAAGATACCACACAATGTAGGTGCAATTTCCTAAGATGATGCATTCTTCATCTTAGACACATATAAGCACCAAATAAATTTAAAGTACCAAGCACATAAATTTTCCTAACAAGGGATCTGATTAAACCTTCTTAATCCATACTTGCTTAACAAGTGCTTCTTCAAACGATATAGACCTCTTGTATTTTCATTTTATCTCTTTGGAACAACACAACTCCCCTACGAAGTTGTATTCTTATAACTCAAAGACACACTTTGGATAATCTTCCAAACTTACTCATGATGTACACCGCCTTGATGCCTAAACATCTCAACATCCATAGAATTATATAGACCCAATAATATTTATTCAAACTTGAAGCACTTCATAGCTTGCCACATGACCTGAGATCAATCAACATGATTGTAGTTTTCATAGGGCACATACACACCTAGACTTATTATCATCTTATTGACTATTGATAGAAACCATGAGACTCTTTCTTCAATCATCATTCAACCTACAATACTCATAACCCATATTTGACATACCTTGTATAGAAAAATCCTCATAGATGCCACCAAATGAAACCATTTCCTCTTAATGCATATAGAACTAAGACATTGATAGAAACCTTCTATCCTCCTAAATTACTCGAGGACAGTAACTCAAAACATTATGAATGAAATAGGAAAAAAAACATACCTTGTCATAAATGAACCAAACTAGACACATGATTCATACCTTGCACCTTCATGAGCTAAACCAAAACACACCCATACTTCTTTCACTGATGAATGTCTTCAAGAAGCCCAGTGAAGACACTTCATGCTTCTTAGGGAATTTAGAATAATACGTAGTCATCAAATGAGCCCAAAGAATCCTTCTCTTCTTTCTTTCTTGATTTTTTGGATGACCTTTTAGACATGATAAAATTTTCATTATTTTCTATTTCGATTGATGTCCTATGAAACATACATGATACTCCTCTAGTTTGTCTTCAATCATCATAAACATACTTCCTCAACTTGATGATTGACTAGATTTGAGATTGATCAACTTGCATTCCTCCTTCTCAACCTTGTTTGCAATATCTATCTTCTTTACTAAACTTGACTCTCCTTTGAATGGATTTTTTGTCTTTGATTCTTTACCCTTTATACTATCTACCTTCATGTCATGCTTTGGCTCATAAGATCTTATGTTTCTAGCTTCATTCTTTTTTACCTCATTTACACGGTTAATTATCATAAGTGTACCTAGTTCTTTAATTTTTTATTTAGGATCAAACTTGACATTTGCCTTCCTTTTGTAGATGTTCATCTTGTTTCTACAATACCTTGCAATGTGATTAACATTGTTACATTTGAAGAAAATAATAGAATTCTTACCTCTAGAAGCTCCATATCTCCAAATTTTTCTAGGTGGTCCTTGATAACAATATCTAGCAATATGACCAACAAGATTATAGTTGTAACACACAACCTCATTCTTACCTTCATTCCTCCAACTTTGTCTTGGTAATTCATGAAAACAATACCTAGCTATATGACCCTTTTCATGGAAGTTATAATAAATAATGTTTCTTGAGTGGTCACTTCTAGTATCTCTCCATGGATGATCATCCTTGACCATCATCCTTCTACACTTTTTTTTATCTATTCCTAAAACCATAGGAATGAATAATAACCATTGAAATTTATTTCATACCTTGATGCATTGGGCTACCTTATGATGTTCCTTTGAGTCTTTTTATCCTCTTTAGATTTAGCGAGTCCTTGAATTGGTTGAGAATAGTTCTCATCCTTCGTAACTCCTTCCTTAAAACCCAAACCAATTTTGACACTAGAGGGTCTTCAATAACTCAACAAATAATCAAGTTTACTAGTACTTTTCTAAAAAATTTCATATGTTTTTAGCTGATTAGTATATTGCTTTAGATCTGTCATTAGAGATTCCATAGCCTCGTTGAATTTGATACATTCATCTTCCTTGGACTTTAGATTTGTAGCAAGTAATCCAACCTAAGTTTTCAAATGGTTACATTCATTTTCTTTGACTTCATGCTCCTCAAGAGTTACCTTCAAACTTTGGTTCTCCTTCCTTGTGAGATGTAGGTCTTCTAGGGAATTAAGAAGTTCCCCTTCAAGAAAGATAACTTCCTTTTCCTTTGAAACATATCCACCTTCCCGATCCAAAATTGTATTATTGACAACATCATCTTCAATAACACTAGAAGAACTGTTAACATCTTCATATAAGTACTCCAAATTATCCTATAAGGCCTTAGTTGAATCACACTCTATTACCATGGAGTTTATGGATTCCTCCAATCCACTTACAATGGCATATTTAGATGTTTATTCCATGGGGTTTGATGAACCATTTTAATCAATATCAACATCATACTTAATTATATTATTTTGTTAAGACTCTTTTATCAAGAAATTTTGCTACCCCGCCTCTAGGTTCTTTTGATCGCTCAAGGCCAAAGTCGACTAAGTATGAAATGACCCATGGAAGTCCTCCACATGTCCCATCAGTGCAACCCCAAAGATAGAACTTCGAAGTAGGTTCTTAGACTAGCGCAAAATCTCTATGTGTCCGAGGTTCCAACAAGGTCGCTCCGAAAGCAAGTTAAAGAGTCAAAGATATGATCGCCTAACACAAAATATCCACGTGTCTATCCGGTGCATGTTTGATATAAGCTGGGAATAGAGGACCCTAAATGAGTGTAAACCCTCCATGTGGCAAAAGAAACTTCACCGATCAGAGACTCAACAGCAATACCAAGTAGGGGGTGGATACATAGACTCCTATAAAGGGGAAAAATATTTATTCTAGATTTGAATTAAAAACACTGATAGTGGTAGCACTACATTTAAAATATTTGGGGCAGGAGCCAGAAGGATAAGTGTAGGGCCTTATCAAAATTGAAGGCAAAAAAGGTGGTAGCTGAGAGTGATAGTCAAAGGAGGTCTTTAAAAGTAGGCAAGGAAGAAGACTAAAAAGAAGGAATTCTAGGCCGAAGGAGGAAAAAAGTGAAGAGTTATGTATGCTTTGTAAAATCTAGCCTTAGTAGGCCTCTTTCATAGAAGAGAAGTGTAATCTGTGCTTTCATGGGCCTTATGTACCATTTCTCTATATGAATAAAGAGTTCTTATTTTGTGCAATTGGATTTTTGCATGTTCTGAACTTTTGTTTCTTTTATAAGAAGTAGTTCTAAATGAGTCAGGAAATTCATCGTGCTTAATGCCCTTAGAATTTCCCTGTTTCGTTTATTATCTATAAATCAATCATTTTAGTTCCTCATATTTCTACATTATCAGAGTAGTGGATCATGTTGTTCAGCCCTTCAACTATTCTAGATAAAGATCTCAAGTTTTCTGTCATTTTCATTTCTCTTAGATCGGTGCATCACCTTTTATTTTAGTCATTTACGTACTTTCCTCTAACCCTACCCCAACCACTAGAGAAGATCCAACTTCTTTAAAATATGGAGGTCACCTTAGGGCACACGTCTCACTAACCTAAGGTTTCCTACGACTTTGATGGTTTTTCCTTTGTCCATAAGGATTATCATCAACAATTTTCCTAGCACGCCCGGTGGGACATTAATTCTTGGATTGAGCAGCATCAAAAATATATCAACTAGAGTAAGGTCCAACTCACCCACTTGAAGGAACAAACAAATGCAAATGAGGGTGAGAGTAAGGGAAGAGGGTATGATCAACTATTTGCAGCTATCTCCTCCACGAAATAGAAGGGGAAGAAAGGTTCAGAGGTCCTCGTCCCCTCGACCGGACTCTCTCAACCCCTCCACCAGGGAGGCCTTTTACACAGTCAACTAGGACCCTCAGACCTATCATTATGGCTCATCTTTAGCCTCCACCTCGAGACCGTTTGTTTCATGGGATCAGGGAAGCCCACTCATCTTGCCTGCACCCTTGGCGGTATGGAACCCCATTCCAGCCAATGCATTAAAAGCATTACCCAAATTTAGTGGTGAGGATTTCAAAACCCCGAGGAGCATCTCCAGGACGTAGTAGAGATATGTGCAGTACATTATATAAGGGAACAAGATGTTGCCTTACGTCTATTGGCCGCCTCTTTTAAGGGAAGGGCCTTGGAATGGTACCGATATTTAACCCCTAATACTATTGGTACTTGGGACCAATTAGGGGGCCGTTGGTGATAAGGTTTAGCGAAAAGGGAGACCGGTCATCACTCCTACAACAACTAATTGGTATTAAAAAGGGTCCACAAGAATTGATGATAGATTTTAACACCTGGTTCCATAAAACCTGGCAAAGGATTCTAGCCTTGGCTAGACCACCTGTAGGTATGGCTATTGTCTTTTACCTAAAATCCCTAAATTCAGATATTTCGGTAATGATTCAATCATTGGGAGGGGATTCTTTGCCATAGGCCTATAACATTACGGTCCAAGCTGAGAATAATCTAATAGATGCCGGGAAGCTCCCTCCCAAAACTTTTTTCTGATAAATCTAGAGATAGCCCCCATTCCACAAGTACAAACACCGAGCCCATCCTTGACCCCTACATCTTTATATAATTACCCCCTATGGTTATGGTTCCCATTCCTACCACTACGTCCTCATCTTCCTCTCCTGAAATGGAGGAGATGAGGAATATCCTGAGAAGTTTTTCTAACAAAATAGTGAACCTTAAAAGGAATCAGGCAACCTATCCAAGGAAAAATTATCATAGTTTCCAAGGTAACCGACCCGCTTACCCCTCTACATACCAGAATAATTAGAGGCTACCAACTACTCAACCATCAAATCAAATAGTCCCTATACCAATGCCTCTTTGAACCGTTCCCCCAATAGCGGAAGAGAGCTAGTCCCCAAACAAAACCATCTAGCTGAGGAACCCAACGCCTGGTGCTTCCCTTGCAATAATTCTCATATGCCGAGAGACTACCCCCAAGGGAACTTGCAGCTAAGGATAGCCAAGAAACGATCAAGAGAAGGTTATGAAGCATGTACAACTAGACCTCGCTAGTCTGAGGGAGCCCAAAGCACCGCTTTCACCGCTAGATGCAAGGGATGTCCCTAGAACAAGAGTCGAAGATTGCACCAGAGCATGCCATTTTCTCTTGGTTAGAGGGGAAGATTCCATCTTCATAAATGAGGTATCTGTTTCGAAGCCCATTTAGTTTAACTACAACACCCGCTTCAAGAAAAGGATCATTGAAGCAGATGCACCATCTCTCGACTTTGATTGACAAGGTGTACAAAGAGCCTCCAATTATCATGAACACGCCATCACCAAAAATAAAGGAAGCTCCAAAACCAACTGTACAGGATCAAGAGGTCCATCACCTTGATAAGGAAAGAACAAAGCATCAGCCACCTCTCAAACCATCACTGGTTGGACCCATCAACGTAGTCCAATAGCTGAAAAAGGCACCAACCATCACGTCTTTGTGGGATCTTCTAAGCATTCCCAAGCGAAGGAGTTGCTCCAAGAAGTGCTAAAATTAGAAGGGGATGTGACCAAGGTGGGTCCCTCAAAAGGACGGGTCAAAGATGCTTGAGTGCCTATAGAATCTATATTGCTAAATCAGCAAGGAGAGGCGGGTAAGCCGAGGCCCAACCCCTTCTTTTTAACTCTCATTATAGGTAAGAAGTTATTACATAACTCCATGATAGATTCCGGTGCAAGCACTACTATCATGCCTCAGAAATAGTAGATGCTTTAGGAGTTTGATATGAACCCTTAAAGAAAGGAGTTATGTAACTAGATGGGAAATCTGTTCCAACCATAGGGGTTATCAAGGGACTCCCATTACAACTATATTCCCACCGAATATAACTGTCTACCAAGATATCATGGTGATTAATGTCCCACTGTCTTTGGGCTCTGCCTCTCCTAAGATTTCACGGCTAATATCAATGGGTATATGTCTTTGGATTGGTCTCATTTAATCCTACGAACCAAGTATGGGTCTAAAATGAAGGTCTTGTTAGAACCACTCTCCAAAGAACATATAACATACCAAGCACCATCTAGTTTCGAGGCCTCCCATGTTATGATTACCAGAGAAGAAGAGTTGTATGTAGAGGACGGAGAGCTCAAGAGGGTGATCATCTATCTAATCTTCCCCAAGAGATCCTTTTGGGAACTTTGATTCAACTGACTTGGGAACTTACGTCATCTTCGATGAAAACCCCACAATCCCAAAAGTAAAAGGAGAAGGTGATGCATGGGAGACCAGATTTCCCAGTGACCCTCCAATATGGACCCTATATTTTGATGGGGCTAGAAATAAAAAAAAGACTCGGGATCCGAGTTTTCTCGAATGTCCTACCGGTAAGAAGATTCTCTCTAGTTATTTCATTTCTAGTTCTTATACTAGTAATGAGGCAGAGTATGAGGCCTTGGTGCACGGTTTATGCACCACCCAAAAGGAGGGTATCAGGAAGCTAAGGGTATTTGGTGATTCAGAATTGGTGGTCACACAAGTAAGGAATACTACCACCACTAAGAACCCAAGGATGAGATCCTACCAACACCGGGTATGGGATTTGATAGATGATTTTGAAGCTTTCAACATTAAGGTAGTGCCCCATGATCAGAATACAGAGGTGGACATGATGGCTACCATTGGGTCTCAATTTGACCCAACCCGAGATCTGCTTAAAAATAAAGATACCATAAAGGTGATCATTCACCCCTCTATCTCGACAATGTACACCATTGGCGGTGTTCGATAATGACCGACAGATCATACATTTCCTCCAACAGTCTGATCAATTCGCAAATCAGCTCCAGCCTAATATTGAAGAAGCATATGGGGACCAGATAATACAACTAAAGATGAACAAGATCCCGAGAGGATTAATTACTCTTGAGAATCTTTTCGACTCAGATGATTCTAGTATAGATTAGAGAAGGTTTGAGGCTGTAAAAGAAGACTATGTAGAGCTAGAAATAGCTAGGGACAAACGACTCAAAGTTGGAAAGTCGGTGACCCAAAAGGAAAGAAATCGACTTGTGGCCTTGTGTCACAAGTATGATAAAGTAATGGCTGGACGTATGATGATCTCCATGGTTATGATAAGGACATTATCCAACACACCATTAACCTGGAGGCAGGGACTAAGCTTGTGTGTCAAAAGAAAAGGCCCGTGAACCCTATGGTAGAAGCCCTTATGGTGAGGAGTTAAGAAAATTATTGGAAGCTCGTATCATTTTTCCAATCAAACACACCACGTGGGTCTCCAACCTGGTTCCAGTAAGGAAGAAGAATGGTGAAATATGACTCTATGTAGACTTCATAGATCTAAATAGGGCCTCCCTGAAAGACCATTACCCCCTTCCTCTATGGAACAAATTTTACATACAAAGTCATGGGCTCCGAAATGTTTTCTCTGTTGGATGGTTTCTCAAGTTATAACCAAATATGGCTCGTGGAAAAGGATCAACATAAAAATACCTTCATGACCAAATGGGGAACCTTCACCTACACCAAAATGCCTTTTGGGCTCACAAATGCAGGGGATACTTTCCAAAGAGCCATGGACACCGCGTTCGGGGCATTGATAAACAAGGTAATCCTCATATACCTTGATGACCTTACTGTGTTTACTAAAACAATGGAAGAGCATTTTGATGCTTTAGAAGTTGTGTTTAAAAATGTCAAGAGTTTGGAATCTCTCTGAATCCAAAGAAATGTATCTTCAAAATTCCCAAGGAAATATTTTGGGACATGTGGTGTCAAAGGAGGGAGTTTCCATTGATCCCAAGAGAGTCAAGGCCATTTTGGAGCTTCCCCTTCCAAGTCAACAAGAAGGTTATTCAATCCTTTTTAGGAAATATCAAATTTGTCGACAGGTTTATATCAAATTTCGTAGGAACTATCCGCCCAATCACCCTCATGCTAAAAAAGGACCTAGTTTTCAAATGGACTGAAGAGGGTCGTCAGTCTTTTGAATCAATAAAGGAGGCTATTGCATCGGCCCCCATACTCCACAACCCGACTTCTCAAAGAGTTTCATTATGTATGTATATGGTGGGAAAAGTAGCATAGCATCTGTGCTAACTCAGAAAGGAGAACGACAAGGGGAGGAACACCCAATCGCTTTCTTTTCAAAAACCCTCCATGACTATGAGACAAGATACAATTTTGTGGAAAGGCAAAGCCTACGCTATAGTCAAAGGTTTGAAGAAATTCAAACATCTGGTCACACACAACAAAATTTAGGTCATGGTGGCTCACCCCAGTGTCAAAGAGTACATAATGGAAGGCAAGATAACCGAAAAAGGGAAAATTGGATAACAAAGATCCTGGAATATGACATAGAGTTAAAACCCACAAAGCTTGTGAGAGGCAAGGGGTTGTGTCAATATTTGACGCAGGAACCTATCCCTGAAGTGAATGGAAAAGCATAGGTGATAATGTACCTCTAGGAGGATAGACCTAAGGGATGGGTCTCTGATAGAATCCATTTTATGCAAACCGGAGAGTACCTAGGCCATCTCCCTTGAAAAAGAGGAGATATTATAGGCAACAAGGGACTCATTTTGCTATGATTGACAACTTCCTTTTTAAGAGGAATTTCAATGGGTTAATGTTAAGATGCCTGGAGGATGAGGAGGCCAAGAGAGTCTTAAGGGAATTGCATCATGGAGACTTAGATGGTCACTTTTCGGCCCAAACCACAGCTATAAAGATATGCAAGTAGGATATTTCTAGCCTAGCTTGTTCGCTGATAGCCAGACAGAAACAAACAAATGCAAGGTTTGTCAAGTTTACATGGGTTTCTGGAGAAACACAACATTAGCCCCTCAACCCCATCCTAATTGAAGAGCCTTTCGCATAATGGGGTCTTGATTTTATTGGAATGGTTAACCCAACTTCAAGTGCCGGACACTGGTGGATTCTCATGGCAACTAATTATTTCACCCAGTGGATGGAGGTAGTTCCACTCAAGGAGTCCACTGAAAATGTGATCCTAGGACTCTTGCAGGATATCACCACACATTTTGGTCCCCCACACCATTATATCTGACAATGCCAAAGCTTTCCTAGGAGCTAAAGTGTCTCGATTTTATAGTTAGGCATGAGATATATCTAAAGACATCCTCCAACTATTACCCCCAAGGAAATGGCCTGGTAGAGAGTCTACAAATAAGAATCGATAAGACTCATCAAAAGGATGGGACATGAGCATAAAAGGTTATGGCATGAGCATGTTAAAACAACCTTATGGGCCAATCAGATCACTCCAAAATAGATCCTGAAAGCTTCACCATATGAAATAGTCTATGGAAAAGTGTTGTGATGCCAATTTCCTTGGAGATTCCGCATTACAACTATTGAAAGGATTTGAGATAGAGGAAAATGGAGCGATGCCAGTGAGGCTTTCGAACTCTAGGAAAGGCATGAACTCACCCACGAAACCATGATCAATCACCAACAAATAGTCAAGACATGGTTTGATCAAAAGACATCAGAGCCAAACTTCCAAGTCAGAACCACCATCTTAAAGTGGGATGCAAGAGCAGCCAAGCCCGGGAACCATGGGAAGTTCAACCCCTTGTGGACTGGACCATTCAAGATCAGTGCATGTAAGCAGCATAACTCATTTGAACTTGAAACCATGGCGGGAGATCCTTTGGCTATCCCAATGAATGGGATTCACTTGAAGCCCTACATTTAGGTATCCTCGGAAATTGTATCATATGTACATATCTGCTTCCCTTATTTTGTTTTTGTGTTGTGCCTTCATTCTTCTTTTGAGTTTTTTCCATGTGTTCGCCACCCCTGTCTATGTCTCTTTTTTTTATTTTTGAGGGAGGCCCCTCCCCCTGTCTTTTCTCGCTTTGAAGTCATCATCAAGGGTAAGGCCCCTTTCTTAATGAAGAGATCCAAAATTAATGCAAGATCTATCAAAAGTCACCAAGTTTGGCACCTCGGGTCTCTCGCCTAAAAGGAACGTTAATAAGAAGTGACTCCAAGAACGTGCGAGCTTTTACTCCCTAAGTAGAAATGACTATTAAAGGTGCCTCGAGATGTTCAATAGGGTCATTCTAAAGCATCTAAATTTTTTTGAGTTAATTGACGAATATCAACGTCTCTAAATTCCCCTAGAGTCATTTATAGATTCGAAATACCATGGCCACCTCCAGTTTTGTTCATGCAACAAAATCCTATGCAAGGCAACCCATTCCTCCTCGACATCACTAGCCTAAGTTAAAATACCCAAACCCGTTGTCCCAATACAATGACCCTTCGCTGGTCATCAACCCAACCGATGATATATTTGACCCAGTCTCAATAAAAGGCCTAAATATTTAAGAGAAGTAACATGTGCCAGGTTCAACCTTCTGGGAGACTCTGAGTCATTCAGTTCTAGGACCTGGAGCACAACTCTCACCCAATATATGGTTCCTCTTACGCACCCATGCCCAAAACTCATACAAATGTGCACGACCTATTTCAACTCAGAGAGCCACACAATCCAGGGCTGAAATATAGCTGTAGTAATTACACCAAAGGCTATCAGGGACATGTTAGCCCTGACCTATGATCAAAAGGCTAGTTTCTATAATATAGTTAAACTTTGAACCATATGGACCCAGTGTCAAACAAAGGTCACTTTCCTCACCAAGGAGTTGAGGCATGCGACACCAATGCTTCGAGATTCTCGGGATTCCCATTGCCTTAAAATATCTTATGCCTGATGCTCAAGATGCATGTTCTATGTTGGCTTTTATTTTCAGGCAGGACTCTGACAGAGGTGTTGAGGATTGGTAGATGGCGGCACTATTCCAGATGAGGACCGTTAGCTAGAAGTAGACATAAATTTGATTTTGTGGAGGTCATTGTGTGTTCAATTTGTAGAGAAACTTAGTCATTTCTCAATGGCGTCCACCTTTAGGTATTCATATTTTCTTTTCCATCTCATCTTGTACCAAAATGCTCAATATTTTGGCTAGTTTATGACTCTGACCTTGTGGGATGCGGAAGTAAATCCCCAAAATATTATCCCAGTATCTGCATGGACCCATGTATTGTCTCGTTCTTCGATGTCTATGAATTTTTCAATGCTTTTGTGGAGCCTCTTTTGCTAGAACTTGATCCTGAAGGGATAAATAATAGAATGAATGACTTTACGTGGTCTATCTTCTCAGACCCATTACACACATGTGACTACTTCTTTTCCAGAGGTCATTCCATGATTTGGGTCCACGGATTTAGGGGTGAATCCTTCATGCTCCCAAGGATTCTCACACCATGGATTGTGGGTCTTGAAGTCACCAGACAGCTCATACTCCTGGACCTGGAGGTTGGCTCTATTAAAAAGAAGAAAGTAGTCTATGAGCTTCCATTTAGTAGGGGAGGGATTACCGTACTCAAAAGATGAGTAGACCATTGTCTATCACGAAGTTGGCCTCCTATGGTTTCACCTTGATCGAGGACTCATGGAGGTATGATCTAGATGGGGAAATGGCTACTACTTTGGCTACAAATAAAATCTCTAGCTCTTGCAAGCATGAGCCGAGGCCATTTTTTGATTCACGGTGGAGCCCCAATCTGAATCACCTGATATTTTTGTCAAGCTCTAGGACATCCCAACTCTAGACTGGGATTCATTCCACCAGTCAAATATGCATTTGACCCTACTCTGACAATTGGAAAAGGGCTTCGAGTGGCCTTAAAAAGAAGGGATTGGAGCCCCAGGAAAATTGAGGCCTTTTGGAAGTATAGGTAGGAAATTGGCCGAGCTTTGAGGAGGTCCCTAGTGACGATAAGTGGGAAGATAGATGGGACGTAGAGCATGACTCTGATCCAGATAGTGAGGATATAATTGTGCTCACTTCTGAGCAATATCTTAGGTCAACCGTAGAATCTTTTGAGCTCCAACAACAACAGAAAATCGAAAGCACCTTTATCTACCGCTCCTTTTCGACTCCTCTGTCGCTTTTTTACAATTACCGACCTCTCAAAATCAATAGTAGAGGGAGACTCATTTTCCATCCCGGCCCACAAAAGGTTGAAGTCAGTCGCGGTCCCCGTAATGTCTACACCACAACCTGAGACTTCTCTCTCAGTAATGATTCCACTTCCACCTTTCCTTTGGAAATCCCCTTTTGGTCTGTCACTCCATCTCAGACTCTTCCTCCGCTAGTCACTCTACTTCCACAGTTCCCTACTGCCATCCCAAGCTTCTCACCCCATCTAATCACACCCCCTTCTTCGGCCCTAGTATCTACAATGTCTCAATTACTAGTTACTATCCCATATGGCCTGCCACCTAGTTTCCCATTTGTAGGGGGAATGGTCTCTTCTCCTTCTGAATTTTTGAGCCAAGCAGAGTCCGCTAAGTTGGCCCAGGATCAGAGGAGATTAAAGTAAAGAAAGAAGGAGATGGAAGCTCTATCAACTAAACAAGTGTGATCCTTGTATGATCATCAACAAATCTCTTTGACCATCGCTCACCTTGTCCCTTAGGTATCCAAGCCCGCAAAACAAATGCAGCATGATGACTATTCCATTAGTGCTATCATGGTGGACCTTGCTGAATTTTGGCCTCAAGACAAGGTCAAGTTAATGAATGAAATAATGGCAGTAGTCACTACCGACTATTTGAAACTCAACAACCAACTTAAGAAGGCACAATCCAGCCTTCGAAAAGTGGAGGCTATAGTGGTGGGCCATATGGCTAAGCTTAAGGCCAAGGATAGAGAGGTTGATCAACTCAAGAAGGAGTTGAAAGACACGTCAACCAAGCAAGCCCTCACAGCTTCTCAAGTGGAGGCAAAGGCTCGATAGCTAAGCTCACTACATCCGAGGCCCTGGTCAATTCACTCTCATAGGAAAAGAGTGGCTTTCAGGCAAGTTAAAATCTTCGATGAAACGGTCAAGGACTTGACCAATCAATTAGGGAAACGATCCCAAAAGGTGGGAATCGTATCATTGGTGCGGGGTTATATGCCTCCTATTGTGACAAGATTTCCATCACTGCTGTAGATCTAGCCCCAACACTTGGATTTATATCCAATGCATAGGAGTTGTGCTCTAAGGTAGAAAATGCAGTCTCCACCATCAACAATGCCTTATCTACCAAGGTTCAGGAGTCAAATCTTTTGATTCAAAAACTCTATGATGCCTTAAACCCCACCCTTCAAAATGCGGAATCACTAACATGTGGTTGATAGTGGTGAAGATCAATGAGATTTTGAGCTGTAACAAAGCTTCTATCAAATGTCAAAATCTCTTGGCACAACTCCACCAGAGGAATGAAGGAAAGAAAGTAGAATATCAATGAATTAGTACAACTAGGTTTCCCTTCTCCCTTCCTAGATGAATCCACATCTTATCAAAGGACCAAATCCAATAAATTTTGATCACTAAATGCTAGGACAAGATGATCTTCTAGTCTTTGAAAGAGGACTCCAGTGTTGCTGAGGTCGAGACCATCATTAATCCTATCATTCAGTTAGAGTTTCACCGCATATAGTAATGCAAAGCCTCCAGGGTTTCTCCCACAAGGAGATAATTGAGATGGACCGAGCATTTCAAGTGTTACAATGAAGAACCTACCCAATAGAGCAAGAATGGCTCGGATACCAGGCTTCCTTGCAGAAGCTCTAAGTGGCCCTCTATGAGCCACATTTTTATTTTGAAAAGTGAGAGATGTTGGATTCTTCCATGACCGGCACAAAATCCCTTGGTGAGTCACCAAACTAATTATATTCTTTTGTTAAGACTCTTTTATCAAGACATTTTGTTGCCCCGCCTCTATGTTTTTGATCACTCAAGGCCAAAGTTGACTAAGTATGAAAATAACCATGGAATTCCTCCACGTGTCCCATCGATGCAGCCCCAAAGATGGAACGTCAAAGCAGTTCTTAGACTAGTGCGGACTCTCCATGTGTCCAGTGTTTAGGATGAGGTCACTCCCAAAGCAAGTTGAAGAGTCAAAGATATGACTGCCTAGTGCAAACTCTCCACGTGTCTATCCGGTGCATGTTTGATATAAGACTGGGAATAGAGGACCTTGAATGAGCACAAACCCTCCACGTGGCAAAAAGAAACTTCATTGATCATAGAATCGGTGGCGATACCAAGTAGGGGGTGGATAAACAAACTCCTATAAAGTGGAAAATATTTATTCCAGATCTGAATTAAAAACACTGACAGTGGTAGTGCTGCATTTAAAATATTTGGGGGTGGGAACTAGAAGGATAAGTGCATGACCTTATCAAAATTGAAGGCACAAAAGGTGGTAGTTGAGAGTAATAAATCAAAGGAGGTCTTTAAAAGTAGATAAGGAAGAAGACTAAAAGGAAGGAATTCAGGGGAAGGAGGAAAAAGAGAAGAGTTCTATATGCTTTTGTAAAATATAGCCTTAGTAGGCCTCTGTCATAGAAGAGAAGTGTAATATGTGCTTTCATGGGCCTTATGTACCATTTCTCTATATGAATAAAGAGTTCTTATTCTATGCAATTGGATTTTCACATGTTCTAAAATTTCATTTCTTTTATAAGAAGTAGTTCTAAATGAGTCAGGAAATTCATCATGCTTGATGCCCTTAGAATTTCCCTATTTCATTTATTATCTATAAATCAATCATTTCAGTTCCTCATATTTTGTGTTATCAGAGTAGTGGATCGTGTTGTTCAGCCCTTCAACTATTCTAGATAAAGATCTCAAGTTTTCTGTCATTTTCATTTCTCTTAGATCGGCACATCACCTTTTATTTTAGTCATTTACGTACTTTCCTCTAACCCTACCCCAACCAATAGAGAAGAGCCAACTTCTTTAAAATCTAGAGGTCACCTTAGGGTGCACGTCTCACCAACCTAAGGTTTCCTACAACCTTGACGGTTCATCCATAAGGATTATCATCAACAATACCTAAGAGAACTTAGGAGGTAGACCTTCATTATGAATTTCCACAAGGCATAATTGGTTCCATTGAACACATGACCTTTATAAGACACAAGCTCTTGAGATCCATTTGATCAAACAAACTTGTGCTTCAAGAGAATATCCTCCAAGTAGTTAGACTTGCTTTAATTGTACATTTTTCTGATATCGATTTTTAGAAGCATAGAGACTAGGGGTGAATCAGTCTTATAGAGATTTCATTTCATTTTCCATAGCTCACACCATCATCCAAAACAACCATTCATCATACATATGTAATTATGAGCTTATTAGGTGTGTAACATCCATTCACAAGTACATGAAACAAAGGAGAGAACACAAGAACACCAAATGTAAAGTGGGAAACCCTCAAATGGAAGAAAACTAGCTAATTGTTTTGAATATATTACTCAATCTAGAAGACTCATGTGAATATTACACATCACACAAGATTTTTAGTGAAACACCCACTTCACAAGGAGCACCCACCCCTATTTAGTATAACACCCAATATACAAGGAGGATACAACCCCCAAGATGACCAAGCAACTAGTCAACCATCTAAACATGAAGATATATAATGTATTATTTCTCCTACAACTGATTTTTATCACAAGTTCAACTCCATACACATCAAACCCTTTCAAACAAGCTCTTCTCCTACTTCACTCGAATCTGCTCCTTAATTTGGTGATTAGGTATAATGACCTTACACACCTACTTGTTCATTCATCTTAACTCTTCATGCATCTTATTATCTCTTCTCTTGACCCCTCTACACTCTTCTCTCATCTTCCCTAGCTCGCTCACATCCCAATCATCTCAACTCTACACAAATGAGTCATTACAACTCACTTATATACATGTCTCATCACAACAACAACCACAGTCCGGACAAGGCCATTAAGGTCATTCATAAAAACATGAAAAATCATCTATAATCTCATATAAAATCACTCCAAGAGACCATATAGGTTGGCATAGGCCTAGACACGACCATGCTCCACAATTAGGCCCAAAACACAAGTTATCATTTCCAATGAATGCACTATGATCATCAAGGGAACACTATAATCTGTTAGGAAATAAATATTAATGTTTACATTATAGTTTGGGTGGTTAGTAATATTGTTATAAACAATATTACATACTTAGATCATATTATTATTGTTGTACCTGTAAATCTATTAACGGGTTATTTGTTTGTATGGGTTTCTATTTTATAGGGTACTTGTTTTCTATTATGATGGCTATATAATAGCCTAATGTATCGCACAAGATATTGGGACATGAGAAAATATAATACAAAGTAATATATTGAGAGTGATTTTGCTATGTAAATCAGAGCTGCATTTATATTTGCATCGTATCGAGTGATCGCAGGTCCGAGGTTATGTCCGAATGAGAGTCATTTCCCATTGAAAGATGCAATCCATCAATCGGTCACTGCACTGGTGATTAACAATGTGCATTGATTGTTAAATCCATTGCACCAATTCACACAACGCTTTCTTTGGAGCTGCGTGGAAATAAGGAAAATCTTTGACATCCTAGAGGATAAAATGTGGTGATCTTGGAACCATGTTTTACACACATTTTGCTAGAGGATTTGTGAGCTAGTAATCTTCACGAATCGGCCCATGGTGCAACATATAAATCTCACAAGAATAAGATATTGGAAACTTACAATAATTGTTTGCACAGTCGTATGGAGACGTCTAACGTCTAAAATTGCAGCTATTCAAATAAGAAAAATGCACTAAAGAATTACGTCTATCAACCCTACTCTAAGTTTGCAGAAGATTTGGTTTTAGATTATCATGGTTTGAGTGATGTCTGCAGAGTCTCCTGATTTGGCACCTGCATGAGAAAGCCACGGTTATCCTTTCCTTGGAGATCTCCAAAAAATTTGCCAAAATTACAGAATCCTACTCAGCGTCTTTCCAAATGCAAATTCTATCCTCCTCAACCAACTACGCTATGTGGCATGTAAAGTAAAGTCTCAAATTTCTTTTGTTTTGAGTCGGTTATGGGCCAATACGTATTTTACATATTTCAGTGTTTTGTATTTTGATTCTATAGCTTTGTCAAGTGTGTATAGTCAAATTCTTTTATTCTAATGGGTTTCATCGTCTTTGGAAGTCATATAATGATTCTTAGTTTATTAGCTTGAGTTTTTAAATAACTCGTGGTTCGCACCTCTTATTTTAAATGTCTAAAGACTTTGTGAGAAAAATCATGCTAAACCAAACTTATGTTTTCTTTGAAAGGTTGTCATAGTATCAATATACTCTATGTTATTATTATCTGGATCAAAAGAGTTGTTTGTTTATTTCATCTTGTTAGTATTAACATAAAATTGTCAAATTATTTTATAGAGTCTTTGTCGTCGTCATATTATCAAAGTATCCTTTGAGTCAGTTTTAAAATGTGTCATTTTTCGTCAAAAAAGTCGAATAATTACTAAAGTCATTTTGCGTCATCAATTGTCAGGTTACTCAAATAGGTGATTTTAGGGTATTTGTTTGTTGTCATTTTTTATTGTCATCAAAAGTCGTGCCATTGTAAAAAGTCTGAAAAATAAAAAAATTACTTCACGCACACATTTTCGGTGTTACTCGATGTCTGGAAAATTAAAGTGTTTCATATTGAGGGAGGGAAGAAAAGAATAAGATCAATGTGGAAACAAATGCATTTCATGTTCACATCTTGTTGAGTTAGTAGTATGAAACCTGGAGAAAGGAGGCGCAGGAGGCTAGAGGATGATTGGCATCCTCTCGTCACCACCAATGACGGGGCCGCATGAAGCTATGGTGGCACATTTTATTGTGTGAGTGTGCTTTCAGTATTTGATGTCTAGTGTGATTCTTTTTCTGATTTCTTGTTGTGTGTTGAATAAGTGAAATGTTCACATTGAGGGGGACATGATTAACTTGATCCAATGTTCCATTTTTAGTTTTTCAGTTGAGTATGTGGCTATTCCTATTTCCCCAAATGAAAAACATAGTGCGAGAACAAGTAACATAGTGAAACGCAACATCATGAGGCTTGATGAGGTAGAATAGTTAGATGTGTCCCTGTCGTACCTAGGTTTGTGGTTAGCCTTCGAAAACCATCAAGGTGTTCATTGATTTGTTCGCTTGAGTTCCCACACTGCTAGGTCAGATGTGTTCCCTAGAGTGACTGGTTGATAAGCAGATGATTCCTGAGCGTGTTCCCATCCTCTTCGGTCAGATGTGTTCCCGACAGTGCTTGGTTGATAAGAATTTGATGTGTTCCTTCTTCTACCTTCAGTTTGAGTGTGTGCCAAGATCATGAGCGCGCAGAGGCGGTAGGCTGCAAAGGAAGTGTGAAAGTTCTAATGTTACCATGTAAACATTAAGGGGGGGAATGTTAGGAAATAAATATTAATGTTTACATTATAGTTTGGGTGGTTAGTAATATTGTTATAAACAATATTACATACTTAGATCATATTATTATTGTTGTACCCGTAAATCTATTAACGGGTTATTTGTTTGTATGGGTTCCTATTTTATAGGGTACTGGTTTTCTATTATGATGGCTATATAATAGCCTAATGTATTGCACAAGATATTGGGACAGAAAATATAATACAGAGTAATATATTGAGAGTGATTTTGTTGTGTAAATCTGTAGCTGCATTTATATTTGGTATCAGAGCGATCAGAGGTCTGAGGTTGTGTCCAAATGAGAGTCATTTCCCATTGAAAGATGCAATCCATCAATTGGTCGCAGACCTAGTGATTAACAATGTGCATTGATTGTTAAATCCATTGCAGTCCAATTCACACAACGTTTCTTTGGAGCTGCGTGGAAATAAGGCAAATATTTGACATCCTAGAGGATAAAATGTGGTGATCTTGGAGCCATGTTTTACACCCATTCTCGCTAGAGGATTTTTGAGCTAGTAATCTTCACGAATCGGCCCATGGTGCAGCGTATAAATCTCACAAGAATCAAGATATTGGAAACTTACAATAATTGTTTTGCACAGTCGTATGGAGACGTCTAACGTCTAAAATTGCAGCTATTCAAATAAGAAAAATGCACTAAAGAATTACGTCTATCAACCCTGCTCTAAGTTTGTAGAAGAATTGGTTTTAGATTATCATGGTTTGAGTGATGTCCGCAGAGTCTCCTGATTTGGCACCTGCATGAGAAAGCCATGGTTATCCTTTCCTTGGAGATCTCCAACAAATTTGCCAAAATTACAGAATCCTACTCAGCGTCTTTCCAAATGCAAATTCTATCCTCCTCAGCCAACTGCGCTACGTGGCATGTAAAGTAAAGTCTCAAATTTCTTTTGTTTTGAGTCGGTTATGGGCCAATACGTATTTTACATATTAGATTTCAGTGTTTTGTATTTTGAGTCTATAGCTTTGTCAAGTGTCTATAGTCGAATTCTTTTATTCTAGTGGGTTTCATCGTCTTTGGAAGTCATATAATGATTCTTAGTTTATTAGCTTGAGTTTTTAAATAACTCGTGGTTCGCACCTCTTATTTTAAATGTCTAAAGCCTTTCGGAGAAAAATCTGTGCTAAACCAAACTTATGTTTGCTTTGAAAGGTTGTCATAGTATCCAATATACTCTATGTTATTATTATCTGGATCAAAAGAGTTTTTGTTTATTTATCTTGTTAGTATTAACATAAAATTGTCAAATTATTTTATAGAGTCTTTGTCGTCGTCATATTGTCAAAGTATCCTTTGAGTCAGTTTTAAAATGTGTCATTTTTTGTCAAAAAAATTCGAATAATTACTAAAGTCATTTTACATCATCAATTGTCAGGTTACTCAAATAGGTGATTTTAGGGTATTTGTTTGTTGTCATTTTTTATTGTCATCAAAAGTTGTGCCATTGTAAAAAGTCTGAAAAATAAAAAAATTACTTCACGGACACATTTTCGGTGTTACTCGATGTCTGGAAAATTAAAGTGTTTCACATTGAGGGAGGGAAGAAAAGAATAAGATCAATGTGGAAACAAATGCTCTTCATGTTCACATCTTGCTGAGTTAGTAGTATGAAACTGGAGGAAGGAGGCACAGGAGGCTGGAGGATAATTAGCATCCTCTCGTCAATCACCAACGACGGGCCGCACGAAGCTATGGTGGCACATTTTATGGTGTGAGTGTGCTTTCAGTATTTGATGTCTAGTGTGATTCTTTTTCTGATTTCTTGTTGTGTGTTGAATAAGTGAAATGTTCACATTGAGGGGGGAACATGATCAACATGATCCAATGTTCCATTTTTAGTTTTTCAGTTGAGTATGTGGCTATTCCTATTTCCCCAAATGCAAAAACATAGTACAGAACAAATAACATAGTGAAACGCAACATCATGAGGCTTGATGAGGTAGAATAGTCAGATGTGTTCCTGTTCGTACCTAGGTTTGTGGTTAGCCTTCTGAAAACCATTGAAGGCTGTTCAGATGTGTTCCTGCTTGAGTTCCCACATTGCTAGGTCAGATGTGTTCCCTAGAGTGACTGGTTGATAAGCAGATGATTCCTAAGTGTGTTCCCATCCTCTTCGGTCAGATGTGTTCCTGACAGTGCTTAGTTGATAAGAAGTTGATGTGTTCCTTCTTCTACCTTCAGTTCGAGTGTGTGCCAAGATCATGAGCGTGTAGAGGCGGCAGGCTGCAAAGGAAGTGTGAAAGTTCTAATGTTACCATGTAAACATTAAGGGGGGGAATGTTAGGAAATAAATATTAATGTTTACATTATAGTTTGGGTGGTTAGTAATATTGTTATAAACAATATTACATACTTAGATCATATTATTATTGTTGTACCCGTAAATCTATTAATGGGTTATTTGTTTGTATGGGTTCCTATTTTATAGGGTACTTATTTTCTATTATGATGGCTATATAATAGCCTAATGTATTGCACAAGATATTGGGACAAAAATATAATAGAGAGTAATATATTTAGAGTGATTTTCTTTGTGTAAATCAGAAATGCATTTATATTTGGTATCGGAGCGAGAAGATTTCTGAGGTTGTGTCCAAATGAGAGTCATTTCCCATTGAAAGATGCAATCCATCAATCGGTCATAGACCTAGTGATTAACAATGTGCATTGATTGTTAAATCCATTGCAGTCCAATTCACACAACGTTTGCTGGAGCTGCGTGGAAATAAGGCAAATCTTTGACATCCTAGAGGATAAAATGTGGTGATCTTGGAACCATGTTTTACACCCATTCTGCTAGAGGATTTGTGAGCTAGTAATCTTCACGAATCGGCCCATGGTGCAACGTATAAATCTCACAAGAATAAGATATTGGAAACATACAATAATTGTTTGCACAGTCGTATGGAGACGTCTAACGTTTAAAATTGTAGCTATTCAAATAAGAAAAATGCACTAAAGAATTACGTCTATCAACCCTACTCTAAGTTTGTAGAAGTTTTGGTTTTAGATTATCATGGTTTGAGTGATGTCCGTAGAGTCTCCTTATTTGGCACTTGCATGAGAAAGCCACAGTTATCCTTTCCTTGGAGATCTCCAACAAATTTGCCAAAATTAGAAAATCCAACTCAGCGTCTTTCCAAATGCAAATTCTATCCTCCTCAAAGCAAACTACGCTATGTGGCATGTAAAGTAAAGTCTCAAATTTCTTTTGTTTTGAGTTGGTTATGGGCCAATACATATTTTACATATTTTAGTGTTTTGTATTTTGAGTCTATAGCTTTGTCAAGTGTGTATAGTCAAATTCTTTTATTCTAATGGGTTTCATCGTCTTTGGAAGTCATATAATGATTCTTAGTTTATTAGCTTGAGTTTTTAAATAACTCGTGTTTTAAATGTCTAAAGCCTTTCAGAGAAAAATCATGCTAAACCAAACTTATGTTTTCTTTGAAAGGTTGTCATAGTATCAATATACTCTATGTTATTATTATGCGGATCAAAAGAGTTGTTTGTTTATTTATCTTGTTAGTATTAACATAAAATTGTCAAATTATTTTATAGAGTCTTTGTTGTAAATCGTCATATTGTCAAAGTATCCTTTGAGTCGGTTTTAAAATGTGTCATTTTTTGTCAAAAAAGTCGAATAATTACTAAAGTCATTTTGCGTCATCAATTGTCAGGTTACTCAAATAGGTGATTTTAGGGTATTTGTTTGTTGTCATTTTTTATTGTCATCAAAAGTCGTGTCATTGTAAAAAGTCTGAAAAATAAAAAAATTACCTCACGGACACATTTTCGGTGTTACTCGATGTTTGGAAAATTAAAGTGTTTCACATTGAAGGAGGGAAGAAAAGAATAAGATCAATGTGGAAACAAAACGCTTCATGTTCACATCTTGTTGAGTTAGTAGTATGAAACTAGAGGAAGGAGGCACGGGAGGTGGAGGATAATTGGCATCCTCTCATCAGTCACCAACGACGGGGCTGCATGAAGCTATGGTGGCACATTTTATGGTGTGAGTGTGCTTTCAGTATTTGATGTCTAGTGTGATTCTTTTTCTGATTTCTTGTTGTGTGTTGAATAAGTGAAATGTTCACATTGAGGGGGGGACATTATCAACATGATCCAATGTTCCATTTTCAGTTTTTCAGTTGAGTATGTGGCTATTCCTATTTCCCCAAATGCAAAAACATAGTGCAAAACAAGTAACATAGTGAAACGCAACATCATGAGGCTTGATGAGGTAGAATAGTTAGATGCCCCTGTTCGTACCTAGGTTTGTGGTTAGCCTTCGAAAACCATTGAAGGTCATTGATTTGTTCCTGCTTGAGTTCCCACACTGCTAGGTCGGATGTGTTCCCTAGAGTGACTGGTTGATAAGCAGATGATTCCTGAGTGTGTTCCCATCCTCATCGGTCGGATGTGTTCTGATAAAGGTGCTTAGTTGATAAGAAGTTGATGTGTTCTCTTCTTCTACCTTCGGTTTGAGTGTGTGCCAAGCTCATGAGTGTGTAGAGGCGGCAGGTGCAAAGGAAGTGTGAAAGTTCTAATGTTACCATGTAAACATTAAGGGGGATGTTAGGAAATAAATATTAATGTTTACATTATAGTTTGGGTGGTTAGTAATATTGTTATAAACAATATTACATACTTAGATCATATTATTATTGTTGTACCCGTAAATCTATTAATGGGTTATTTGTTTGTATGGGTTCCTATTTTATAGGGTACTGGTTTTCTATTATGATGGCTATATAATAGCCTAATGTATTGCACAAGATATTGGGACAAAAAATATAATACAGAGTAATATATTGAGAGTGATTTTGCTGTGTAAATCTATAGCTGCATTTATATTTGGTATCAGAGCGATCAGATGTCTGAGGTTGTGTCCGAATGAGATTCATTTCCCATTGAAAGATGTAATCCATCAATCGGTCACAGACCTAGTGATTAACAATGTGCATTGATTGTTAAATCCATTACCAATTCACACAACGCTTCTTTGGAGCTGCGTGGAAATAAGGTGAATCTTTGACATCCTAGAGGATAAAATGTGGTGATCTTGGAACCATGTTTTACACCCATTCTGCTAGAGGATTTGTGAGCTAGTAATCTTCACGAATCGGCCCATGGTGCAGCGTATAAATCTCACAAGAATCAGATATTGGAAACTTACAATAATTGTTTGCATAGTCGTATGGAGACGTCTAACATCTAAAATTGCAGCTATTCAAATAAGAAAAATGCACTAAAGAATTACGTCTATCAACCCTGCTCTGAGTTTGTAGAAGATTTGGTTTTAGATTATCATGGTTTGAGTGATGTCCGTAGAGTCTCCCGATTTGGCACCGCCGAGAAAGCCACGGTTATCCTTTCCTTGGAGATCTCAACAAATTTGCCAAAATTACAGAATCCTACTCAAAGATCTTTCCAAATGTAAATTCTATCCTCCTCACCAAACTACGCTTATGTGGCATATAAAGTAAAGTCTCAAATTTCTTTTGTTTTGAGTCGGTTATGGGCTAATATGTATTTTACATATTTCAGGTGTTTTGTATTTTGAGTCTATAGCTTTGTCAAGTGTGTATAGTCAAATTCTTTTATTCTAATGGGTTTCATCGTCTTTGGAAGTCATATAATGATTCTTAGTTTATTAGCTTGAGTTTTTAAATAACTCGTGGTTCGCACCTCTTATTTTAAATGTCTAAAGCCTTTCAGAGAAAAATTTGTGCTAAACCAAACTTATGTTTTCTTTGAAAGGTTGTCATAGTATCCAATATACTCTATGTTATTATTGTCTGGATCAAAAGAGTTGTTTGTTTATTTCATCTTGTTAGTATTAACATAAAATTGTCAAATTATTTTATAGAGTCTTTGTCGTCGTCATATTGTCAAAGTATCCTTTGAGTCAGTTTTAAAATGTGTCATTTTTCGTCAAAAAAGTCGAATAATTACTAAAGTCATTTTACGTCATCAATTGTCAGGTTACTCAAATAGGTGATTTTATGGTATTTATTTGTTGTCATCAAAATTCGTGCCATTGTAAAAAGTCTGAAAAATTAAAAAAATTACTTCACGGACACATTTTCGGTGTTACTCGATGTCCGGAAAATTAAAGTGTTTCACATTGAGGAGGAAGAAAAGAATAAGATCAATGTGGAAACAAATGCGCTTCATGTTCACATCTTCTTGAGTTAGCAGCATGAAACCGGGAGGAAGGAGGCATAGGAGGCTGGAGGATAATTGGCATCCTCTTGTCGGTCACCAACGACGGGCCGCACGAAGCTATGGTGGCACATTTTATGGTGTGAGTGTGCTTTCAGTATTTGATGTCTAGTGTGATTCTTTTCTGATTTCTTATTGTGTGTTGAATAAGTGAAATGTTCACATTGAGGGTGGGACATGATCAACATGATCCAATGTTCCATTTTCAGTTTTTCGATTGGGTATGTGGCAATTCCTATTTCCCCAAATGCAAAAAACATAGTGCGAACAAGTAACATAGTGAAACACAACATCATGAAGCTTGATGAGGTAGAATAGTTAGATGTGTTCTGTTTCGTACCTAGGTTTGTGGTTAGCCTTCGAAAACCATTGAAAGGTGTTCAGATTTTTTCTGCTTGAGTTCCCACACCGCTAGGTCGGATGTGTTCCCTAGAGTAGACCTGGTGGTTGATAAGCGGATGATTCCTAAGCGTGTTCCCATCCTCTTTGGTCGATGTGTTCCCGACAAGTGCTTGGTTATAAGAAGTTGATGCGTTCCTTCTTCTACCTTCGGTTTGAGTGTGTGCAAGATCATCGGTGCGTAGAGGTGGCAGTGCAAAGGAAGTGTGAAAGTTCTAATGTTACCATGTAAACATTAAGGGGGAATGTTAGGAAATAAATATTAATGTTTACATTATAGTTTGGGTGGTTAGTAATATTTTTATAAACAATATTACATACTTAGATCATATTATTATTGTTGTACCCGTAAATCTATTAATGGGTTATTTGTTTGTATGGGTTCCTATTTTATAGGGTACTTGTTTTCTATTATGATGGCTATATAATAGCCTAATGTATTGCACAAGATATTGGGACAGAAAATATAATACAGAGTAATATATTGAGAGTGATTTTGTTGTGTAAATCAGTATTTGCATTTATAATAACTTCACCATGAATCCATCATCTCCACAAAACCCAGGGAAATCCTCTCAAAGCACCAACTACAAGATCCATCAACTCTGAAACCTCCAACATCACCATGAAGCACACCAAGAAGAAACACCTCAAACTAGGTCTCTAAAGCACCGAAATCACTCCACAAGACTGAATTAATTGGCATACAAAAACTTATCATCATGACATAAGTGACAAATAAACAAGAAGGTATTTATGTCACCTAACTCATATAACTCATTAGAATCTTTACCTCATGGCACACAACCCGAAACGACTCCTTCACTAACACCGCTCAAATTGGCTTCAAGGTCCATAAACAAGGTCTTTAAAATGAGTTAGTTCAAACCTCTAAAATCCTCACCAAGGAACAAGTATCATATGGATAGAAATATAATGAAGTATTCTAACTAAAAAAACTCATTTAATTCACCAAAATAGGGCATACAATATTAAAACAAACCAATTTCTGAAATTTCTCAATCGGGATATAAGGACTCAAGAATCAATCTTGAGGAATCATGCTTCAAACATATAAACCATCACTTCCAAGCTCAAACAATGTATGGAACAAATCCAGGGGACTATAAACACCTCCTCAAGAACTAACAAGCATATTTCATTTGGATAAAACCTTTCTTCCACACCTATTCCATAACACCTTCTTAATAGGCCTAATACGGTTATCTAGGCCACTACGATTTAAAAAAGAAACCACCTCTCTAGATAACAAAAATAAATTAAACACATCATCCCGAGGCCTTCACCAGCTATTCAAGACCATCAAACCCTGCTACAACATGCCAATCCATCAAATTCATCTCAAACCATCATGACTAGATTTTAGCCCTTAAGGCCAAAAGTGGTAGGGTGACTTGTGAGACTTGTTACTCAAATTTCCTCCACACAACTTGCCTAAAAATTTTCATGGAAAAATAGAAAACATCTCAAAGTTATTTGTAACAATTCACTTCTTTTCATGAAACTTCCTACTCACCCCTAAAATTGCAAATCTCCACAAAATAAGGGTTTTCTCTACCTTACCAGCTGACCTGGAACATGAAACCACCACCACAGGAGCCCTAGATATTCCTATACAACCTTGATTCATCATACCAACTTTCCCAAACCATTTCGAGATCAAACAATTCATCTTTCCTCCATTGCTTTAGAACTAGGGTTTTAGACCATCTTTGCTTCTTAATGATTGTTTGTAAAGCTATGACATCTAAACTTATTTATTATTTTTGAAAAATTATCTTAGCTCGATGAAAAAACATCCCTAAAATCCATAGGGTACCATGCAAATCTCACATGTGTGGATGAGCAAATGAAGTTCACCATCAAGTTGGTTTTTGCCTTCTCAAGAGCTCGGTATGACCAAAAATCAATTTTCTTGCTTTGTCTTCAATGCCTTGACCTAAAATTTGACTCGAGCACTATGATGACCTCCTCTAGCTATCCCAAGTATCTTTCTTATTTTCACACTTATTAATATCTCCAACCACCATGACTTACCTTATCTTTATAGCCTTGTCTTCATAATTTAACTTCAAAAGGACCTTCATCATACACTATATACCTGATGTGATGCACCTCATATACATGTTGTATAGCCTTAACATGCTCCTTACATGCTCCAACAAGTCTACCTTACTCCATTTATCATATTACCAACTCATCCTGCTTGACCTAGGTCTAGGACTAGGCCTAGAATGACCTAACTCAACACATACTTCTCATGAATTGACCATTGATGACCTCTTATAGACTCATTAACACCTTTAACACAACATATTGACCCCTGTCTAACCTCACTAAGACCTCATATAACCTATGGAACTCATATCATGACCATATAATCTTGTATCATGCTTAAGAACCATGCAACTCAATCATGACATCATGACATGAATAAAAAATTGGACACTACCAATCAAGCTTCAAGATTGACCTTGATTGACACCTCGTGAAGATACCTAAAATCCTTTTGCCATCAATGACCTTTGACATCAATGACAACTATACAGACACAATGCCCAACCTATTATTTTTGTATGTAATGTTTTGTTCTTAAGTTCAATGCATAATTTTATTATTTAAATTATAGTATATTGTTCATTATATCTCAACAAGTTTATTATTGTTTTATCTCATGTTAGTATCTTCATATCTTCATTTGCTAAAGAAAAATCACGTTGCTACCTTTCTTTCTTTCCGTTCCTCTGCTCTACTTTCACTTCTATAACTTTATTCCTTAATCTATATTTCATTCCAAAGGAAATAAATCTACCGGGATGAGAGCCCATTGCCAATGTTAGATTAGTTTGAACATCATAAATATTATTTGGTGTTATTAGAATATGAATAAAGAGGGAACCTCCCTTTATTTGAGGAGGGAATTTGTTTCGCATGTTTTGGTTGAACCTCATATTTTGTCAATGATAAAATATCCAACCAACAATTTTTGGTGACTATGTTGGGGATACAAAGATGCAAGATAAAATTTATCATACCTTTGGCAACTTTATATTTTCTTTTTCCTATAATTTATTTTTTCATTCAAGATGGTAGGAAAGGTTTTTACTCATAGTAGTAGAGCCAAAAGTGAGGTGGATCCTACATTAAAGTTGTTGCAATTACATAATTTCAACCTTGCTCTTGAGAGATGGTCCTTTAGACTTTCAAAGAGCTCATCAACTATTTGATGGAAACAAATTTCATGAGAGGATAGTTCATATATAACTTGTTGATAAATATTTTTAGTGGAACTCATATTCTTGCATGCACATCCTTTTAAACAATGGATGCACCACCCACACCTTCGGTCCCTTAGGGACCAATTATTGGTCCTCTTGTATTGCATCAACTTCTATATTATTTTCCACATGGTTCATGGAATAACTTCCCAAAGTTTAGTGGCGACAAAAAAAAACACCGATGAATACATAAGCTGCATTCTTTGTGGCTTGTGGAGTTATGGGTGTTACTCATAAAGATGTGTGCTTGTTTGCCTATTTGTTGAGATTCTTGAGGTATTGTTATTAAATGGTTCTACCATTTATCTTATGGTTCCATCGATGGTTGGGCTACCATGAGAAAAAGGTTTGAAGCAAGATTGAAGCCGGTATAATATGTTCATGCATTATTGGCTCAACTCACCTAGATGAAGAAAGAGCCACATGAGTCAATGTGTGACTTTGTAGAAAAATTCAACAAGTTTATTCTCAAGATCTCATAGCATGTTACTCACACTCTTGAAAATAATAAGTGTTTCTTTGTTAATTCCCAAATTTTTGAAGTTGGCTTTTGTTGAGAAGGCTAGCTATTCTTATTCTAGCTACTACACACTCAATGACTACAAAGATCGAAGATGATCTTATCATGGATGGAAAGATAAGGAGAGATTCTTTCAAGAAAAAAATAAAAGCATGTCTCGAGTACCACCGATCCTATGATCCATAGATTTGCTAATGTTTTCTTGAATTTTAAGAAACAAATGTCTTATAATTTGCCTAATGCTCCTTATCGAGATATCCCAAGGAGAAACTTCAATAAAAAAATCCTCCCATGAGAGATAGGAATCAATTACTAGTGATCAATTTAGATTGGCTATTGAAGCTCCTCATGTCAAGTTTTTTTAGGTATTTGAAAAAGAGAGAAGAGACACGTTATGAAGTTGAAGATTCTTATGAAGATGCTAGTTACAATGAAGAATCATATGATGAACCAGTTGATGACTCCAATATTGGGTACCTAAAATATGAATAATATCACTATGGTGATATAGTGAATGACATGAAGAGTCAACATTTTTTTGTTTTCACCTATTCAAAAACTAGATAAAAGAAGTGGAGAAAATCAAATAAAGGGCCAAAGAGAAACAAGATCTGGTGGTCATTCCACATGTTTCTAAAAGAGGTACTCCTTTTCCTATTAAACCAAAATATAAACCTCCTGTCAAAAATTCTACCTCCGCTTCTAATATTCTTCCACCGCTCCTAAGGCTAGTACCTATCCCATACAAGAAAGCAATGAAGAGTCCAATATTTCATTAAATCCTTCTTACACTACTTTTGACATCATCGATCATGCCAAGAAAACCAAAATTTAGATGTCGAACTAGAATATCTATAATCAAATCCTAAGCAATTCGAAAGGTTGACTCACTTTATCAAAAGAAAAGTCGATATACCTCCACCCTCTTCTTCTAAGGGACTTCTTCGTAACCCCTCACCTCCCTTATCTCAGAATAATCTGGCTTCAACCTCTTCATTTGGAAAAATTGAACCATTTTATTCGTCTCTTTTTCTCATCAATGCTTCAAGCTCATCAACTACATCATAGATTCAGGAGCATCTAAAAAGGCATACAAGTAAATGTAGCTCATGGCTTGGGAATAACTCTCACAAAACATTTTGAGCATTGCTACTCAATGGAAACCAAACAAGTTATATTGATAGGTCGATCAAGGATGCTCAATTGCATTTGCTACAATTCTGAGAAGAGAGTCAAGATGATGATTTTGATTGTGAATATTCCAACCGCTTGTGGGATATTATTAGGAAGAGGTTTTTGTAGAGATATCGGAGGAGATATTCATATGGATTGGTCAAAGTTGATAATACCTATTAATGGAGTAATGTGCACACTTGAGCTCAAAGTTCAAGAAAAGTACCTTATTGCCAAAACTGATGGTTCCAAGGAACATATCCTTTTCAAAGATGTCAGTTTGGGTACATATTTCATGACCTATGATAAAATTTTTGATTCTACCTCTTTCATTGAAAGAGATTCTAATGAAGAATGGAATTTGGAATTTGATGGTAGTTGTTCAACTTACAAATCTAGGGATGGTGTTGTGCTCATATCTCATGATTATGAGATTTTTCCATTTTCTTTCAAACTACAATTTGACAACACTAATAACACTACCGAGTATGAGGCTTTGTTATTAGGTTTAAAAATGGAAAAAGAGAAGGGAGTTAAAAATATCATAGCTCAGGAGATGTTGAACTCATTATGAACCAAGTTAAGAATATATATCAAGTGAAGAATGATCACTTGAAGCATTACAAAAATAGGGTTTGGGACTGCATTGAATATTTTGAAGCATTTTCCATCAAGGCCATGTTAAGAGAACACAATGATAATGTTGATTCTCTCATTATGTATTCTTTGTTTCTATTGCCTCATCCAAATTTCAAGGAGGAAAAGTACACAATTGAGATAGTATATCATCCAAGTGTTCCGAAAATGACTCCCATTGGAAAATATTTAAAGATGATTGACAAATCCTTTCTTTTCTATAAAAATTTGATGACTTCAGCGAACTCTACTTCGAAGGTTCTAAATCAACTTTCCATGAATCCATATCTGATTCACACTAGTAAATTAGTGGAAAATTTCTTCAGCTCAAAGGGAATAAAATCGCCAAAGGATTTGTGTCTCTAGAAGGATTATTTGACAATCATGATCACTTCATCCAACAAAATCAACAAGCTAAATGCAATTCATCGATGAAGTTGAATAAGTGAATTTGGGATCCATAGAGGAACCTAGGATCATAAGTATTGGAAAATGTTCCTCACCTAAAGAAAAGATAAGGTTCGTTGCATTATTAAAGAAATATATGGGTGTACTACCTTGATCATATATAAATTTAAAGTCTTTCAAACTAAAGGATGTTCAACACAATATTTCTCTAAAGTCGATGCTCAACCCTATAGGAAAAATTAGCGTCAATATAACCTAAAGATCTTTGGCATGATTCTTATAGAAATCCAAAAGATGTTGGTTGTAAACATCATCTTTTTATTCATCATTCTATGTGGGTTTCAACATTATTACGGAGCGTAAAAAGAATAGAGAAATTTTCATTTGTGTAAACTTTGATAGCCTCAACAAATCCTCATTGAAAGAAAATTATCCTTTTCCTATTTTTGAATTGCTTTCCATGTTGGATGGATTTTCAAGATATAACCAGATTAAAGTGGCTGCTGAAGATCAACACAAGACAACCTTCACCACTCCTTGGGGAACCTTTACATATCGAAGGATGCCATTTGGATTGATCAAAACAAGAGCTAATTTTCAAATAGAAATGGATATGGCCTTTCATGATTTGATGTGCATGATCATGTGGTATATCTGGATGATCTAACGGTATTATCTATGAAGAGAAAAGATCATTGCAATCACGTAGAGAATATTTTGATAAGATTTTGAAAACATGGGATTTATTTGAACCCAAAGAAATCCATGTTTGGAGTCACTGAAGGTAAGTTTTGGGACACATTGTAACCAAGGAAGGAACAAAGATTGACTATGAATGAGTCAAATCTATACAAAGTGTCACTCTTCCTACAAGTAAATCCGATGTGTATTCGTTATTTGGGAAAGTTAATTTTCCAAGAAGGTTCATTCCTAGTTTTTTAATAAGACTCAACATATTATAGAGATGATGAAGGGAAAGCTTCCATTTTGGTGGAATACTGATGGGAATTATGCATTTAAAGAGATGAAGGAAGCCATTACTCATGCTCATGTCCCTGGTATGTCCCAATTTTCAAAATAATTTCATCATATACAATTATGACTTCACTCGCCATGTCGACATCCACGGTTCAAAATAATGATGGAGTTTAATTTCTTATTTCTTTCATGAGATGTCGTCGAAATATCATGAATTAAAAATTTCACAGATCAAGAAACATGCTTATGTAATGGTTCGGGCGGTGAAACCTTTCAGAATTACATCTCAAACTCTCACACATTGGTCCTCATTCCCGATATTGTTGTAAATTCCATCTTAAATAATCAAGAGTTAGGAAGTCATAGAGGTAATTAGATTTCCAAAGGACATGAGTACGACTTAGAGATAAAACCTACCAAACTTGTATGTGGGAGAGGTTTATGTCAACTCATTACTAAGAATCCAGAGGAAGAAGTTGAGTGTAGAAGATGTCGAGGAGGAATTTCCCATGGTGTTGTTAATGAGCACAACGGACGATAGGTACTCAAACATTGTATATTTTCTCACCTATGGAGAATATCTCAAGAACCTATTATGAAGCTTAGATCAGCCAAATACATGTTATGGGATAATGGCATTTATAAAATAGGTATTGATGGAGTTTTAATCTATTTTGTGGACATAGATCAATAGGGTAAAAGTTTGGAAGCTTACCATAATTTAGCTTATAGAGAACATTTTTGGGCATCGGTGACTACTCATAAGATACAACGAGCAAGGTATTATTGGCCCACCTTATTCCAAGATGGATTAACATGGGTAGAAAAGTGTGAATCCTACCAACAGTTTATTGGACATCCAAAATTGGTAGCACTTCCCCTCGGGCTGTGGTGATTGATGAACCCTTTCAATAATGGGGATTTACTTTCTTAGTGCACTAAACCCTCTATATAGTGTTTGGCATAGTTATGTCTTAACGGTGACTATTTAATTCACCAAGTGGGTGGAATTCCTTCCTATGAAGCACACTACTTATGAAGTTGTTTACAACTTCATCAAGGAAAACATAATAGTAATTTTTGGCATTCTTCATAATATTGTAGTTTAAAATGCTTCAAATTTATTATCTTATGAAATCAATGAATTCTGTTGTAGATGTAGGATCACTTTGGCTCATGCCTCCAATTATTACCCTCAAGGGAATGGTTAGGAAAAATCAAATAACAAAAAATCTGTGACTATAATCAGGAATTTGGTTGAGTATAATCAATGAACATGGCACAAGGATCTATACGATGCTCTTTGGGAAGATCGTTTCAATCCTAATAGGGCTATAGGTATGTTTCATTTTCAATTTCTTTATGGTGTTGATGTCAAGATTCCTATCTCTATAGAGTTGTCACTTTAAAGTTAGCTAAGATTATTGAAGATGACACATTTCAAAATTCTATGGAGAAAAGAGTCATGTACCTAGTAGAGTTGGAGGAAAAGAGATCTAAAGCGGTGAATATGATCACAGAAAATTAGAACAAAGTCAATTTTTTTTTTGAAAAGAATGCCAAGTAGTGGGATTTTCAGGTTAGAGACTTAGTCCTTCTATGGGACAAAATAAGAGAGCTAAAGGGAATGCATGACAAATTTGACTCTTTATGGAGGGATCTCTTCAAGATTCTCCTCACATACGGTGAAAATAGCTTCTATCTATTTTAACTAGATGGAACACATATCCCACTGCCTCATAGTGGGAAAAATATCAATTTGTTCCAGTAGTAGAGAAATTTTTATTTTGTTAGTATCATAATTTTCCCTTTTGGTTTATTTGCTTTCGGTCTTTACTTTTTGTTTTTTTCGTGTTTTCTTTTTTATTCGTGTGTCTCTTTTTCCAATTCTCTTCAAATTCGTGACATCAAGCATGTGAATTTTTGATATGTTGAGACATTAGTTGGATTTGAAAGTTGACTTGGTATTTTGTGTTAGAATTAGTTTTTTTAGATAAGATAAAAGAGTTTGGTTTTAAACGAGGGACCAAAAAAACCCCGCAAAAAGAAACCAGTTTCAGAAAAACACCATCAAAGATCCATGGAGGCAAATTCAAAAATACTTGATGACAGATCACCACAAAAAGAGCCAAACTCTAGTAGAGTTTGCATATTAAACAATACATTTTTTCCAAAGCACCACAAAAGAGAAACCAATAGAAATAGAAAAAAAAGGTTAGCCAAACACCACCAATTAGTTTTCCATGGCTTTTCTACAAGCTCTAGTACTCAGCCCACCATCTTTCCTACCAGCCACTTTTATGATGACCCGCTTTGGAATTTAGATGGTAAACACTTTATTGTACTAGAGCTATGAACTGGAGTGGTGGAGGAGCACTTTCTCTAAGTGGGACATGGGGTGGGCTTGGGTCCTTAATGTCTGCTGAGTGATCCATATTCGAAGCACCCCACTATGTTCCACTTGGTCCATATGGAGAAGTTTGACCCCTACCTCAAGGTGTCCCCATGGCCACTTATTGAAAGCATCCAATGAACTCAATGAGAATGAAACTTGGGTTGATGATTACAAACTACTTGTAACTCACCAATAGCCCAAGACCTTGAGTTAGAACTAGTCAAGGAGGTCTTAATGTGTGTTTTCTATTTTTAGAATGTAATCCAAACTACTTCCCCTTTTCTCTCTTCTCCTTCTCTATAAATGTAAAATGTTGAGGATTTATAAGGGAAATGTTTTGAATAAGAATCATGTAAGATGGAATTTTAAAGAGAAGAAAAACTTCGTGTTTTAAATGTTACAAGGAATATAAGAGATGCATTACAAATTATGTGTTGAATGTTATTTCTTTATTTAATGTATTGTTCTTAAGTTCAATGTGTTATTTTATTCTTTAAATTCTAGTCTATTGTTCATTATATCTCAAACAAGTTTATTATTGTTTTATCTCGTGTTAGTATCTTCGGATCTATATTTGCCAAAGAAAAAGAACATTTCTACCTTTCTTTCTTTCCATTTCTCCTTTGTACTTTCACTTCTATAACTTTCTTCCTTTCTCAATCTATCTTTCATTCCAAAGGAAATAAATCTATTGGGATGAGATCCCACCCCCAATGCTAGATTAGTGTGAATATTGTAAATATTCTTTGGTGTTGTTAGAATAGTAATAAATATGGTGCCTCCCCTTTATTTAAGGAGGGAATTTGTCCCACATGTTGTGGTTGAACCTTATATTTTGTCACTAATAAAATATCCAACCAAGTACAAAATAAGCTATCTTACATAGGGGTAAATAATACTTGGGATGAAACTTGTAGTTAATTAGGAGAACTTAAGTTGGAGAATAAAGAATTAAAGGAAGAAAGAAAAAAATTAAAAATATATCTACAAGTAACCTACACAATCAATGAATATTTGCTTTCATGTAGAATACCTTCCTATGCCTATAGACTCTTCTTGCAAGAACATTTACATAAATGGAAAATGGTAAGAATATGAAGTGGATTCTGAATTATGACTTTAAAGATGAAAAACAATTTATGGATGTTTATGTGACTAGTACACCTTAACAACAACACTTACTATGTGAGTTCTATTTGTGTAACTTCATATTGGGTCATATGTCGGGTTTTTGATTAATCTACCTTTCTTTATTTCCATTCCTCCTTTGTACTTTCAATTCTATAACTTTCTTCCTTTCTCAATCATCTTTCATTCTAAAGGAAATAAATCTACTAGGATGAGATCCCACTCCCAATGCTAGATTAGTGTGAATATTGTAAATATTTTTTGGTGTTATTAGAATAGTAATAAATAGGGTGCCTCCCCTTTATTTAAGGAGGGACTTTGTCCTACATGTTGTGGTTGAACCTTATATTTTGTCCCTAATAAAATATCCAACCAACAAGTATAAACCTGGACTATCTTACATATGGGTCAATAATACTTGGGATGAAACTTGTAGTTAATAAGGAGAATTTAAGTTGGAGAATAAGGAATTAAAGGAAGAAAAGGAATAAAAACAAAAATTAAAAATATATCTTGTTGGGTTTTAAAATGGTACTTTAACAAAACCACAGTCAGGGGACAACAAGTCCCTCCTCTTTATGGGAGAGGTTCCCTTATTAAAAGTAAGCAACAAAGCTTATATACAAATGTAAAACTTTCATCTTAAGGCTGGAATTATGACATCTTGAAATGATTTTTACCAAAATAGCTTATCAATACAAATGAATGGAAGAACTGAAGAAAGGAAAGAGAAAAATATAACAATACTTTCAGGAAATATAGATAACAAAGTATAACCTTATACATACTGAGAAAAGGTGATACAGAATAGAATCATTCTCATTCACATCATAAGATATCATTCCATAGAGACAAATTTCTAGAAATCATATCAATAAGAACAAAAAGTTTCTTATCACAGAAGATAAATGATCCACAGATTTAAGGCAAACAAGAAGAGACAATAGATAAGATAGAGAGAAAGGGGAAATTCTTTTGTATTGATTGCTTTCGATTCTATTTACACTTCAAAAGTATCAGATTCCAAAAACTGCAATGAGCCAAGCTCTTACATTTATAGATGAAGCGAAGAGAGGAGAAGAAGAGAAGGAAATAAATCTGATTTGGAAGCTCAACCACCAACCATCAATGCCCCTACAAATCTACCTACAATCTATCAAGTCTAGTTCTGCATGTCTATTTAGTGCATTAGAGAAGGAAGGATGGAAGATCAGATCAAATTTGATCTAGTTGAAGCAATCAGATCATGTATTAACGACGTGAAATATGTTTTCTAGATTCCCAACCATCAAATCCTACTGAAAATAATATTTTATGTTTCCATGGTGATAGGTGAGAGACTTGACAACCTTAAAAATGGTAGACAGATCATTAATGGTGGCGGGTGAGTAGCAGGCATCGAGAGCTCTCGAAAAATCCTTTCCCACTCAATTCCAAGCTCCTAGTTGAAAGACATGGATATCTGAAGGTACAGGGTCAAGCGTTTAACATGAGCTCACAATATGCAAAAGGTTCTGTCCATATAGGGGCCATGTGATGACCTCGTGCATCTTAAGATTTCACCCCCTCTTTTTACTCCTAAAGTTACACCGAACTGACACTTGGCATTTTTCGCGGGCCCGCTCTGTTTCCTTTGTATTCTGTCTAAGTCCCTCATGTTGGCGGAGACATTCTATATGACTTGAGACTTGTGGAGGGTTGTCACTCATTTGGAACTGCCCCCCAAACTTTACTTTTGAAAGAGTGTCGATTGGACGAGTGGAGGCTTCCGTAAACTCTAGACTTTTTAATGGTTGGCTCTATCCCCTCTTGATTGGACCACTGGTGGTGGCTTGGCACTAGTTTAGGGTCTCTCTTTGGGCCGTACCTTTGAAGTTGCGCCAATGAGGCACGTGGAGAGTCTGCGCTCACTTAGGATCCTACTTTGAACTTGGCCTTTGGAGGTGCACCGTTGGGACACGTGGAGGCTTCCACCGGCTCTTTATACTTAGCCAATTCAACGGTTGGCTTTGTCTTTTTGGACTCTACCCACTTAGAGGGCCTGTGCATGTTTGGGGTCTCCGCATTTGTGCACCATACCAAAAGTGTGCCGAAGAGACATGTGGAACCTTCCACGGTCCTTCTATACTTAGTTGATTCAGGCCTCGATTGAACACTTGCCTTTCTCCATTTTTCTCCTATTGAGCTCTACTCACTTCTAGAATCGTAGTTTTTGGGGTCGACTGTGAGTCCACGCAATTGGGCCGACCCTTCTGTTCTTCTTGTGCAAGATCGTGTTTGACCAATTTTTCCTGAGGGGAGAATTGGGATAACACTTCTCTAACACCTCAGTCGATTTCCATGCTCGACAAAAAAATAGATGCATCATATCATATCAATTCATCCTGCTTTTGTAAAATTTGAATTTTATCCGTCCATGTGGGAGAGATTTAGAATTTGAACTCGGGTCTGGGAAAACTTTTATATTTTGTGCCTTTTAGAGAAATGGCACTTCGGAACATTTTGGCCCGCCCATCCACTTTTGATACGGGCTCTCCACGTGGCTTCTCCTGGGCATTAGCATGGTTTTGGGTCACTTTATAACTTTTATGCCTTTCCGCAACAAAACCAAATTTCCAAAAGTGCTCCGATGACCCACCTCCTGCTTTGACTTTTGATGCGGGCTCGATATTTGACTTTTTCCTATCCCGGGAGTCACGACTCATTTTATAACTTTAATCCCTTTTGGAAATAAAACAAAATTTCCAAAAGTTCTTCGATGATCCATCTCCTTGCTTTGACTTTTGAAAACAACCACGTGTCCCTTTGTGGGGCCAAAGTAAGAAATTTTTCTCCGCCACTTCATAATTTTGAAAAGCCAATCAGGATCTAGCGGAGACATGGGGGTAATTCAACCTTTTTGCAAATGTAACAAAAGTCACAAGTTCACAAAAATACCCACCACACCGCATCTAATTAGAGGTGACCACATATATGTATAGACACTAGAAAAGAATTTGATGGGAAGATGACCGTAGAAAAATGCAGAGAAGGGGAAAAGCACCACCATTCACGCCGAATCAAAGATTTTCTCCCAGAAAGATAAATGTAAGGAATACAAGGCTCGATGTGGTCCACAAGCCATAGAAAAAGATTGATAAATTCCACACATCCATGAAAGGAGATAGAAAAATGTTCCAAAATGCACAGACTAAGGAATTTTAAATGGAATTGGTGGGATTAAAAACCGAGTACCAACACTTGGGACCTACAAATTCATCTTTCACAAGAGGGGAATTTTAGTAAAAAAAATTGGCTCTTTCTGGGGATGACTTGACTTGGAAAAAGGAATGAGGCAAGACAAGAATCTAAGAAAAATCTAGGAAGGTAGACTAGTGCCTTTTCCATTGGGAAAATAGAGTCAAAGGAAAAACCAATACAGAAGACAACACACACAATGGGAAAAGAAACAAACCAAAAAGGAAAGAACAAAAAAAAACATGTACATAATATACAAAAGGACTACCTAGTCACCTAGGACTTGAACAACTTCAAATACGCCCACTATAAGGAAGTGGGAGAGGAGATCCATCCATATAATCCAAATAGAAAGAGTTTTCTCTAGAAAAGTGCCTGATTTTGAAAGGACCAAGCCAAAGAGAATCAAACTTACCATGGCTTCCTCGAGGTTCATGTCTTTTGTCCCACAGCAGAACAATGTCTCCCACTTGAAAATATCTGGGTCTAGCTTTCTTGTCAAACAAAGCTTTCACCTTCAGTTGATGAGCTGAGATTCTATCAAAAACTTGCAACCTATCTTCATCCAAACTTTTAAGATACATGATCCTCTTGTCCAAGGAACTGGTGAAACTTGTATCTTCAATAGCCTTCATTAAGTGCAAGGCTGGAAATTCCACTATTACTGGCGCTGAGCTTCAACACCATACACCACTTGGAATGGAGACATCCCAATTTCTCTTTTGGGTGTAATTCTATCTGCCTAGAGAGTATTAAGAGCTTCTTGTGCCAATTCCTTTGAGATTCATTGAAAAGATTCCAAATGATGGTTACCAGATTCTTATTTGTTGATTATGCTTATCCATTCCCTTGAGGATAATAATCTGAAGAATGAGCAAGGGAAATTCCATAGCCATAGTAGAAATCCATCATCTCAGAAGAAGAAAAATTGGAAGCATTATCAGTCACAATCTTGTTTGGTACCCCAAACCTTATCAAGATGTTCTCTTTGATGAAATTACACACCACCTCAAAAGTAGTGCTTTTGACTAGAACAACCTCTACCCACTTTGTGAAGTAATCTATAGTAGTTAGCATGTGAGTATGTCCAGCACTGGAAGGTGGGTTAAGAGTTCCAATGAAATCCAATCCCCACTATTGAAAAGGATCATCAATCACTACTAGTTTGAGTGGTAAAGCAGCCAACTTAGGTCTCCCAATAAAATTTTGACAGGCTTCACACTTACCTACCCATTTTGATGCATCTTTAAATAATGTAGGCCAATAGTACCCTACACGAAGGATCTTATGGGTAGTGACAACATAAGAGAAATTCCCTCCACAAGCTTGATCATGAAAAGTTGAAAACAACTTCTTTATTGCTCTTTGTCCACACATTTAAGGAATCTTCCATCTATGCCTCGCTTGAATAAAGCATTTTCCCATAATACATACTGTGCAACCTTAACTTAATAGATCTCTTTTCCTTAGCACTCAAGTGGGATGGACACTCTCCATAAGTAAGAAAATGTGCAATACCAACATACCATTCATCTGTTGAACTAAGGAAGAGGACAACAGGAACATCAACTGCTTCTTTGGACAATTCTGCATCAACTCCTTCAGCAATAAGCTCACATAAGCCTTTACCCTAGACTAGCTTAGTTGGCTTGATATCAAGGTCATATTCTTGGACTTTTTCTACCCAATTACCTCTCTTAGTTCCAAACTCCTATTGTGTAAGAATAGACTTGATGGTTGTATCAGGTACAAGCACAACAGAGTGAGAATTAAGAATATAAAAATGAAATTGCTTGACAGCTTTGACCACTGCAAAAGCATGTTTCTCCATCATAGTATATTTCAATTCATGAGCTTTCAGAACATAGCTCATGAAGGCAATTGGAAGTTCATGATCCTTAGAATTTTTTTGAGTTAGCACAACAGCCAAGGTACTCTTTGTAGCATAGCAATAGATAATAAAATCTTTGCTGAAATCAGGACATGCTAAGATGGGGGTTCTAGAAATGGATTTCTTGATACCTTCAAATGCTTCCTTACCTTACGACCAATTTTTTTCTTTCCTTTCATCATGTGAGCAACACTCATAGTCAATTCTGCAAAATTTGGAATGAATCTCCTCAGAAATTTATCTTGCCAAAGAAAGAGTGAACACCCTTTTTGCTTGTGGGAAGAGGAATCTGTTGGATTTCTTGAACTCTTTCTGGATCTATCTTGATCCCTTCTTTTGAAACAATATGCCCCAAAAACTTGCCTTTAGTAACACAAAAGACAAATTTCTTAGGATTGAGGGAAACTCCATGTTCTCTACATTTTTGAAGAACTGTTTCCAGATGCTGAAGATGATCTGCCCTTGTTTTGGAAAAAATAGTCAAATCATCAAGGTACATAACAATACACTTTCCCTTTAGATTGCCAAAAGCTAAATCCATTGCCCTCTGGAAAGTGGCACTAGCATTGATAAGACCAAATGGAATTCTCTTGTAGGAAAAGGTGCCCCAAGGGGTAGTAAAAGCAATCTTGTGTTGATCTGGGGTATTGACTTCCACTTGATTGTATCTAGAGAATCCATCTAGCATAGACAACATCTCAGAGCCTGAGACAACTTGCAAAACTTGATCCATCATGGGGAGTGGATAGTTGTCTTTTAGAGAGGCTGATTCAAATTCCTGAAATCTACATAGATGTGAATCTCACCATTCTTCTTTCTAATAGGAAAAATGTTGGCAATCCATGTTGAATGATGTATAGGGAAAATAATCTTGGCTTTTAGTAACTTCTAGATCTCTTGAAAAATAGTATCAGCAACCTTAGGATTATACTTGCCTTTACTTCTTTTGAAAGGTTTGATCCCAGGTTTCAAAGGGATATAGTGTTGCATCTCCTTTGGTTGAAAATCCTTAAGATCTTCATATGAATAGGCAAGAACATCGACATACTTTTTAAATAGGTTTACTGATTTCTTTTTCTCTTCTTGAGTGCAACATTTTCCAATATTCACCACCCTAGGTTCATCATTGCTTCCAATATTGACCTTCTCATACTCAATAGATTGTCGAGTCCCTTGAGAAGCTTCAGATTTGATGAACCTATCATGTTTTTCAAACAGATCTTCTAGACTCACCAGTCCTTTGGGAATCTTGTTACCCTTCAACTTAATACAACCATCTTGATCCATCACTTCCTTGATGTCTTCCACATTAAAGGGCACATATTCTCTAGGCAGAGTTTCACTTCCTTCAAAATATAACTGATTAAAGTTATCTTTAAGCTCCAAGAAAGAGAGAAAGTGTTGATCATCATTGAAAACCTACTAGTTGCTTGCATTATTTGACACACTAGGCCTATGAATCATTTCAATGGTAAATTTCTCTTAGATAAATCTAGATGAGGAATCAACAAATATCTTGAGACAACTAGAGAATCAGCTCTAGTATTCTTTTCTCTTGGCACAACTTCAATTGAGAAAGCATCAAGGAATTCAATGGAATCCCAAACAATATTTCTATAATGTTTCAATCTCTTGTTCTTGACTTGGTAAAGATCCCTTACTTGTTTCAAAATCAACTCTACATCACCACAAGAAAAAAGATTCTTTACTCCTATTTATTTTGCCATGTTCAACCTAAGGATGGGATCCTCATACTCAACTATATTATTTGTATTTTCAAAATGAAGCTTGAAAGAAAATGGATGAATCTTCCCTTCTAGAGAGATTAACACCACACCAGCTCTAGAACCAGCTAAAGAGTAGCTTCCATCAAACTCCAAAGTCCAAATGCCATTGGGATCATGAATCACTCCCTTAGGAAGACTTGTCTCATCTTATGACATGATCATATAGTTACCATGCCCTATATCTTCATAGAGTATTTGTGCTTTTGGATCATCAGTCTTTTACACAATATACTCAGTTTTTTTTTGGTAACAACTTTCTTATTTTTCCATTGACCGGGATCAAAGCATGTGACCAATCCATCTGAATTTCACCTCCTACCTCTTTACAGAAATTCCTACTCAGCAACATACCATATGAGGGAGGAATATCAGCAACCAAAATAGTGGTTGTAACCCTTTTCTCTGGAAAAGCAATAAAGGATACTTGTGCATATTTAATCCTTCCAACCAAAGGCACTTCTCTACTCTCCATGGAATAGCAGGAACCAAAGGTACGTGTTAGAGTCAGGCCCAAAGCATGAGCTACTTTTGTAGGCATTACATTGTTTGATGCTCCTGAGTCTATAACACAATTACTGAGTTTATGGCTAGCTATGAGGAGAGTCACATAGAATGGTTCAATTTTCTCATTAGGGGAAGTGATTGCAGCCACAAGGCTTGGTTGAGGTGAGGAAGAGGGAGTGGGAAAAATACCTTTAGAAGTATTGGATGAGGCTTTGGATTTGGAATTGACAAAGTTTACCATTTTAGCAAAGGCTTTTGGATGGGTTTGGTAAAAATTTTCCTCTGAAATTTGGATTTTGGTCTTTTGAGGTGATCAATAATATCAAAAGACCTAGAGGTGGATGGGGCATCACTACTAGGAACATGAGAAACTTTTGATTTATCAACTTTAGGAATTTAAGGAAAAGAATTTTTGGAAATAGAGGTAGAAGGAGGAGGATTAGAATTACTCACCTTTTACATGGAGGTAGTGGGAATAAGAGCTCCTCTTCTTACAACCACTGGAATAGTTATAGGAAACTCCTTGGATTTCTTAGCAGGCTGCATCACTTTTTATTTTCTATTCATTTTCTCCCAAGTCATAACAACATATGACTCACTATTCATCTCTGCCACTCTTTCATCATATTCATCTTTGTCATCCATACCTTCAGTGGTAAGGAAATGAACTTGAGATCCACCAAGATCTTCTAGTTCTTCATCAACCTCTTCTTTGGTTCTTCAAAGAGTTCATTAAACTCCTCATCATTAGGTTCTTGAACTTCACAAGTTGCATTGACTGGAACCTTGATAGGTGGGCCTTCAATAGCCAATTTATTTTGAAAAGGTAACCAATTCCTAGGCTAAAAATTATTTCTTGGAATATCTTGATAAGGAGTATGTTGAGTAATAATTACTTTTGATGGCAATGAGATCATTTGCCAACTTCTGCATTAACTGATCTGAATTGGCTCCAAGAGAGGAAGAGGAGGATGCTTTAGACTTGGAGGATTATCTTTTCAATTTACTGACATAATTAAATCATCCTCAACAACGATAGCCAAATGTTGATCAACATCCATGGTTGCGAGTTAGCTCTTCTTAGTGCATAGCTTACTTTAGGTAATCGAGCATTGAGGAAGAACCATTTTTAGATTTGATCTACATGATGAGTGTTCTTTAGAATTTTATGAATGAGCTTGTTGAATTTGGCTACAAATTCTCATCATGGGCTCATGTGGTTCCTTATTGATATGAAATTAGAGCTAAGAGAGCATGCACATCTTGAATGAGTTTGAAAGGTTACTCAAATGAGTTGTCAAGGTGGTCCAATCAGTAATTGACCCAACAGAAGATGATAGAACCAATCAACAACATTATGCTGCAATGTTTCTACAAAGAGCTTGACAGAAATGTCTTCATGCTCAATCCCAAGAATCCACATGCAACTCTAAAGGCTATAATGTGTTCATCTAGGTGTACCTTACCATCACCTCAGAATATAGGAAAACCTTTCCTACTACTCTTGGGTAACTCATAATGGTTGAGGAAGAGCAAGAGGCTCAATCCATTGTCCCCAAGGTAGAAGTGCTATCATCTGTGGGAAGATTTTCTGAAGGGGAACTAAAACATCAGCAAGTATCAAGGTAAGAAGATTAGGGATGAGTTATTTATGGAGGAATGATATTCTTGGAATTTATGTCTTTAATAGGAAGTGTGCTTGTAGAATGAGTTCCTCTGTTCCTTCTTGCTGGAAGAAGAGAGAAGTTTTGTTGCTAGAAGTTGAAAATGAGAATCTTCAACCCCGAGAGCTTTCTTCCCATATGTATATCATAGAGTCGCCAAACCGAAAAAATGATCTTGAAGTTGTTTTAGAAAGGGATACGTTGAAATGAAATCCCCAGTGGAGTTGCCAAAAATTGTTGGGTTTTAAAATGGTACTTTAACAAAACCACTGATGGGGACAACAAGTCCCTCCTCTTTATGGGAGAGGTTCCCTTATTGAAAGAAAGCAACAAAGATTATATACAAATGTACAAATTTCATCTTAAGGCTGGACTTTTGACATCTTGAAATGCTTTTTACCAAAATATCTTATCAATACAAACGAATGGAAGAACTGAAGAAAGGAAAGAGCAGAATATAACAATACTTTCAGGAAATATAGATAGCATAGTATAACCTTATACGTACTGAGAAAAGGTGATACAGAACAAAATCATTCTCATTCACAACATAAGATATCATTCCATAGACACAAAGTTCTAGAAATCATATCAATAAGAACAAAAAGTTTCTTATTACAGAAGATAAATGATCCATGATTTAAGGCAAACAAGAAGAAGTGACAATAGATAAGATAGAGAGAAAGGGGAAATTCTTTCAGTATTGATTGCTTTTGATTCTATTTACACTTCAAAAGTATTAGATTCCAAAAACTGCAATGCGCCAATCTCTTACATTTATAGATGAAGCAAAGAGAGGAGAAGAATAGAAGGAAATAAATTTGATTTGGAATCTCAACCACCAACCATCAATGCCCCTAAAAATCTACATACAATGGCGCAAGTCAAGTTCTCATGTACATGTTTGGTGCATTAGAGAAGGAAGGATGGAAGATCAGATCAAATATGATCTGGTTGAAGTAATCAGATCACGTATTAACGATGTGAAAGACATTTTTAAGATTCCCAGCCATTAAATCCTACTGAAAATAATGTTTTATGTTTCCATGGTGATAGGTGAGAGACTTTACAACCTTGAAAATGGCGGACCAGATCATTAATGGTGGCGGGTGAGTAGCAGACACTAGGAGCTCTCCAAAAATTCCTTTCCTGCTCAATTTTGAGCTCCTGGTTAAAATACATGGCTATCTTGAAGGTGTGGGGTTGGGCATTTATGCGGGCTCACAATATGCAAAAGGGTCTATCCATATAGGGGCCATGTGGTGACCTTGCACGTCTTAATATTTCACCCCCTCTTTTACTCCCGAAGTTGTGCCGAATCGACATGTGGCGTTGCTTCGCCCGCCCGCTCCGTTTCCTTTGTATTTTGCCTAAGTCCCTCCCTTTAGCAGAGATGTTCTGCCTAACCTGAGACATGTGGAGGGCTGGAACACATTTGGAATTTCCCCCAAACTTTGCTTTTGAAAGAGCACCGACTGGATGTGTATAGGCTTCCGTAGACTCTAGAATTTTCAATGGCTAGCTTTTTCCCCTCTTAATTCGACCAAGTGGCAAGTGGGAGTGGTGCTAATTCAGGGTCTCTCTTTGGACCGTGCCTTTGAAGTTGTGCCGATGAGGCACGTGGAGAGTCTGCGCTCACTTAGGATCTTGCTTTAAACTTGGCCTTTGGAGGTGCGCCGTTGGGATGCATAGAGGCTTCCTCCAGCTCTTTATACTTAGGCAATTCAATGGATGGCTTTTTCTTTTGGACTCGACCATGTGGAGGGCCTGCACATGTTTGGGGTCTCCACGTTTGTGCATCATACCAAAATTGCACCGAAGAGACACGTGGAACCTTCCGTGGTCCTTCTATACTTAGCCAATTTGGGCCTTGATTGAACACTGCCTTTCTCAATTTTTCTCATGTTGAGCTCTACTCGCTTCCAGAATCAGTTTTTGGGGTCGATTGTGAGTCCACGCAACTGGGACGACCCTTTTTCTTCTTCATGTGTAAGATCGTGTTCGACCAATTTTCCCAGGGGGTGATTTGAGATAACACTTTTCTAACTCTGATCATTTCCATGCATGACGGAAAAATCAAATGCATCATATCATAGTCATTCATCCCGCTTTCAGTAAACTTTGAATTTGAGTCATGTACGTGGGAGATATTTAGCTAAATCGGTTAAGGGGAAATTTTTGTATTTTGTGCCTTTTAGAGAAATGGCACTTCGAAACATTTCAGCCAGCCCATCTTCTTTTGATACAGATCTCCACGTGGCTTCCCACAGGCATCGGCATGGTCTGCGGCTCACTTTATAACTTTTATGTCTTTCCACAAAAAAACCAAATTTCTAAAAGTTCTCCGATAACCCACCTCCCCACTTTAAATGTTGATGTGGGCTTGATATTTGACTTTTTCCCATCTCGGTGAGTCACGTCTCATTTTACAACTTTAATCCCTTTTAGAAATAAAACCAAATTTCCAAAAGTGCTCCAATGACTTGCCTCCCCACTTTGACTTTTGAAAACAACCACGTGTCCCTTTGCGGGGCCAAAGTAAGAATTTTTCTCCGCCACTTCATAATTTTGAAAATGATCTAGTGGAGACACGAGGGTAATTCAACCTTTTTGTAAATGTAACAAAAGTCACAAGTTCATAAAAATACCCACCACACCGCATCCAATTAGAGGTGACCACGTATCCGCAAACTCTGGAAAATAATTTGAAGGGAAGAAAACCGTTGAAAAATTCAAAGAAGAGGAAAAGCGCCACCATTCATGCCCAAATCTGTTATCCCTGTAAAATTGACAAAGGAAATTTTACAGGAACCATACAAAAATTTCTGTTACGGTCCCCTAAAGAAGTCGATAAACGCTCAAAATGGCCTATAAACTCCCCTCTAGAAATCAAGTTTTAAGAACTTAGTCATTTTCACCTTTTTTGAACTGGGCACAAGAAATGTAGTGTCAACACCATAAAATATGCACCCCTTAGAAAATCCTTTGGCGCACAAAATAACATGTCAACATCCATGAAGTTGCACCCCTTTGGCACAGGAAATATCATGTCAACATCATTAAACATGCACCTAGAATGTGCACCTAAGGTGCGGGAAATTTTGTGTTGACATCATAGAATGTGCGCTTAAGGCGCTAAAAACTTTATGTCGACGCCAATAAACTTGTGTAAAGGTGCATTTAAACTCGTGTCGACACTCTGAAAACCATGCCAAAGAAAGTTGGTGAAATAATAAATGTCAGTTTTTCTATAAATAGGTGCTCAACACCTGTCATTTTCACGAATTGAAAATTGTGAAAAGTATTTCTCTGTGCCTGTCAGCTGTCCTTGTCACCCCCGCGTGCCATTTTTCAAGTTTGTGGACCCCAACGTCATCCTTCATCCTTTATAAAACCGGGTAAGTGGCTTCTATCGTCCTTGTTGTTGTTATGGCTTTTGTTTCTTGGTTATTGTTAGGTTTTAGGGTTGTTATAAATCTAAAAAGGTTAAATCTAAAAATGAAAAACCTAACAATCCATAAACCATTTAGAAACCCCTTTTCCTCTCCTTCCAGATCTACAAATCTGGAAGGCCCCTGCCTTGAAAAAACCTAAAACCACGTTCCCGCTTATTATCTTGTTGCAAAACCTCTCTTTACCATTTGAAAAAACCAAAAAGAGAGAAGAAATCTAGGAAATTGCAAAGAAATCACTAAAAACCTCAGTGCACTATTTTACATGTTGCAACCCTCACAGTTGCGCCTTGGCACACTGTCCTCACTTGCAACATATCCCTAACCCATGCTAGTTAAAAAAGCTTAGCATCTTTTGCAAGGGTGTAGGCGCATCTCGCCTAACATCAACATAAGATGTTGTGTACTCCAAATCTACGCCAAGCGCTTTTTCCTTTGGCACATTGATCTCCTTTGCAACATCTTCTGAAATTGTGCCTTGGGCACACTTAAAAGCCATGCAACACCATCCTTTTCAGTGCCCAACTAAAGAAAATTTCCTAAGGCGCAGTGCATATTCCCTAACATCAACATGGCATGTTGTATGTTGTAAACCCGTGCCCTGCGCTTTTCCCTTGGCGTTGCCTTCTGTCATGCAACACTCTCCAAAAGTGCACCCTTTATAACCTTGGTGCACATTTCTCCCTGTCAACACTGGTGCACCTTTTTACATGTTGACATCCCCAAAAGTGTGCCCAACCTTTTTAAGCCTCTGCAGCATGTTGTGAACTTGCGCCTTGCACCCTAAGCCTTATAATTGCTCATTCTTCTTTCGAAAGATTTTATTATGGATAACATGACGGTTGACATGGCTCTTCTATGTTGGACCTCCTTGATCCTTCTTGCAGAACAACAATAGCCATCCTCAAGCTCACACATGTCTTCATCAAGCAAAAAGCCAACCAAGTCTAAAGGAAAAGCAAAGTTGACAGAACAAGAGATGAAGTACAAATATCAGAAAGTCAGGATGCCTGACTCATATGCAGAGAGTGATCTCGATATCAGAGACTCCGAGCTTGGGCACATTGATATGGAAGACTTCTGGGCCAACTAGGAAACTAGTGGCCCCTAGATGAAAAAACTGGTGGGCAGTGGATTGCACTTTGCAGCTGGGCTGCCAGTAAGTGCTGTAAATAATGAGTTCATCATGTTGGTGGCTTGATGCTATAACAAGGACACAAGATGTGTCGAAGATAAGGAGGGAAAGATGATCATCGACCTCACAACTCATCATTTTGAAATAACCCTGGGCATTCCTCATCATAGGCAATATGTTGCCATAAGCCTAGAAGACTACAAGAAGGCATGGGACGACAATGAGGACAAATGCATGTAAATGATGAATGAGCTCTATCTTAAGAACAAAAAGTTGGTGAGCAGATGGCCACAGACCATCCACCGTAGTGACTTCAATGAGGAACTGAGTGATACAATCACCTTCCTGAACAGAGTGTTTGGGCTTCCTGATGCCCATTATTTCCATAAATGGATGTTGAGGTACTTAGAGACCATGAGAAAGAATGTACCATGATCAACATTTTGGCTAGGGAGAAATCATCAAGCAACACCATCTCCCAGTAGCTTCAACAGGTCCTCACAACTGGGAAGTTCTATATGAATTCCTACGTTGTATACGCTGCAACATCAGTGAGAGATTTTGCAGGCCTAGCTCGAAATGGGGTATGGCCCTAGGTCAAAATATATGAATATTAACTAGAGCTAAAGCTTGAGAATAATATCCCCAGTTCTCAAAAATCAACAACGCCTTCTTCTATGAGGTGATCTACCTGTTGAGGCCGAATATGAGACATGGTTGAACTATCCGAGCATGATCACTATCACAAAGAAGTGGGGAGAATTATTCACGTAGTTTCCCACATTCACATATCTCAGGGTGGTGAATTTTGAAGGTGAACCGACAAAGCTACCAAGGTATGTAGGGCCCAAGCTGATTCTCTTGGAGTTGTCAAGACAACTGATCACATACCATGAGAAATGCATGAAGAGAAAGAAGGGAGGAACTCCATTCCCCCTTACTGTGGGCTGATACACCTACACCACACTAGCCAAAGCACGGGAAATGTATGTCGAGCTTGAATTGCTGAATCTAAAGCACAACTTCCCAGCCAGGCCTACCTTTGATTGCCGAGGTTTCCTCCTAAAGGAAAAAATTGATCCTATCCATATTCTTGAGATCGAGGACATCTACATCGACTTGACACATGAAATAGATATCAAAGCGAAAGGATCACTCCCGGTGGCTCTGGAGGAAATCATTCATTATGGTGTCACCATCATTCCAAAAGGATTCCAAGAACCTAATCAAGAAATTGATCAAGTTTACCTTGACATGGATGGGGACGATTGGCCATTTGCAGATATCAATAGAGCAAGGCACCAAAGACCATTCAGGAAAGGGTCAAGCCCACGTTACAGCGCACCGAACATTGGTGCAAATAGAATGGTCTCACCTACCTCGGGGTAGATTTTACTACTTCTCCTTTAGGTAGAGCGCCTCCAAGAATGGCCCAAGTGCTGAAAGGAAAAGGAAAAGATAAGGAGGGAGAACCAAGCAAATAGGAAGAAACTCCTGAAAGCCCTCCTACTACTTCTGAGAAGTAAGTGGTCGACTTGGTGTCTCCAGGTAAAGAAGAAGAGACCACCGAAGTTTCAATGGACACATCCACTCAGGATGTGGTCATAGCTACAACTACTGAGGTACCCACCATTCCTTCTTCCACTCCTTCTCCTCCCCCTGTCGTTGAAGCATCTATTCCAATGGATGTTTCTTCTTCTCTTCCTTCCTCCCTTCCATCTCCCACCTCTTCCATCTTCTCCTCTCTTGCGGATCTGTCGCCCAATGTTCCCTCCATCCAATTGCAGATCCCTTCCACCTCCATGTCCTTTTCTTCCCGGTAGTAACTCCAGGCCCTACAAGCAACAATGCATTGGAATCCTTATCGATGCCACCACCAAGCGTCTCAACGTTCTTCCCTGTGGCCTCTTCAGTTGCTTCCCCTTTCACCCCGCTTCTTCTTCTATTTCCTCTACTCCCTCTCCCATAAGTCCAAGTTGGATCTTTGACCATCTGGGTCAACTCAAGAGAAAGGTTCCCATAGCACCCATGGACTTCTTTGTCATTCCGAAGAAGGGACCCAAGAAGCAAAAAGCTATAACTCACTTCTCTAAGAGCGTTTCAGAGAGAGAGTCATGGAGATTGCATATCCAGATCCCACCAAAGAAAAGAAAGATCTCGTCTCCTATAGACTTCACAGTGACCCAAGTCACAATGGGAACCTCATCTGAGATCCTACAAGGAGAGGCCTTATCTGTTGTAGATGCTCTCTATAAAAATCTTCAGGAAGCAAAAGAGGAGAAGAGAATACTTAAGGAGCAAAACAAACATCTCCTCCAAGAATTACATAGAATGGGCAATGCTCTACTTGTTATTACCACCGAACCTCTTTGAAGTTCTCAGTCAGGATAAGATAAATGAATACGCCAAGATTGGTGCAGAAGGCACGGCGGTGTCCTTCGGATAGAGTGAATCCTCAGAGATAGTGAGGAAATAATCAAGAAATTAATAGGACTCTACCAATATATAGATCAAGTAAATAAGGAGCTACAAGCAATAGCAGGATCCCTCTCTAAGGAGTTAGACAATGCCAGATTGCAACATGAAACATTCCAAGCAATGGCTAACTACTCATCTAATGACTTATTAAAGATCGACGTCATTGATCACCCGTGGGCACATAACAAATCTCTCGTTGCATTAGATTACCAGGTTGATCAAATGGAATATATCCTGGAGAGGATAGATAAAATCAAGGACGAAGCCCTGGATGCTCAGTGAATCGTTCACCTTGAGGGAGGTAGACGATACAATCCAGCTCTTCAAGGCTATCGCAACCCAAGGTTTGGTGCCAAAGGTCACTTTTGACCGAGAATCAATCAATAACCTTCTGGCTTGCCACGATTTCATTAGATTCTTGATTGAGGCATATGAGGAGTACGTTGGGCTACCTAACAAGCTCAAGACTGAAAAAGAAACTTGTGAAGTTATTGGTGACCATTTCAAGGGTCCAGATCATAATCAACTTCAGACAATGATCAGCAAGTTTATGGAATACCGAGCTCAGTGTCACATCGCCTCTCCCGATCAAAAGCAAGACACTTCGTTTAAACAGAGAGATGATGAGGAGTAGTGTCTCCTCTTGTGTACGCTTCGATCATTTTTGTAAAAATATTTAAAAAGTATGTTGGCATTTATAATGACATCATCCATGTTGCATCATGGGATGTTGCCATCCAAAACTTGCCCAAAGTCAACTTTTGACTTTTTAGATATTTTGTAAATACTTTGTAGATATTTTGTAAAGTGGTTGGTTTCTTTTTGTCTTCTTTCTCCTTCTCCTTCAATAAATACTTGAATACTTGTTGTATTCACGGTGGACATTTTTCGTATGAAAAAAGAGGTAAAGAGAGAAAGACTTTGTGCCTTCTGTATATGAGAAAAGATATTAATATATATGTTCGAGACTTTGTGGTCAATATATGTGTTATTTGCATCAAATCTTCCTTAAGTTAGGTCTATGTTTCTATTATGTTGGATTCATTCTTATTATCATCATATGTCCATCGGTATTACTTTGTTTGTTTATACAAGTAAGTTTGGCTATGTTTACTACCCCCAACACATAAACCTTCGACCTTTCCGTCTTGGAATTCATTTCTTTTCTTCCTTCGAGATCTAATCTCCTCCGCTCCTTCCGTCTTACCTTTCTAATTGTAGTTGGAGCTAATTCTCTTGGGATGAGATCCCAAACCCCTAAAGTTAGAATAGTGTAGATTTGCACAGATTCCTACTTGATAGAATAAAAATAAACTAGTTTCGCTTTGTTGTCTCAAAGAGGGGCTATGCCCTGCACACTGTTGGCTTGTTTCCCCATGACCTATCTAACCGAAAGATTTTCAAACCAACAGTTTTTGGTGACTCTACTGGGGATCAAACTAAGGAAATAATTAAAAAACGTAAAAATCACTACCAGTTTGCAAATTTTAACTCTTTGTTAAAAATTAAATTTTTGTAGAAGTGATCAAAATAAAAATTTCCTTATGCAAATCCATAGATCTAGACCAGATAGAAGCTTTTAGTTCACCAATTTTTACAAAAATTTGTATATTTCGTAGATCTCGAGATTCGACATTTCACGTTATTTTCAAAACCTTGCAAAATTCAGGTCAAAGATCCGAAAATCAGCTTTCTAAATTAACCCACATTTTATCCTTGTTAATATTTGTCAAAAACTGCAATTGGTTGTTGTCAAAAAAGGATAAAATTAAAAATTGAAAAGTACATGCTGCTGATTTTTGCCAGAAAAATCCAAAAATCAGCAAGTACAAACACAAAAGATTGTTGCAAATCTACTCTTAATTGTTGCATATCTGAACGGGTACACTGGCAGGTGAACAATTTACTCGTAGAAGGAGAGCTCATGGAGAAGTTGATCCAATCTTTGATCTACTTCAAAGGCACAATTTCAATATCACTCCAGCATGATTCGCATCACTAAGTTCAACGGATCGATCAGCCGAAGTGCCTCGCCTCCACGAAAGAGTCGGATTTCACAAGGTACCTCGACATCAACTTACAGTGCTCTTTTGCTAAGCGGAACCACACTCCCTACTCATGTTCTTTTTCCCACTTTTCAAATGGTAGTAAATCTACCTGTACCATGGGGAAATGCCATGGGTCCTCTAGCATTGCCGCATCCAAGTCAACCCCCTCCCCCACAGAAATCAAGAATTTCCTGAAGTTTGATGGAAGCGGAAATCAAAGCACAGATGCGCATATAGCTGCATTTATTATGTCATGTAGTATTCTGGACATGACTCATGAAGACGTATTTGTACGTCTCTTTCTTGAGACCTTGCAAGGGCCTACATCAGAATGGTTCCAGCATTTACTAGCCGAGATCCATCACCAGTTGGGCCACATTATGAACTGCATTTGAAGATAGGTACAAGCCTTCAGAAGACGCATTCACATTATTGTCACAAATCACTCACATGAAGAAGGAGGCCAATGAAACCATGCATGATTTTATCACCCGATTCAATTCACTAATCAACCATGTGTCGCTTGCCATGTTGCCAACATTAGAGAATCAAAAGTGTTTCTTTGTGAACGCAATGAGTTCGAGAGTAAGTTTCTTACTTTTACAAGAACAAATACCAACCTTGGTTCTTGCTCAAGTTGCGGCCATTCGGATAGAAGACAACCTTCTTATATCTGGTGAGTTAAGACGAGAGCCGTCAAATTCAAAAGCTTCAACTTCTTCTCAAGCTACCTCATCGATCCAAAGCATTCCGAGAAGATGGTGAATGACTTGCTCTCATTAAAGAAGTAATTGGCTCAAACATCATCTACTTTGCTCAGTATCGGGATATCCCACGAGGGAACTTCACTCCCAACAATGCCCCTCAAAGGCCATGTTTTCCTACTGCTTCTCTAAGGTTAGCAATTAAGGCCCCTCCAGTTAATGCTTTGGTTGAAACCAAAGAAGATGATACAAATTATGAAGAACCTTTGTCGTAAGATGAAGATGATCAAGATGTCGGTGAACCGACTAGCGACTCTACTATCGGGTACATGGAATTTGAAGACGAGGAATCTGATGAAGAAGAGGGTATCCAAGGTTACGCAAGTGGACAATCATATGCAGTCTTCACTCACTCGTAAGGAAAAGAAGCAAAGGTTGCTGTTGAAAAACAAAGGGAAAAGGTTGTGGTAGCTCCTCCGCCAATGATGGTCACTAAAAGAGGTAATCCCCTTCCTACTCAACCTCTGGTTAAACCTTTTGTAAAGAAATCTTTTCCTCCCATTTCTCCTCCAAATCAGCCTTCCCCCAATTCCATAAAGACCAGTAATCCTCCTCCACAAACATGAAAAAAAGGACTCATTCCTTCGTTAGTGCAACCCTTGGTCGCATTCGATATAATTGATCATGCCAAAAAGACCAAGATCCAGATGTCTGGAGTTGAATACCTTCAGTCTAACCTAGAGCAGCTTGTAAGATTAAATAAGTATATCCAAAGCCAAGCTGCCATCCTTCCTTCCATTTCACCAAAAGGAATTCTTCCCACGCCTCCTACGTCTCACATAAACGTTGCCTCGACTTCGTGTCAGGGAAAATTGAACCTTTTTACTTATCTCTCCTAATCAATGGTCATAAACTAAGTAACTGTATAATTGATTCTGGAGCTTCTGACAATGTTATGCCAGCAAAGGTCGCCCATGCTTTGGGCCTCACGCTTACTAAACCTTTTGGTAGATGCTACTCCATGGAAACCAAGCAAGTACCATTGATTGGTCAGATCAAGGATGCACAATTTGCATTCGTGACATTTCTTGAAAAAGGGTAAAAATGACTATCCTCGTAGCTGATATTCTAGCAGCCTACAGGGATACTGCTAGGGAGGAGCTTCTGCAAGGAAGTCGGTGGGGAAATTCATATGGACTGGTCCAAAGCTAGGATTCTGTCAAAGGGGTGATGCAGACGTTGGAACCAGAGACACAAAAGAAATATCTAGTCACTAACTCTCTAAGTCTTAGATTCTTTTCAAATCATCGGGATGGGAAACTACGTTTTTCCACCAACTCAGATAAAATGGACATCCTCATCCAAAAAGAGGATCTCAACAAAGTGTGGACATTGCAGTTTGATGGCAGTTGTGCAACGAGTGGATGTGGTGTTGGGGCTGTTCTAATATCTCCTGAGGAGGAGATTTTCCCTTTTTCTTTCAAGTTGTAGTTCTTCAATACAAATAATACCACCGAGTATGAATCCTTGTTACTTGGCATGCAAGTTGTAAAAGAGAAGGGAATCAAGAATCTAAAAGTACAAGGTGATGTTGAGCTAATTTTCAATCAAGTAAAAGGGATATACCAAGTAAAGAATGACCGGCTCAGACACTACCGCAATGTAGTATGGGATAACATCGAAGAGTTTGATGCTTTCTCAATCAAAGCAATTCCACGAGCTCAAAATGACATGGCTGATTCATTGGCCATCTCAGCATCTCTCATGCTCCCTCACCCAGGTTAAAAATGGATACATATACCATTGAGGTGGTTTTTCACCCAAGTGTGCTAGATAATTCACAACACTGGCAAGTGTTCAATGATGACAACCAACTTATCACTTTTTTGGAGAAAGCTGACAATTTCAAAGAGCTTCATTTTGATGGATCAAATTCTGCATGTCGTGAGTCTCTCACTAGTCAAGAACATGAGTCGAAAAAAAAAAAGTGATACAACTCAAATCCCGCCTATACTATATAGAAGGGGCGGGGGGCGGGTGAGTGCCCCCCCCACCCCATATAGAGTGCATCTTATCTTTCGGGCGGTCCGGACGAAGAACTACTTACTGATTACTCGATTGATGGAAGCTCAAAGGAAATAAGATTCCAAAAGGTTTAGTCTCCTTAGAAAGAATTTTTTATAATCATGATCATTTTGTTAAGAAAAAGTGACAGGATGATCCTTCCTCTTCTCTGGAAAATGAATTTGTCAATCTGGGTACTACGGAACATCCTCATTCCATGAATATCGGGAAGTGTTGTATGCCCGAAGAGAAATGAAAATTCGTCAAGTTACTGAAAAAGTACATGAATGTATTAACATGGTCTTATGCTAATCTCAAGTCTTTCAAGCCAAAGAACATACAGCACGACATCCTGCTCAAGGATGACGTTAAGCTTTTTTGTCAAAAGCAAAGGCACTACAACCCCAAAATCTCGGTGTACCATCCAAGAAATTTAGAAGATGCTGGATGCACTAAAATTCAGAAGATGCTAGATGCAAGAATTATTTTTCTAATTCATCACAATACCTGGGTTGCAACTATTGTACCTGTGTGGAAGAAGAATGGTGAGATACGCATATGCATGGATTTTCACAACTTGAACCAGTCATGCTTAAAGGATAATTATCCTTGCCGATAATGAATCAAGTGCTACTGAAGTAACCAATTCAGAAATGATGTCTATGCTGGATGGTTTTTGAGTTATAATCAAATTCAAGTTACGCTGAAGATTAATTGAAAACAACATTCACCACTCCTTAGGGTACCTTTGCCTACAATGAGAATGTCGTTCGGTTTAATCAACGCCGATGCCACTTTCCATTGAGCAATGGAATTTTCATTCAAGGGTCTAATGGGGATATTCATCATAGTTTACCTAGATGACTTGACCATGTTCTCCAAGAAACGAAGTGATCACTGCGATCATTTAGAACAAGTCTTGATCAGATGCCTAGAGCACGGGATTTCACTAAATTCCAAGAAGTCAGTTTTGGGGTCACCAAAGGAAAGCTTCTAGGACATGTCATCGAAGAGAGGCAACTAAGATAGATTCTAAAAGGGTCGGGGCTATTCAGAGCCTCACTTTGCCTATAAGCAAGACCAACATTCACTCTTTCTTCGTAAAGGTAAATTTTCTTAGACGCTTTGTTCTGATTTTTTCGAGAAGACTCATCATATATATAATATGATGAAAGGGTCCCAAACATTCCAATGGAGTGAGGAAGGCAAGACATCATTCGAAAACATAAAAACCTTCGTCGCTCACGCCCTGCATTGCGGTGTGTCGACTTCACCAAAGACTTCATCATGTATAGTTATGCATCTGTGCATATGGTATCAGCTATCTTGATGTAAAATAACTCCAAGGATATTGAATCCTCGATTGCTTTCATGAGCTCTCCTCTTAAGCCTCATGAACTAAAGATGTCACAATTGGAAAAGCATGCCTTCACCATGGTAAAAGTAGTCAAAATTTTCACTACTACATTCTGAATTCTCATACAATAGTGTTGGTTCCAGACATGTTGTTAAGTCTATCCTGACTCAATAGGAGTTAGGGAGCTTATGAGGGAATTGGATCGCAAAGGTCCAAGAATATGATCTAGACATTAGACCAACCAAGTTGGTAAGGGGTAAGGGCCTGTGTCAGCTAATGGCTGAAAATAAAGACTCAGAGGTACCTGAAGAGAAAGTTGCTCATGTTGATGAAGAACAAAGTGAACTGGAGAAAGTAGATTCTTTACCCATGGTTCTGTTTGTCGCAACCAATGACAAATGGTATTCTGACATCACATTATTTCTCACCTATGGAGAGTTCCCAACTCATCTAACCACTAAGGAAAAGTGAGCGGTAAAGCTCAGAGCCGCACGATATGTCATATGGGACGATGGATTGTACAAACACGGAATTGATGACATTTTTCTACAATGTGTTGACAAGCCGCAGCAGATAAAATTATTGGAGAGTTTTCATGACTCCGCCTACGGTGGTCACTTCTCCTCATCCGTGATGACACATAAAATCATTCGGGCCAGGTACTATTGGCTGATGCTATTTCAGGATGCAACCACCTGGGTAGTGAAATGTGAACTTTGTCAATAGTTCGTTGGCAAACCAAAGCTGGCTGCATTTCCCCTCAGGCCCATCATCATTGACGAACCATTCAAAAATGGGGAATTGATTTCATTAGAGCACTCAATCCTTAATTGAGTGTTGGACATAGTTACGTCCTAACAACAATGGATTACTTCACGAAATGGGTGGAGGCTATACCTATCAAACATGCCACTTCTAAAGTTGTTTGCAACTTCATCAAGGAAAATATTATCGTGAGATTTGGCATCCCACATAAAATCGTTGCTGATAACGCTTCCAACTTCTCTTCACGGAAATTATTGGTTTTTGCTATGAATATGGGATAACCTTGGCTCATGCTTCGATTACTACCCTCAAGGAAATGGTCAAGAAGAATCTAGTAACAAGAACCTGGTAACTATCATACGGAAGCTAGTTGATGAAAACCAATTGTCTGGCACAAATTGTTGACAATGCTTTGTGGGAAGATCGTATCACCCAAAGAGATCTCTCGGAATGTCACATTTCCATGTGTTGTATGGGATCGATGCTGAAATTCCCATCTCCGTAGAACTTCTCCTGCTCGTGCTTGGATCAAGCAATTGAAGATGAAAATTTTTAGAACTCTCTTGAAAAGAGAATTATATACTGACGGAATTTGAAGAAAAGCGAGTGAAAGTGGTCAACAAGATCACTTGAACATCGAATCAAGTCAAGAGGCTGTTTGAAAAGAAAGCTAAGAAGAGAAATTTCCAAGTGGGAGATATTGTTCTTCTGTGGGACAAAAAAAGAGAACCGAAAGGTATGCACGGAAAGTTTGAATCTCTTTAGAGAGGGCCATACAAGATCAAGTAGCTCAATGGAGAGAATAGTTTCTATCTCTCATATCTGGATGGAACCGAGCTCCCACTTCCCTATAGCGGGCAACACCTGAAGATCTTCAGGAAGTAGAGCTTGCTCTCTTCTTTGTATAGTTTACTTTCATTGTGTGTTTGCTTTCGTTGTGTGTTTGCTTCCTATTTGTTGTGTGTTCCCTTTCTTCCCTTTTTGGTCGCCCTTGTTTTTGACTCTCTGTAACCCAATGGATAGGCACATAGAAATCGGGATTCTCTACCCTTAAGTTTCACTTAAAGATAGTCCCCAAAAAGAGCCAACTGTTATCCTGTAAAATTGAAAAGGGAAATTTTGCAGTAACCATACCAAAATTTCATTTTGGTCCCCTGAAGAAGTCGATTAATGTTCAAAATGGCCTAAAACTCCCTCCAGAAATCAAGTTTTAAGAACTTAGCCATTTTCACCTTTTTTGAACTGGGCACAAGAAATGTTGTGTCGACACCATAAAATGTGCACCCTTAGAAAATCCTTTGGCGCCCAAAATAACATGTCAACATCCATGAAGTTGCGCCCCTTTGGTGTAGGAAATGACATGTCAACATCATTAAACATGCGCCTAGAATGTGCACTTAAGGCACGGGAAATTTTGTGTTGACATCATAGAATGTGCGCTTAAGGTGCTAAAAACTTTATGTCGATGCCAATAAACTTGTGCCAAGGTGCATTTAAACCCGTGTCAACACTCTGAAAACTACGCCAAAGAAAGTTGGTGAAATAATAAATGCCAGGTTTTCTATAAATAGGTGCTCAACACCTGTCATTTTCACGAATTGAAAATTGTGAAAAGTATTTTCTGCGTGCTTGTTAGCTATCCTTGTCACCCCCGCGTGTTGTTTTTCGAGTTTGTGGACCCCAACATCATCCTTCATCCTTTATAAAACCGGGTAAGTGGCTTCTATCGTCCTTGTTGTTGTTATGGCTTTTGTTTCTTGGTTATTGTTAGGTTTTAGGGTTGTTATAAATCTAAAAAGGTTAAATCTAAAAATGAAAAACCTAACAATCCATAAACCATCTAGAAACCCCTTTTCCTCTCCTTCCAGATCTACAAATTTGGAAGGCCCCTGCTTTGAAAAAAACCTAAAACCACGTTCCTACTTATTATCTTGTTGCAAAACCTCTCTTTACCATTTAAAAAACCAAAAAGAGAGAAGAAATCTAGGAAATTGCAAAGAAACCACTAACATCCTCGGTGCACTATTTTACATGTTGTAACCCTCACAGTTGCACCTTGGCACATTGTCCTCACCTACAACATATCCCTAACCCACGCTAGTTAAAAACACTTAGCAACTTTTGTAAGGGCGCAGGCGCATCCTGCACAACATCAACATAAGATGTTGTGTACTCCAAATCTACGCCAAGCAGTTTTCCTTTGGCGCATTGATCTCCTTTGCAACATCTTCTGAAATTGCACCTTGGGCACACTTAAAAGCCATGCAACACCATCCTTTTCAGCGCCTAGCTAAAGAAAATTTCCTAAGGCGCAGGTGCATATTCCTTAACATCAACATGGCATGTTGTATGTTGTAAACCCGTGCCTTGCGCTTTTCCTTGGCGTTGCCTTCGTCATGCAACAATCTCCAAAAGTGCACCCTTTATAACCTTGGTGCAAATTTTCTCTTGTCAACACTGGCGCACCTTTTTACATGTTGACATCCCCAAAAGTGTGCCCAACCTTTTTAAGCCTCTGCAGCATGTTGTGAACTTGCGCCTTGCACCCTAAGCCTTATAATTGCTCATTCTTCTTTCTGAAAGATTTTATTATGGATAACATGACGGTTGACATGGCTCTTCTGTGTTGGACCTCCTTGATCCTTCTTGCAAAAAAACAACAACCATCCTCAAGCTCAAATGTCTTCATCAAGCAAAAAGCCAACCAAGTCTAAAGGAAAAGCAAAGTTGACAGAACAAGAGATTAAGTACAAATATTAGAAAGTCAGGATGCTTGAATCATATGCAGAGAGTGATCTTGATATCAAAGACTCCGATTTTGGGAAAATTGATATGGAATACTTTTGGGTGAGAACCACCAGGAAACTAGTGGCCCATGGATCAAAAAACTAGTGGGCAGTGGATTGCACTTTGCAGTTGGGCTTCCAGTAAGTGTTGTAAATAATGAGTTCATCATGTTGGTGGCTTGATGCTATAATAAGGACACAAGATGTGTCGAAGATAAGGAGGAAAGATGATCATCAACCTCACAACTCATCATTTTGAAATAACCCTGGGCATTCCTCATCACAGGCAATATGTCGCCATAAGCCTAGAAGACTGCAAGAAGGCATGGGACGACAATGAGGAAAAATGCATGCAAATGATGAACAAGCTCTATCTTAAGAACAAAAAGCCAGTGAGCAGATGGCCATAGACCATCCACTGCAGTGACTTCAATGAGGAACTGAGTGATACAATCACCTTCCTGAACAGAGTATTTGGGCTTCTTGATGCCCATTATTTCCATAAATGGATGTTGAGGTACTTAGAGACCATGAGCAAGAATGTACCTGATCAGTGTTTTGGCTGGGGAGAAATCATCAGTGACACCATCTCCCAATAGCTTCAATAGGTCCTCACAACTGGGAAGTTCTATATGAATTCCTACGTTGTATATGCTATAACATCAGCGAGAGATTTTGCAGGCCTAGCTCGAAATGGGGTATGGCCCTATGTCAAAATATATGAATATTACCTAGAGCTAAAGCTTGAGAACAACATCCCCCAATTCTCAAAAATCAATGACACCTTCTTCTATGAGGTGATCTACCTGTTGAGGCTGAATATGAGACATGGTCGAACTATCGCGAGCGTGATCACTATCACAAAGAAGTGGGGAGAATTATTCAAGTAGTTTCCCACATTCACATATCTTAGGGAGGTGAATTTCGAAGGAAAACCGACAAAGCTACTAAGGTATCTAGGGCCCAAGTTGATTCTCTTGGAGTTTTCAAGACAACTGATCACATACCATGAGAAATGCATGAAGAGAAAGAAGGGAGGAACTCCATTCCCCCTTACAGTGGGCTGATACACCTACACCACACTAGCTAAAGCATGGGAAATGTATGTCGAGCTCGAATTGATGAATCTAAAGCACAACTTCCCAGCAAGGCCTACTTCGATTGCCAGGGTTACCTCCCAAAGGTAAAAATTGATCCTATCCATGTTCCTGAGATCGAGGACATCTACATCGACCTGACACACGAAATAGATATCAGGTGAAAGGATCACTCCCAGCTGGCTCTAGAGGAAATCATTCATTATGGCATCGCCATCGTTCCAAAAGGATTCCAAGAACCTGATCAAGAAATTGATCAAGTTTACCTTGACACAGATGGGGACAATTGGCCATTCACAGAGATCGACAGAGCCAAGGCACCAAAGACCATTCAGGAAAGGGTCAAGCCCACGTTGTAGCGCACCGAACATTGGTGCAAACAGAATGGTCTCACCTACCTCGGGGTAGATTTTACTACTTCTCCTTTAGGTAGAGCACCTCCAAGAATGACCCAGTGCTGAAAGGAAAAGGAAAAGATAAGGAGGGAGAACCAAGAAAATAGGAAGAAACTCTGAAAGCCCTCCTACTACTTCTGAGAAGCAAGTGGTTGACCTAGTGTCTCTAGGTAAAGAAGAAGAGACCACCAAAGTTTCAATGACACATCCACTCAGGATGTGGTCACAACTACAACTACTGAGGTACCCACCATTCCTTCTTCCACTCCTCCTCCCCCTTGTCATTGAAGCATCTATTCCAATGGATGTTTCTTCTTCTCTTCCTTCCTCCCTTCCATCTCCCACCTCTTCCATCTTCTCCTCTCTTACGAATCTGTCACCTAGTGTTCCCTCCATCTAATTACATATCCCTTCCACCTCCATGTCCTTTTCTTCCTTGGTAGTAACTCCAGGCCCTATAAGCAACAACGCATTGGACTCCTTGTCAATGCCTCCACAAAACATCTCAACGTTCTTCCCTACGGCCTCTTCAATTGCTTCCCCTTTCATCCCTGTTTCTTCTTCTATTTCCTCTACTCCCTCTCCCATAAGTCCAAGCTAGATCTTTGACCATCTAGGTCAACTCAAGAGAAAGGTTCCCATAGCACCCATGGACTTATTTTTCATTCCGAAGAAGGGACCCAAGAAGAAAAAAACTATAACTCACTTCTCTAAGAGCGTTTCAGGAGAGAGAGTCATGGAGATTGCGTATCTAGATCCCACCAAAGAAAAGAAAGTTCCGTCTCCTACAGACTTCACAGTGACCCAAGTCACGATGGGAACCTCATCTGAGAACCTACAAGGAGAGGCATTATCTGCTATAGATGCCCTCTGTAACAAGCATCAGAAGCAAAAGAGGAGAAGAGAATACTTAAGGAGCAAAACAAACATCTCCTCCAAGCATTACAGAGAATGGGCAATGCTCCGCCCGTAATCATAGCTTGTTGCCGAACCTATGAAGTTCTCGGTCCAGATAAGATAAATGAATACACCAAGATTGGCGAACAAGGTATAGTAGTGTCCTCTTGGATAGAGTGAATCTTCAGAGAAGTGAGGAAATAATCAAGAAATTCACAAGACTCTACTAGGATATAGATCAGGCAAATAAGGAGCTACAAGCAGTAGCAGGATCCCTCTCGAGGAGTTAGACAATGCCAGATTGCAACATGAAACATTCCAAGCAATGGCTAACTGCTCAGTTGACGACCTATTAAAGATCGGCGTCATTGATCACCCGCGGGCACATAACAAAGCTCTTGTTGCATTGGATTACCGGGTTGATCAAATGGAATATATCCTGGAGAGGATAGATAAAATCAAGGACGAAGCCCTGGATGTAAAATACAACATGGAGCTGACGGTTACAAGATGTCTCCAGGGATGCTCAGTGAATCGTTCACCTTGAGGGAGGCAGACGATATAATCTAGCTCTTCAAGGCTATCGCAACCCAAGGTTTGGTGCCAGAGGTCACTTTTGATCGAGAATCAATCAATAACCTTCTGGCTTGCCACGATTTCATTATATTCTTGATTGAGGCACGACGAGAGTACGTTGGGATACCTAACAAGCTCAAGACTAAAAAAGAAACATGTGAAGTTATTGGTGACCATTTCAAGGGTCCATATCATAATCAACTTCAGACAATGATCAGCAAGTTTATGGAATACCTAGCTCAGTGTCACATATCCTCTCCCAATCAGAAGCAAGACACTTCGTTTAAACAGAGAGATGATGAGGAGTAGTGTCTCCTCTTGTGTACGCTTCGATCATTTTTGTAAAAATATTTAAAAGTATGTTGGCATTTATGATGACATCATCCATGTTGCATCATGGGATGTTGCCATCCAAAACTTGCCCAAAGTCAACTTTTGACTTTTTAGATATTTTGTAAATATTTTGTAGATATTTTGTAAAGTGGTTGGTTTCTTTTTGTCTTCTTTCTCCTTCTCCTTCTATAAATACTGGAATACTTGTTGTATTCCAGGTGGACATTTTTTGTATGAAAAAAAAGGTGAAGAGAGAAAGACTTTGTGCCTTCTTGTAACAGAAAAGATATTAATATATATGTTCAGACTTTGTGCTCAATATATGTGTTATTTGCATCAGATCTTCCTTAAGTTAGATCTATGTTTCTATTCTTGTTGGATTCATTCTTATTATCATCATATGTTCATTAGTATTACTTTGTTTGTTTATGCAAGTAAGTTTGGCTATGTTTATTACTGTGCCAACACATAAACCTTATGACCTTTCCGTCTTGGAATTCATTTCATTTCTTCCTTCAAATCTACTCTCCTCCGCTCCTTCCATCTTACCTTTCTATTCGCATTTGGAACTACCCCTAATGGGATGAGATCCCAAACCCCATGAGGTTAGAATAGTGTAGATTTGCATAGATTCCTGCTTGATAGAATAGCAATAAACCAGTTTCACTTTGTTGTCTCAAAGAGGGGCTATGCCCTGCACACTATTGGCCTGTTTCCCCACGACTTGTCCAACCGATAGATTTTCAAACCAATAGAATCAAAGATTTTTCCTACAGAAAGATAAATGCAAGCAATACAAGGCTCGATGCGGTCCACCACCATAGAAAAGATTTATAAATTCCACGCATCTATGAAAGGAGATAGAATTTTTTTCCAAAATGCATGATCGAGGAATTTCAAATAGAACTGGTAGGATTAAAAACCGAGTACCAACACTTGGGACTTGCAAATTCATCTTTCACAAGAGGGGAATTTTAGGAAACAACATATTTACAAGTAACCTACACAATTAGTGAATATTTTCTTGTATGTAGAACACCTTCCTCTGCCTATAGACTCTTCTTGCAGGAACATTTCCATAAATGGAAAATGGTAAGAATATCACATGGACTGAATTATGACTTCATGGATGAAAAAGAATTTATGGATGTTTATGTGACTAGCACACCTTAACAAAAAAAATTACTATGTGAGTTATATTTGTGAAAATTCATGTTGGGTCATATGTCAAGTTTTTCTTATTAATATGTATGTTGGTGAAGAAAAATTAAAATATTTTGTATCTACTTTGCAAAATCAGATTGCGAGGACAAGAGAAATAAAGACTATTTTCAAAAATTCAGAATTGTGGGTCTTTGTATGAGACCACAATATCCTAGTACCTCTCATCTTACCAAGGATTTTAGAGCCTTAGCTTTCAATCCTAACATAAATAAACATTATATCATAAAATTATAGGATTGCATTACAAAATTTACATCTTATGAATAAAAGAATTTTTAAGAAGCCTTTGTAGTATGTGACAAGAGATGGGACACACCGAATGCGTATTTGAAAAGGAGGGAAGTGATTTATCTTGGTAATCTAAGGTGGCGTTTAAGGAGAGAAAGATTAATTATAAATATAATCCCTCAAATTTGTCAGGAATATGGATTGGGATGAGATTCACACCGCCCCTCATTTCTTACTCCTACGTCTCCTTGGAAAAATGAACAACCCCAACACTCACAGAATTTTGAAATATGGTGGGAAAATGTTAGGAGTAGAAGTGGATTCAACATTTCTCCCAAGGACACTTGGAAATTCCAATATGTATAATTTGATCTTAGCAAGAAGCTAGAAAGTAGGATTTATGATCTTGATTTTGGAGATTAGAAGTTGCAAGAGGATTTGTAAGAAGTAAGTATGGGGAGGAAATGATGACCTCATTTTATGAGTTATTTTATGCAAATAAAAACCTTAGTTTATCTTCCTTAGTGAATGAATTTAGTTACATTTTATAACTTCGTTTAATCTAAAGTAGAAGTAGGATGTATTAAACCATTAACTAGATTGATTAATATAATTGTTTAATCTCGCCACTTTGTCCTAACAAATATTTGGAAATCAATTAGTTTTGACATGTATGAGATGTAACTAAGAGCGGATCATCACAATTTTGGCACAAGATATCTTTTTGGAAAAGACAAAGATCAATTTAGTTGACTCTAAATCATTGTATTTAGCCTTATCTTATCTCCGTAATCAAAGGAATTTGTTGTGCCTTTGTTCCACAATAATTGGTCTTGGTTCAAATAATCGGTCTTGGTTATGGAATCTTAACAAATTATATCTAGGAGTCTTCCAAATAGTTTTCTAAATATGATTGTACGTGATGATTTGAAAGATAAATAATGTTTGAGGAATCTCTTACATAGAATGATAGATTGTAATAAGAGTTTTCCTACCTTTTAGGTCTCTTATTTTCCATGTTTTGTCTATAAACTAGGAACAATATGATCTATTTTTAAAAATAAGGCTAATATTGAATTAGTCTTGCAAATAATACTCCATTGTAACCATCATATTTGAATTTCTAGGTATATAAATCACCTCAATTTGATGTTTTAAATGCTATAAGATAATAGAAAATCATAGAGTACCTTTGATTTTGTAATTCAACTTTTAAGTTTCTTAAAATTGCAAAGACTATGTACTTGATTTTGAAGATTAACAAAATTGAAACCTTGATAGACTAATGCGAATTGATTTTCAATCCCGATCTAAGGCGAGTAACAAGGGCCCACTCTACCAAGGAGAATGAATCCGATTTTTGTATTTCTATATTTTTTTGTTATTTAAAATCATTAATCGATTGCATTGTGTGATTTTATTCAAATTCAATTATATTTGATGTCATGGAGTGAATCTGCAAGTTGTTTTCATTTCAGATTTCATTATTAACAAAGCAATTTGAATTCTAAGTTAATTTTTTTTTCTAAAAATTTGAATTGCATGTTTAAATTTCAAGAGTGTGTATTTCTCTTTTCATCAATGTTATTTAATTCTAAGGTCATCAAATGTTTGAAAGATTTTTGATTTTAGTATTTTCAATTCTGCAGTATGATTGTGTGAGTATTTTCCTTTCGAGCTAATTCAATTTCTATAGGACCTTAATTTAGGATAATAACAACTAGAAAAAATTCCCCAAAAGGACAAAAATAATTGCTAAGTTACTAGAAACCATGCCTTAATGCATACAACTTTAGACCCCAAAATTAGTTTAATATGACAACAACTCGATAAGGTTTATTAAATGAAGGGATTAAATACACCCACCTATTTTTGGATATCAAAACTAGGAAATCAATGATGTCCATTTTTTTGAACTTTTCTAGATTTTGTTTGGGGCCACTTATTTACACCCTAAATATATAAATGCAATATAAACAATAAATGATGTAAGGGTGTGTTATAGGGGTTATTTTGATTTAGTTAACGTACAATTAACCATGCATAATCATAACAACACATTAATACTTAACAATGATAAATGATAGAATGATAACTCAAATACACTAGAGGAGATAAATATATAACTATATAGAGTGAAACAAAGGAGATTTGGATGTGTAGACTGGGAAAATAGGTTGTTTTGAACCTAAATATGCTTTGTTTCTAAGAATGGAACTAGAGAATGACTGGGTGCAAGACCATAAAAATGTTGTACAATATTACCCTAATTTTATACAGTCTTGATTGGAGTTATACTATCTTAGACCCTTTTATAATCAACTTTTGCAACTTTATATATGCTTCGCTTACCTAGAAATATGTTTCTTGTATATCACTCTTGTTTGCACAACTTCGACATGACATGTGGTAACCTTTAACAAAGTGGAAACCCTACATGCATGTAATATCCTTCATCAAAGAATTAGATAATAAAATGAGAAATCATATGTGGTGAGGGTGGAGTGCCTTTGAGAGTCAAGACTGTCAAACCAATCCAAGTGTTGCATTACATACCCTTGAGCGGGATCAAGAATCATGTACTTATCTTAGGTGTATGCGTAAGTGTAAATGTGATCTAAGCCAACCCCCTATGATTTCCCTCATGTTTCTTGACACAAATATGGTGGGCTAACTATATAGTAGAGAACATACCCAATATGTTAATAGTGTAATGTAGTGTGCTTTAGTTGTTAGACTAAATCCTTTGTCCCTTGAAAACTATTGAAAATGCTTGGAGTGAATTTTCTCTTGTTAAGACATGGCTCTAGAACTTTACATGCTTGGAAATAGAGGAAGCTGTACTCTTTTGCCTAGTTAATTGCTTCATACCTTTATTAGTGCCTATTCTAAATGATTTGAAACTTGTTGGTGAAGAAAATGGCTAAGTACTTGCCATGTTTGAGAGTATACACGTAAAGTGAGAGAATGGGAATAGAAGGAATGCGAAGGTGTGCATATCACAGGGGAACAAGTTATCATGTAAGGGCTCACACACATGTATAACATTAAGGACTTACCCAATTTTTGGGATGTAGCTAAAAATAGAAAATCTGGAGATGAAGTGTTGTGCAAGTAAGATTTATAATTAGGAAAAAACACATGTAAGATAAAGATGGAGACGACACATGAAAATGTCTATTTATAGGATTAAAGTAGTTAAAACCAAGCTATTTATAGCTCGATCTATTTTTAAGAAAGAGTTGAAAAAGCATGCAATCTATTGTTAACATGCTTATTCTTAGGATAAACACACGTAAACGGTGAAGGGAAAGTCCCCATCGTGTATAAATAGGTGATGCACTCTTGTATTTAAATAGGATGATAATAATGATTAGTGTGAGTCTATGTTGGAGTCTCAGAAATGAGTCTTCTATGTGTGTAGGGTGCGGTGTATATTTGTTAGCATTTTATTATATAATCAATTGTGTTTTGCCATGGATAATTGTGTTTGGATAACAAATATTACTACATATGAGTATGGTATTTTGGAAATTCAAGTGTTATTGATTATTGTGTATGTTGATTAAGCTTCCTTATTATATGTGTTTCCAAATTTTTATGCTATGTTGTATCTTCTTGCATGTATGGATGTGATGAATATGTATGACTAACATCTTGATAAGAAAACAAAGGAGGGACATGGTGGCTATGTGTGCTTTGGGTGAGCATTCATAATTTTTGGATGAAGTGCCAATGTGCCTAGCTAGGCATTGGTTAAAATAAAGACTACAAAACTAATTTCTCGAAGATATAGGAGAGCCTTAAGTACTTTTGGATTCATAGTTTGTAATATGACCTTAATGTTCCAAGTGAGTAATAAAGTGCAACTAACTTGTTTATATAACCTACCATAGGTGAAGTATTAAGATAAGGCTAAGCCTATGAAGATGAAACGTTGCATTTAAGATATTCAAATTAAAATAAAAATCATAGGATACAAAGGGGTATAATTATACAAGTTAGACAAGACCATGCAGCTTATCATGACCACACCGTGTACGGTTTTGGACAGAAACTTGTCATGTGAAACAAAAAGTTCTAGAATGATGTGCATAGATGATTGAATACTTTTCTTAATTAATTATTCCGAGATTTCAATAGAGTAGAGTTTGGAGATGAGCAAGTCAAGAAAGATCCAAGGATATGTATTGATTGGACTTAATATGTGAGTGTTTAGCTTAGTAAGGGAATATAACCAAACTTGTCATTACCAAAGGATAAGTTACAAAATTTGAATTTCTAAATTTGTGCCCCTTTTGAGCGTGTAATTGAAATTTCCATTTTAAAAGGGAAAATATACCTAAGTGTGTTGGTCCGAAAATCTGTCGCGCGGACAGATCTATGGATAGACGAGCCAACAGTGTTACAGGGCTTAGCCCCTCTTTGAGACAGCAAAGTGAAACTGGTTTATTGCTATTTCTACTAGCAGGAACCTATGCAAGTCTCACAGATTCTGCCTTCGGGGTTGGGATCTCATCCCAGTAAAGTATTCCAGGCTGCGAAAAGAAAGGAATGAAAGAAGGAGAAGAGAAAGAACAGATCCGAAGGGAGAAAAGAAATGAATTCCAAAGCAGAAGGGTCAGAAGATTTATGTTTTTAGTTTGGTAGTAAACAGAGCCAAACCTACTTGCATAAATAAACAAAGCAATACTGATAAACAAATGACAGAAAAGTAGATATGAATCCAACAGATTAAACACATACAGATCTAACGTAAGAAAGATCTAATGTATAACACAGCTATTGAGCACAAAGTCTGAATAATTGTATTACTTGTTCTTTTCTGTTATAAGAAAGCTCAAAGTCTTTCTCTCCTCACTTCTATTTCTATCTTGAAAAATGTTCACACCGAATACAACAAGTATTCTCATATTTATAGAAGATGAGGGAGAGAGAAGGCAAAATGGAGCCAACCACTTATTTACAAAGATATTTACAAAATATCTAAAAGTCATGTTGACTTTGACAACTTGGTGGATGACATCATCCCATGATGCAACATGGATGATGTCATCATTTGTATCAACACATTTTAGACATTTCGAAAAGAAATTCGGAGAATAGAGAGAGAAGAAGAAGAAGAAGAAGAAGAAGAAGAAGAAGAAGAAGAAGCTACTCATCATCATCATGAATTCGTTGTGACAATAATGACGTGGGATTCCTCCGGTGAAGTGCAGGGCACTGCCTATTAACTTGTTCATCCATGGACTTCTTGTAACTTTTTGAGTCCTAACCCAACTCATCCATGTCAATGTGACCCAATTCAGAGTCTCTGACATCCATACTGCACTCAGCCTTGTGATTCGGGCATCCTGACCTCCGATATTTGTATTTCATCTCTTCTTCTGTCAGCTTAGCCTTTCCTCTTGGTTTGGTGGGTTTCTTGCTTGACGTAGACATGTGTTCTTTCGAACTCGGGCTGCTGATCTCGCACGAAGAAGAAGTGAGACCCAATCCAAAAAGGTTGAATTAGTCATTTGATCTTCCATTGGAAAGCTAGCAGTAAGAAAGAGTTAGAGATTTTAAGGCTCTGTATGCTGAAAATGCAATGGCAAAGCCAAATAGATAAGGCACATGTAAAAGGAATGTTGCAGAGGTTTATACTGGCGCCAAAGGCGCATGGCGCATGGATGAAGCAGTTGCATTTTATACAGGCGCACAGGGAATGCGTGTTACATTGGGTTGGTGCGCCTTTTGGCGCATGGGAAGATTGTGTAACATTAACAAATGGTGCGCCAAAGGCTTTGGCGCGCGCATGAAGGTTTTACACAACATCATGTTATCGCAATGGAGGGTGCGCCTGCGTGCCTATGTAATCTTTATATTTGCGCGAATAAGGCTTGTGTTGCATCGAAACTGGGTGCGCCCTTTGGCGCATGGAAACATTATGCAGCATGGATAAAGGGTGCGCCAAAGGCTTTTAAGGAGGCGCGGGATTCAAACTTGCAGCAAAAAGGATGTTGAGGGTGCGCCATTGGTGGCGCAGCAGACGCAGATCTTGAGCATGTTGCATGGCGGGTAGGTGCGCCGAGGGGCGCGACTGTTTTTATTGTTACAAGGCGCGCCAGTGCGCCTATGGAAATAAACTACTTCAAATCTCTTCTTTATTCCTCTCTTCCACTTCAAAAATTACTTGGACAAGTAAGGTTTTACAAAAAAAACTTTAATAGACCAAGCCAGTTACAAAACGACTCCTTTTCCAGCAGATCCGGAAAGAGGGAGGGAGAGGAAGAGGAACAGAAGAAAACGATCAGGACAGCACAGGGGAAAAGGCTTAAACACATTTCATTTAAACACAGACTAGCAGACCAAAAGAAAGCAGATCAAACACATGAAAGCACTCAATGAAAACGAGGGAGAACCTCTTACCTCAAATATATATGAAAAATCGGAAAGCGGGTCCACAGGGCGACAACGACAGAGCAGAGCTGACAAATCCAGAGCGATCACGTGCTTTGAAAAAAGGAATGAAAATGACATGGGCGCGCACGGATATTTATAGGAAAACTTGTCATTAATGCGCCACCAACCTTTTGAAATGGCGCATGAAACTGCTGTCGACAGGGGAAAGCGTGCCCCGTTTGGCGCATGGAAGGAATTGACAACAAGAATGAGCGCGCTTTTCGCGCACTATATGCATGACACGGTTATGTGTGCCTTTGGCGCACCAAAATTTGGTGTTGCAGATAGATTATGTGCGCCCTTCGCGCACTAAAAGCGATTCAACATCCTTTGGCGCACCGAAAGGAGTGTTAAAATGGAAAACCATGTGCCAAAGGCTTTTAAGGGGGCGCATCAAAACTATGTGTTACAAGGCAAATCCACGCGCCCAGCCAAAAAAGGCTCAAAAAGACTAAGTTCGAAAACTAGATTTCCCGGGAAGGGATTTTACGACGTTTCGAACGCGGGGGATCCCTAACAAGGGATCGAAACAAAATTTTCCGTATGGTTATCGGTAAAATTGCCCTTGTCAATTTTATGGGATAACAGCTGGCTCTTTCTGGGGACTATCCCTGAGAAAACTCGGGGGTAGAGAATCCCAGATCACATGTGCCTATCCATTGGGTAACAGAGTCAAAAACAAGGGGGACCGGAGGGAGAATGAAAGCAAACACACGACGAACCGAAAGCAAACACACGACGAAAGCAAACACACAACAAAAAGCAAACTGTACAAAGAAGAGAGCAAGCTCTACTTCCTGAAGATCTTGAGATGTTGCCCGCTATAGGGAAGCGGGAGTTCAGCTCCATCCAGATACGAGAGATAGAAACTATTCTCTCCATTGAGTTGCTTGATTTTGAAGGGCCCTCTCCATAGGGAATCAAATTTTCCGTGCATGCCCTTTGGCTCTCTTCGCTTGTCCCATAAGAGGACGAGATCTCCTACTTGAAAATCTCTCTGCTTGGCCTTCTTGTCAAAAAGCCTCTTTACTTGATTCTGATGTTCAGTGATCCTGTCGACCACTCTTACTCTCTTTTCTTCAAGTTCGCCAGATACATAATTCTCTTTTCTAGAGAACTCTGGAAAGTTTTATCTTCGATTGCTTGTGCCAAGCGTAGAGCAGGAAGTTCAGTAGAAATGGGAAGTTCAAAGATCGTTGCCATATAACACTTGAAAAGGTGACATGCCGAGAGATCTCTTGGGAGTAATGCGGTCCGCCCACAAAGCGTCGTACAAAGACTTGTGCCACATCCGCTGATTCTCATCTACTAATTTCCGTATGATGGTCACCAAGTTCTTATTACTGGATTCCGCCTGACCATTTCCCTGAGGGTAATAATCCGAGGCATGTGCTAAAGTTATTCCATATTCATAGCAAAAACTAATAACTTCTCGGGAGGAGAAGTTAGAAGCATTATCAGCAACGATTTTGTTTGGAACGCCGAACCTGACAATGATATTTTCTTTGATAAAACTGCAAACCACCTCAGAAGTGGCATGCTTGACAGGTATGGCTTCCACCCACTTGGTGAAGTAATCCGTTGCTGTAAGGACATAGCTATGTCCAGCACTCGATTGAGGATTGAGTGCGCCAATAAAATCAATTCCCCATTGCCTGAATGGTTCATTGATGATGACCGGCCTTAGGGGAAGGGCAGCCAACTTGGGCTTGCCGACAAATTGCTGACAGGGTTCACACTTTGCCACCTGTGCATGCTCGCATCTTAAAAGAGCATCGGCCAATAGTACCTGGCTCGAATGATCTTGTGTGCTATCACGGAAGAAGAAAAATGGCCTCCACAGGCTGAATTGTGAAAACTTTCCAGCAGTTTTACTTGCTGGGGCTTGTCAACACATCGCAGGAAGACACCGTCTATCCCGCGCTTATATAAACCGTCATCCCAGATGACATATTTAGCTGCCCTGAGCTTTATAGTGTGCTTCTCCTTTGCAGTTAGGTGCATTGGGCATTCGCCGTAGGTAAGGAAGAAAGCAATGTCGGAGTACCACTCATCGCTAGTTGCAACAAATAGAACTAGAGGCAGAGAATCGTGCCCTCTAGAGGGCTTTGCTCTTCGTCGGTACAGTCCTCTTTTCCTTTAGGGTCTTCTAAATTTTTGTTTTCAGCCATTAGCTGACACAGGCCCTTACCCCTTACCAGCTTGGTTGGTTTAATATCCAAGTCATATTCCTGGACCTTTGCGATCCAATTCCCTCTCAAGCTTCCTAACTCCTGCTGAGTTAGAATTGATTTCACTGCGGTGTCGGGAACCAGCACCACCGTATGCGAGTTCAGAATGTAATACCTGAAATTCTTCACCGCTTTGACAACGGCAAAGGCATGCTTTTCCAATTGAGTCATCTTCAGTTCGTGAGGCTTGAGAGGAGAACTCATGAACGCGATTGGAGATTCAATATCCTCCGAGTTCTTTTGCATTAGGATTGCAGACACAGTATGTTCGGAGGCGTAACTATACATGATGAAGTCCTTGGAGAAATCGGGGCATACCAGGACTGGTGCATGGGCAACAGAAGTTTTTATTTCTTCAAATGACCTTTTCCCTTCTTCACTCCATCTGAAAGTTGGTGACCCCTTCATCATGTTCAGTATGTGGCGGGTCTTCTCAGCAAAATCAGGAACAAAACGCCTGAGAAAGTTCACCTTTCCGAAGAAAGAATGAATACCAGTCTTGCTTGTAGGCAGAGTAAGGTTCTGAATAGCCTTAACCCTTTCAATATCTATCCTCGTTCCTTCTTTGCTAACCACATGCCCTAACAACTTCCCTTCCGTAACTCCAAAAACGGACTTTTTGGGATTTAGGGAAATTCCATGTTCTCGGCACCTGGCCAACACTTGCTCCAAGTGATCACAATGATCACTTCGTTGTTTAGAGAACACGGTTAAGTCATCTAGATAAACTACAATGACTTTCCCCATCATACCTTTAAATGCGAAGTCCATGGCCCGTTGAAAAGTAGCACCTGCATTAGTTAGGCCAAAAGGCATTCTGCTGTAGGCAAATGTACCCCAGGGAGTAGTGAATGCTGTTTTGAATTGATCTTCCGGCGAGACTTCAATCTGATTGTAGCCTGAAAAACCATCAAGCATAGACAAGCATTTTGATCCAGCCATCTTGCGTAACTTGATCCATTATGGGAAGAGGGTAGTTGTCTTTCAGCGAAGCTTGATTCAAGTTTCGGAAGTCTACGCATATGCGTATCTCACCGTTTTTCTTGCGTACTGGCACAATGTTCGCCACCCAAGTGCTGTGATGAATAGGGAAGATGATTCTTGCATCCAGCATCTTCTGAATTTCAGCCTGAATGGTGCCCGAAATCTTGGGATTATAGTGCCTTTGCTTCTGGCGAAAGGCTTTGACATCTTCTTTCAGCGGTATGTCATGCTGAACGTCCTTTGGCTTGAAGGACTTTAGATCGGCATAGGACCATGCCAACACATCTATATATTTCTTCAGCAACTTGACAAATTTCCGCTTCTCTTCAGGTGTGCAACATTTCCCGATGTTTACAAATTGCGGATGTGCCTCAGAACCTATATTGACTGGTTCTGTTTCTGGGGACGAGTCAGGAACATCTTGCTTCTTCTTTTTCATAAAACGGTCGTGCCTGTCAAACAAGCGCTCCAGAGAAACCAGGCCCTTCGGAATTTTATTTCCTTTGAGCTGACATATGCCGTCTTTCTCCTCTGATTCATGGTTTTGACTGTTGATTGATTCACGGCATGTAGAAGTGGATCCTTCAAAATACAACTCATCAAAATTTTCTGATTTTTCTAGAAAGGCAATGAGGTGATTATCATCGTTGAATACCTGCCAATGCTGAGAGTTGTCTGGCACGCTTGGTCGGAAAACTACCTCAATGGTGTACTTGTTCATTTTCAGACCCGGGTGTGGGAGCATGAGAGATGCTGAAACAGCCAACGAATCAGCCATGTCATTTTGGGCTCTTGGAATTGCCCCTATTGAAAAAGCATCAAATTCTTCGATGCTGTCCCATACTGCGTTGCGGTAGTGCCTGAGCCTTTCATTTTTCACTTGGTAAATCCTTCTGACCTGATTTACAACTAGCTCAGCATCACCTTGTGCCTTTAGATTTTTAATTCCTCTTTCCTTTGCGGCTTGCATACCGAGCAAGAGAGATTCATACTCAGCAGTATTGTTAGTGTTGAAAAACTGCAATTTGAAAGAGAGAGGAATCACCTCCTCTTCGGGAGATATCAGCACAACTCCAGCGCCACATCCACTAGTCGCGCAACTGCCATCAAATTGCAAGGTCCAGATCTCATTAAGGTCCTTTTCTTGAACAAAAACGCCCTTTGTACCTGTCTCGGTAGATAAGAAGTAGTTTCCCAACCCTGATGATTCAAAAAGGATTTGAGCTTTGGGATCTTCAGAGCTAGTGACCAAGTACTTCTTTTGGGATTCCGGCTCTAAAGTTTGCATTACGCCTTTGACTGGAATTCTAGCTTTAGACCAGTCCATGTGAATTTCTCCGCCAACTTCGCTGCAAAAGCTCCTTCCCAGCAAAATTCCATAGGCTGCTGGAATGTCAGCGACGAGAACGGTCATCTTTACCCTCTTTTCAGGGAATGCTGCGAACGCAAATTGCGCGTCTTTGATTTGGCCAATCAATGGCACTTGCTTGGTCTCCAATGAATAACACCTGCCGAAAGGCTTGGTAAGAGTAAGGCCCAAAGCATGGGCGACTTTCACGGCATAACGTTGTCAGAAGCTCCGGAATCAATTATACAGTTGCTCAACTTATGGCCGTTGATTAGGAGAGAGAGATAGAAAGGTTCTATCTTGCCTGATGCAGATGTTGAAGCAACATTTATGTGGGATTCAGGGGGAGTGGAAAGGATTCCTTTTGGGGAAACCTGTTTAGACGTAACAGCTTGACTCTGAATATATTTAGTTAATCTTACAAGCTGTTCGGGATTTGACTGAAGGTACTCAGCTTCAGACATTTGGATCTTGGTCTTTTTTGCATGATCTATTATATCGAATGCGGCCAAGGGTTGCGTTGGTGAGGGAATGAGTCCTTCACTTCGCGATGGTGGAACAGGGTTACTGATCTTGATAGGAACATGAGGGGGCTGATTCGGAGGAGAGATGGGCGGAAAAGACTTCTTTGCAAAAGACTTAACAGGGAATTGAGTAGGAAGAGGATTACCTCTTCTAACAATGGTTGGAGGCACGTTTGACACGACCTTCTCCTTCTGCACATGGGCAGCAACTTCTGCTTCTTTTCCTTGCGAGCGGGTGAAAACAGCATATGATTGTCCGCTTGCATAGCCTTGAGTACTCTCTTCTTCATCAGATTCATCCTCATCAAATTCCATGTATCCAATAGTGGAGTCGCCAGTCGGCTCACCGACATCTTGATCATCTTCGTCTTGAGGCGAAGATTCTTCATAGTACTGCTCTTCCTCTTCAATTTCGGCCAAAGCATTGACCGGAGGAGCTTCAAGCGCCAACCGTGGAGCAGTTGCAGGTAGACGCGGTCTTTGTGAAACATTGTTGGGAACAAAACTCCTTCGTGGAACGTCTCGGTATGAGGAACTAGGAGCCTGGGCCAACTGCTTTTTCAATGCGAGCAGATCATTCGCCATCTTTTGGAATGCCGGATCAGACAAAGTAGTAGGCGAGGGATCTGAAGATTTGGACTTTGATGATTCCTTTCTCAACTCGCCAGATATTATCAAATTGTCTTCTATCCGGATGGCGGCAGCCTGAGCGAGAGGTAGAGTAGCTACTCGCTCTTGAAGGAGCAAGAAGCTAACTTTTGAGCTCATGGCGTTCACGAAGAAACACTTCTGATTCTCCGGTGTTGGAAGCATGGCAGTAGGGACACGGTTGATTAATGCATTGAACCGGGTGATAAAATCGCGCATAGTCTCATTTGCCTCCTTCTTCAGGTGAGTGATTCGTGATAACAATGCAAATGCATCCTCTGAAGGCTTGTATCTGTCTTCGAAAGCATCCCGCAAGGTGGCCCAACTGGTGATAGATCCGGCTGGCAAATGCTGAAACCATTCGGCTGCGGGCCCTTGTAGAGTTTCCAGAAAAAGGCGAACCGACACATCTTCGTGAGTCACGTCCAAAATACTGCATGACATAATGAAAGCAGATATGTGGGAATCCGTGCTTTGATTTCCACTCCCGTCGAATTTGGGAAAATTCTTTCTGTTTCCGTGAGGGAGCGCGTGAACTGGATGTGGTAATGCGAGAGGACCCATAGCATTTCCCCATGGTACCGCCATTTGAAAGGCTGGAAAAAGCACACGAGCTGGGAGGGTGGTTCCACTGAGCAGCAAGGCACTACAAAGGGATGTAGATGTTCCTTGCAAAAGATTTTTTCTTCGTGGAGGTGAGACACTCCTGGACGACCGGCTAGCCGAGCTTAGCGCTGAAAAACGTGCCGGTGTCACGCTGAAATTGTGCCTTTGAAGCAGATCGAAAGTAGGATCAACTTCTCCACGGGCTCTCCTGCTGCGCGTAAAAGGTTCACTTGCCAGCGTACCTTCCAGATCTGCGATATTATGGCGCAGATTTAAACTTTATTTTTGGGTGTACTTGCTGATTTTCTGGTTTTTCTGACAAAAACCAGCAGCATGCACTTTTCTGGATATTTAAATATTATCCTCTTCGATTAACCGATTGTGGTTAATGACAAATAACAGCGAGGATAAGATGGCAGGGAAGAATAGCAGGCTGATTTTCAGATCTGATTTTTAATTTTTCAGAGGGTTTTGAACTTTTTAGAAAACTAGTCAAAAACTCAGATCTACGGAAAAATGTTAACTTTGATAAAAACTCAGCGAACTAAAGATCTGTAACTATGCCCGATCTACGGATCTCAGAAGAAAATTTTCAGTTTTAGGCACTTTTGCAAATTTTTTGGATTTTCAACAAAAAGTGCAGATTTGCAAACAGGCAGTGATTTTCTTATATTTTTCTGATTTTATATTATACCACCACCATAGATCTGACAGATCTATCCGATCCCCAGCGGAGTCGCCAAAAACTGTTGGTCCGAAAATCTGTCGCGGGACAGATCTATGGATAGACGAGCCAACAGTGTTGCAGGGCTTAGCCCCTCTTTGAGACAGCAAAGCGAAACTGGTTTATTGCTATTTACTACTAGTAGGAACCTATGCAAGTCTCATGATTCTCCTTCGGGTTGGGATCTCATCCCAAAGAAAGTATTCCAGGCTGCGAAAAGAAAGGAATGAAAGAAGGAGAAGAGAAAGAACAGATCCGAAGGGAGAAAAGAAATGAATTCCAAAGCAGAAGGGTCAGAAGATTTATGTTTTTAGTTTGGTAGTAAACAGAGCCAAACCTACTTGCATAAATAAACAAAGCAATACTGATAAACAAATGACGGAAAAGTAGATATGAATCCAACAGATTAAACACATACAGATCTAACGTAAGAAAGATCTAATGTATAACACAGCTATTGAGCACAAAGTCTGAATAATTGTATTATTGTTCTTTTCTGTTACAAGAAAGCTCAAAGTCTTTCTCTCCTCACTTCTATTTCTATCTGAAAAATGTTCCACCCTGAATACAACAAGTATTCTCATATTTATAGAAGATGAGGGAGAGAGAAGGCAAAATGGAGCCAACCACTTATTTACAAAGATATTTACAAAATATCTAAAAGTCATGTTGACTTTGACAACTTGGTGGATGACATCATCCCATGATGCAACATGGATGATGTCATCATTTGTATCAACACATTTTAGACATTTCGAAAAGAAAGTCGGAGAATAGAGAGAAGAAGAAGAAGAAGAAGAAGAAGAAGCTACTCATCATCATCAATTCGTTGTTGACAGCGCTGACGGGGATTCCTCCGGTGAAGTGCAGGGCACTGCCTATTAACTTGTCCATCCATGGACTTCTTATAACTTTTTGAGTCCTAACCCAGAACTCATCCATGTCAATGTGACCCAATTCTGAGTCTCTGACATCCATACTGCACTCAGCCTGTGATTCGGGCATCCTGACCCTCTGATATTTGTATTTCATCTCTTCTTCTGTCAGCTTAGCCTTTCCTCTTGGTTTGGTGGGTTTCTTGCTTGACGTAGACATGTGTTCTTTCGAACTCAGCTGCTGATCTGCACGAAGAAGAAGTGAGACCCAATCCAAAAAGGTTGAATTAGTCATTTGATCTTCCATTGGAAAGCTAGCAGAAGAAAGAGTTAGAGATTTTAAGGCTCAGGGCGCAGGAAAAATGCAACTGGCAGGCCAAATAGATAAGGCACACAGAAAAGGAATGTTGCAGAGGTTATACTGGCGCCAAAGGCGCATGGCGCATGGATGAAGCAGGTTGCATTTTATAGCAGGGCGCACAGGAAATGCGTGTTACATTGGGGTTCGGTGCGCCTTTTGGCGCATGGGAAGATTGTGTAACATTAACAAATGGTGCGCCAAAGGCTTTGGCGCGGCGCATGAAGGTTTTACACAACATCATGTTACTGCAATGGAGGGTGCGCCCGCGCCTATGTAATCTTTATATTTGCGCGAATAAGGCTTGTGTTGCATCGAAACTGGGTGCGCCCTTTGGCGCATGGAAACATTATGCAGCATGGATAAAGGGTGCGCCAAAGGCTTTTAAGGAGGCGCGGGATTCAAACTTGCAGCAGGATGGCAGGGTGCGCCATTGGCGCGGATCTTGAGCATGTTGCATGGCGGGTAGGTGCGCCGAGGGGCGCGACTGTTTTTATTGTTACAAGGCGCGCCAGTGCGCCTATGGAAATAAACTACTTCAAATCTCTTCTTTATTCCTCTCTTCCACTTCAAAAATTACTTGGACAAGTAAGGTTTTACAAAAAAAAACTTTAATAGACCAAGCCAGTTACAAAACGACTCCTTTTCCAGCAGATCCGGAAAGAGGGAGGGAGAGGAAGAGGAACAGAAGAAAACGATCAGGACAGCACAGGGGAAAAGGCTTAAACACATTTCATTTAAACACAGACTAGCAGACCAAACACAGACCATGCATACCAACAGAAAGCAGATCAAACACATGAAAGCACTCAATGAAAACGAGGGAGAACCTCTTACCTCAAATATATATGAAAAATCGGAAAGCGGGTCCACAGGGCGACAACGACAGAGCAGAGCTGACAAATCCAGAGCGATCACGTGCTTTGATAAAAAGGAATGAAAATGACATGGGCGCGCACGGATATTTATAGGAAAAACCTGTCATTAATGCGCCACCAACCTTTTGAAATGGCGCATGGAAACTGCTGTCGACAGGGGAAAGCGTGCGCCGTTTGGCGCATGGAAGGAATTGACAACAGAAGAATGAGCGCGCCTTTGGCGCACCATATGCATGACACGAAGTTATGTGTGCCCTTTGGCGCACCAAAATTTGGTGTTGCAGATAGATTATGTGCGCCCTTTGGCGCACCAAAAAGCGATTCAACATCCTTTGGCGCACCGAAAGGAGTGTTAACATGGAAAACCATGCGCCAAAGGCTTTTAAGGGGGCGCATCAAAACTATGTGTTACAAGGCAAATCCACGCGCCCAGCCAAAAAAGGCTCAAAAAGACTAAGTTCGAAAACTAGATTTCCCGGGAAGGGATTTTACGACGTTTCGAACGCGGGGGATCCCTAACAAGGGATCGAAACAAAATTTTCGGTATGGTTATCGGTAAAATTGCCCTTGTCAATTTTACGGGATAACAAAGTGTGTACATACACTTTATCTTCACTCTTTTATTTCAATGTATTTGTTTGGTGCACTCCATGGGGAAGCTCATAATATAAATTGTAGTCAATTTATATAGTAGAAACTGAATCAGTAACTTAAAATATAAATACCATTGGTAAAATTTGTAAATTGAGAAGATGTAAAACATAGAAGGAATAAACATGTTCATTTTACGATAGGAGGAGCTCATGTTCTTATTTTACTTTAGAGATTTTGAGTTATATCTAAAATGTTGAGGGACTAGGGTGATATGTCCCCAATTATGCTAAAAATAAAGTGGAGTGTTAAGTGATGCAACCCAACACCAAAAAGAGACAGAGGAACCAAAGTACCCCATTAAGAGAGAAGACTATGTATCCGAATTTTTCATAACCCCGAATTCTTACCCTATAAATTTTAAAGAGGAGAGGAAGGACTACCTACAAAGAACTTAGCTCATTTGATACCTTCCATAACCCCATAGACCACATTGCTACTAGTGGATCTAGGTTCAATTTTGGAAATAAACCACATAGATGTAAAGGAATGGATATATTATGCCCTCACTAGGTGTTGTACAACTAAAATTGAGTGGTGTACATTCTAGAGTAATACAAAGGATAATAAGTCTCATGCTCCCAAATCTAGTTCTTGTAATTGTATTTGAGTAGTGTAAAGGAGAAGGAATGAAGAACTCATGTCCCATGCATAATTATTTATCCAATGTTATCTCTCGTCTAAAATTACATCGAAGTCTAAAAAGAACTATAGGAATTTAAGACTCGATAAAAATTTATGAGAATTTCCTCCCTATGTGGGAACACCCAACAAGGTTAAGACCATACTATGGTCTTCATTAAAGTGTACGATTTTTATTAGTATTTGTTTTTACCAGTCTTTAGGATATGTACCTATGTTTGAGGATTTTTTTACCCAAGTAAAATTATGTTCCTATGTCTTGTAGTATGTTTTTACTACTTATAGATGTGGAATGTATATCAATGAATTCCCTTAATTTGAGACACATGTGATAAATGTTTGAGCACAAAACTCAAAATAAAATATGTTTACACATATTGGATAAGTATAATAATCTACATTAGATCACATAAAAGGTTAGAATGGAGGCCACTATTGGGAACATATTCCTATAAATGGGTTACATATGGTGGATACCATGACACAAAGATGAAGTAACATGCAACACACACAAAACAAGAGTAATAATAGTACATGTGTATATAAATAAAAATAACAATGTAGAAATGGTCAATCATGCTAACATGAGCAATACCATAGAAAATAGTCACATGAAGGCATATAGTTACAAACATGGGACACCCATGGTGTCACAAGACAAGAAAATAACTCATGCTGCATATAAGAAGAAGTCAAGTAATAAAATAATCAAGTAGTCAATCATAAACAAGTAGTAAAATAATGAAGTAGCTAAGAAAGCAAGTAACCCGCATAAGAAAGTAATGAAAGCAATGTAACAAGTAGTGTAACAAATAGTGATAATAAAAACATATAAGCTAGATAAGTTAGCACTACACAAGACACATGTGTTAGTATTATTAGCTCAAAAAATAGCATATGTGTAATATATGTAATCAAGCATAATGAGTAAGTGTAAAATAAATGAAATATAATGATAGTGCATTTATAGTATAGTAGTTTCGCCCAAAGAATATTGTTAGTGGGAAGGGACTAAGCTAACACTTGTCATCATATATCAATTTGTTTGTATCATATGTCAAGCTCAATATACCTCATGAACGCATTTGTAGAAAGAGTATATAGAAAAGCATGTTATCCTTCAAACCAATATGATAAACAACATGTGTAAAATAACAAGCTACTAAATCAAAACAGGTCTTGATTTTTTTTTTTGCGAGATATGTGAATGTTTTTGTATTATGTGATTATTTGAATGTTTTTGTCATTTATGAATACCTATCTATAGGAAAGGGGGAGCATAATAACTACCCAATAAGAGCCTCAACATAAGACAAGATGAACTTAGAAGGTGAAAGAGGTGTAGACCTCAAATATTTCATAGTAGAATAAGGATACTCTCATGTAAGTTGTGTAGAAACCATATTATATGCAATATAAAATCGAAGAGGGATACACCCATTAAAAGTACTATGAGTAGAAGAATTTGTATTGAGATTTTTATTAGAGTACTATGTGACATGAAATTAAAATTGTTTGACATTAATTTTGATTTATACATGACACTCATTGTGATTTAATTAGCTTGATATTATTGTTGACGTATGCATAACATGTGATGAGTAAGGATAGTATCGAGGTATTAGCAAAAACATTTGAAGTATCACATTCATCATAGTACATGGGAGCATGTATAGTGTGAGGAAACCTATTCTTAGGAAATAAGGAAGGGATGTCCTCACATTCCCCTAGGTATTCAATAAGGGATTCCCTACTAGTGAATTTAGTGAATGATTTGAATATCAAGTGGAAATTTATAGACTCACTAGAAGTAGTATGTCATGAGTAGAAATTATATCATCATCTCAAATTTAATGTTATGTTTCTAAATGTTTTTATTTTTCTTGAATTTTTAGAATATTGATGAGATATTTTAGGAACTTATCAAGAGGATGTTGGGGAAAATCCAGTTGAGTTCTATATTTATCCATTTTTGCATCTATATACATGAGATGTTGAGAAATGTCATAATCATTTATATTTGCATTGGGAAAATAATTTGTAGAAGTAAATTTAGGGTTAATTCGATATGTTGATAACAAAACTCCATATTTGATGATAAAATTTAGCAACAACAATTTGAGATTAGCACATGAAAATAGGAAAAATCCAGAGACAAATAAAATATAGAAAATAATTGAGTAATTTCTATTGAATAGGAAGGGCATTTTATACAATTGCTTGCTCCTATAATCATGGAGACAAGTCTTATCTTTTTATCCCCAAATCTCTCCTCTATTCCCTAGTCTTACTCCCACACCCCTATCTATGAGTTTTGCATGACAACTATTTGTGCACACTTATGATTTATTTAAATATTAAATAATATAATTATTTGAACCATATGTTCACACTATGAACACTTATTTCCTAACATATGTTTCTATTCCCGTAGGGATATACATATCATCATCATCATTAGGGGAATTATCTTCATCGTTAGGTGCATTTAGAGGAGGAGACAAGAAAATTCCCATTCACACTTAGTAGGTGTTAACTCACTAGTAATCGCCACATTAATAGGATCACTTATTATGAGAATTAACATTATAATTATGCCAATAAGAATTCTACAATGGTAGAAAGGGGAGGGATCTAATGGTGTGACCATGTCAGTTTTTATTAGCCACATTAAATTTGATGTCCATTTAACCATCACTTTAATTTTTTTTTGAACTATGAGAATTCAATCAAAACATAACAACTATGCCAATAGGAATTATATAATGACATTAAGGGGAGGGATTTAATTGTGTGAGCGTGCTGATTTTTATTATCTACCTTAAATTTGATATCCATTTGGCTAGCACTTAACAATTTTAAAAACTATGCAAAGTCAACAAAAAAATATTAATATCTTGCTTTAATGACAACAAGCGGTGGGATATAATGGTGTGACTAATTCAAATTATATTGTCTACATTAAATTTGACCATCATGAAAATTGTTTTACTAAACTTTGAGAAGTAAATGAAAAATAGTAATATGTTAAACATATGTTACAGTTTGGGGATCTTTTTTTCCCAAAAGTATTTTTTTGTTACCAATAAGGGATGAATATAAAGAAAGTGTAATAAAATTATTAAGCAATGTGATATGCATAAAATCAAAGATAATAGCCTCAAAATTGATATCTATCATCATTATCGTCATCCATATATATATATATATATATATATATATATATATATATATATATATATATATATATATATATATATATATATATATATATATATAACATAAAAGCTAACCCAAATTGTTTCTCTAAATTCACTAGTAATGGTAAGGTAGGGATATCTATAAAATCCATTTTTGTGTTTCCCCATGAATATGTTTGTGCATACTCTAAGTGATTTGATGCCATGTATAATTGCTTATGTTTAATTTGTATTATTTCCTTGACACTTTTATCTTATTCTTGTTATAATTCTCCCTTTTCTATTTAAATAATAGTATGATGTGATTCATATATTGAGATTGACTCTTCAAAGGATATATGACTTTCATATCCTCTTTTTGAATAGATGGATCTTGTATTATAGTCAAAGTTATATCATGTAGTATCACATTATGATTATATGAATATATTTTTGTAGCTTTAGGTAACTATTTAGACTTAGAGACTTCAGATGATTGAATGAGAGGTCAATCATAATATTGAGTATCAAAGGAAATAAAACCCTTACACTCAAGTTGTTGGATTGTTCGTTGTAAAACATAACAATCATTGTCACGATGTCCTTTAATTCCATGATAATTGAAAAATGGTTTTCCTTTTATTTTTTCAAGCCTATAGGGGATAATAATGATTAGGTAAAAGAGTGACTAAGCAACGATCAAGTAACTCATAGAGAACATCATGTTGTATACGCATTCTTGTCAAATAAAAGAGGTTCTTTCCAATGTGGTTGACTTAGTATTCGAGATTAATTTATAGGAATACATAAATCATTTCCTATATGTATGAATATCACTTCTCTTGAATGATTACATGTATCATGCATATCATTTTTATCACATTACTTTTATTTAGCCTTAGAACTAAATGGATAATGATGTGTAGAGACATGGTTGACATGGGCATTTGAGGGATCCTTTAGACGTGTTATCTCATCCTCGAGAGATTTGATCTTGGTGCTCATAGATTGAATTTTCTCTTGAAAATGACATTGTAATGATTGAATAAATTGTAAAATATCCTTGTAAAGTTTGTCAATCATATAACCATCTAATGATGAAAAATCCATATGATATGGCCTAAAAGGGTGTTTTGAGATATTATCCTTATAAGAGTGATGCATATATGAAATGACCATAAGGAATAAGGCAAGTCCAAAATTAAATATGTCACACAATCATAGGAGATATATCAAAAAATTCATGATTGAAGATGAATAAGAGTAATCCCACAAATTGTAATGAAGGTGGGCATAAAAGTGATTTTTAACAACAAATAATTGTCATCAAATTACTAATACGTCAATTTATGAAAATACATAGTGTATTTAATGAAACAAAAATAGGTATTTTAGAATTTGAATATGAGGAACAAAAATCCTCGGGAACTTACAAGTAATTGTGTATTTTCTAATTATGCCCTTATTACAAAAAAATAGTAAATTTGAAATTCTGAAAATTGTGATTAAAATTAGACAAAAGGGAAAGGTTATTGTTGAATTTACAAAAGTAAAGAAAAACCTCCAAGGGATTTCAAAATATATTCATTAGTTGTTAGATATGTAATGAAATGCATGTTGTCGTATAAGAATCCCTAGAAAGAGACCCAAAGAGGAGGACCGACTATGAGAGCCTTAGGAAAAATATGAAAATCAGTTTTAGGTCATGCAATTGAATCAAATTAAAATGGAATATGAATATAAACCCTAGATGATTAATAGATCTGAAACCAAAGAGTAAAGAGAAACCATAGGTAAAGTAGGGTTGATAGCTTCGAGCACAAGTTTGGTTCACCAAATGTTTACACCATTAATATAAAAATGTAATATAAGCAATATATGATGTGATGGTTTATTGTATGGTTTATTTTGATTTAATTAACTTGTAATTAAACATGCATAATTAGAACAATGTATTAATACTTGAAAATTGATGATGATAGAATGATGGATTAAATTCATAAGAGGAGATAATGACTTATTTGTACAGAGTGGAAAAAAGAGATCTAGATGTGCAAACTAGGAAAATAGGTTGTTTTAAACTTAAAGATGTTTCATTTGTTTGACTAGAATTGGTGAATACCTAGTGTAGGCCCATACATATGCTATATAATCTTACTTTGTTTCAAGATGGTCTTAATTGAAGTTATACGGTCTTGGAATCTTTTGCACTTATCTTTTATAACTTTTTGTGCTCTTCACTTGGTTGGAAATGTGCTTTGTTATATGTCATTCTTGTTCACATAACTTCGACATAACTTGTAGCGATATATAAAAAGTGGAAACCCTAGAATACTCTAATACCATTCATCAAATTATTAGATAAAAAATAGATAAATCATGTGTGTGGTAAGGTTGGAATATGTTAGGTTCACTAATATTTACCTATTATATTAATTATGCATTGTATAATTAATTAATTATTGTTGTATTTTGCTATATGGTTTTATCAACTATATTTGGCTTATTATTTTCACGGGTATAATTGTTATATAGATATAACAATTATGTGCTTCCCGGATGTAGTATTGGAAGCTCTGTATTGGTTGTTACATTGTTGCGCAACTCCTATTTTGTTTGTATTTAGCTGCACAATACCTATAATTATCAGTAGCTCATTCTATCTATGTGCACTGGTTGATTGCGTTTAATAGAATTTATCAAAGCTTCCGCCCTGTTGCTCACTTTACATTTGGTACCAAAGTGAATTGAATCTCCTAAAGCAAGGTGTGAGAAGGTTTTAGAGGAAGGATAATTTGTGGAGAAGAAATCTACTTCACCGGAGAGCCAGTGTTTCCTCTTGTAACTTCCTAGACCTCCCTGCAGTATCACAACCGCCCTTTGTGCATTCTCCAGGTAAATGGAAGAAAATTTTTTTGCCTTGGTGCTCTCTGCACCAGGAAAATTTGTTTCTGGAGCTTATACATATACAGGTATTTTATTTTTAAAAAAATCAAATTTTCCCCATTTAGGGGTTTTGTCACTAAATTTGGTGACAGTGTTAGTTGTAACTAACACAAGTGGTCCTGCCAAATCTAGAGGATTTTCTGCTAAAATTGTTCTAGATCTGCATCTTGAGGAAAATTTTCGGCTGAGCCAATAGTAGAGTTGTATCTCCAAAAGGAAAATCAAATTGAATTCGTGTCATGCAAGCAAAGCCTCGCAATTGAACCGTGTGACGTGTGTAAGCGATTGAGACACACGATTGAACACAACCGAGTTGAAGTTATTTGCATTTGAGAATTGAAATCAGTTTTCTTTGTTTTAATGTGTTCCATTGGTGAGATCATCAAAATCTCTACAAATTCTAGTTGGATCTTCCCTTCACATGTCTAATCTCCCACGACCTGCAACCACAAACTCCCTCCACTTGCCAGCGTTGAACGGTTTTGCACAGTCCATGAGTTGTGACCTCCTCACGTGGACCGCACACAAACAACAACAACAAACAAATCAATAAGAAGTAGCTAAAGAAAACTAAAAATGGTGGATGATCAATAAAAAAAGGCAGCGAATAAGCAGAGATAAAGGTAGAAATTTGTATGGAAATTTATGGTGGAGAAAATAAAAATCAATGGTGATTAAAATCAAAACGGCAATAGATAACAAGGAGATCTATTTTTCGAGCTTAGGAAGACCTAATCAACATACAAGCTCGTCCTCCAACATGCATGCCACGTGGAACCTTTGCCACATTTTTTTATTAAGGTAAGTGGTTTTTCCATCTACTTCAAATACAAATTTCTCATCTTCATACACTAAGTGCTCATTGAGCCTAAGTGGTTAAGAGGAAGGACTTAGAAATGGGAGGTGCATGGTTTGAATCACACCAAAAACACAAGTTTTTTGAATTTTAAAATTTGGATGAAAATTTAGAAAAACCGCCATAGTTGGAGGCATATCTCGGCAAAAAAAACTTCACTAAACCCGTTAGTTATAAATATACAGTCACTAGATATTTAGCGAGAAAAACCCTAATTTAGGGTTAGTTTTTTTCCTTCTCCATTAAGCCTATTTTTTGATTTCGGGAAACATTTTCCAAAGGAATACCATCCAAAAACTTCATCTTGGGCCTCTTTTTAACGGTTTCCAAAGCATTTTGGGTCGTATTGGGCTTTCCAGGCCACGGGGCCCACAAAACAAATTTTGTTTGCTGCCATTCAATTTTTTATAAATTTTTGAATGTAATTACATGCTTTGGATTATATTGTACTAATTTACAAGTTGCCATAGTCAATCCTAAATATTTTAACTACTCGTAAGCTGGCAGAAATGTTGTAATAAAAAAGTGTAAAAATTGATTTTGTAACACACACGAGATCCTAGATCTCATTCACAACGTTCGGTATATACGGTGCCTCTGGGAAGTACTTACAGGTAAAGTCGTCATGACTACTAATGCACTTAATGCCTAATATAGCTTATAACAACGTCGTTTGGGCATCGACCCTTTAAATCGACGGGGAGTAATAAGGTCACAATGCACACACTATGAGCCATCCCATCCGTCTTGTGAACGATTGCACGACATAAATCCAGACTGAGAAATTATCCAAGTATATAGCAAAGTTACACATGCATATGAGGATATTTCTTTGAGCCGAGTGTCAATAATCGCATAAACCCCTCTTAGTATTGTCTTGGTACCACGTATTGAATTCTTTCACGTATGTTAATGCCTCTTTCATGTACCGTCGGGTATATAGAAAGGTGAGCTTCTTCCACGTACCATTTGGGTATATCGGAAGGGCACGTATATAGAAAGGTTTGGTATATCAAACTGATGGTATATAGATTTGGAGACCTTATACCTGGAATGATAAGAGCTAAACCATGTCAGTGATTTCTACAAAATGGGCACCAATGCCCCCAATTTTTTTCTTCAGATTCACAACTACTTAGAGGAAACAACTATGCTTTGCATGAAGACAAAAATAAAGACACAACTTGAGTTTGAAGAGATTTGGCTTCTTTGTGAATGGTACTACGATGATTTCAACTACTAATACAATGAAACAATGGTAGTTTGATAAAGCAGATTAGAAGGCCAAACTCATCATCTTGTTTGGAGTGTCCGACGATGTGCAACCCCACATTTGAGATGCCAAAACAACCAAAGAAGCATGGGATAAGTTGAGCATAGTATATGAGGCCAAAAACAAGAATGTTATATTGAATTTGCAAAGTTAGTTACACACATTGAAGTTCAAGCAGAATGAGAAAATAGAAGCTTTCTTAAGAAGAGTTACAGAATTGAGGGCTTCACTTCTAGCCCTAGGAGAAGCGGTCAAAGATGATGATCTCATTCCCATTGTTCTAAGAGCACTCCCTTCTTCATACCATATTTTTGTAACAACACTAAACTTGTTAGATACTGACAGTTAGTTTTGACAAATTGGTAAACCTACTACAACAAGAGGAAGAAATGCACAATAAGGATGATGAAGAAGAGTAGGCACTTTCTTCACATCAAAAATGGAAAGGAAAAGGTAAAGGAAAACCTAATTCCTATCAAAAGTCCCAAAATCAAAATCAATATCAAGGGGATAGACAATAGAAGAAGCAATGTCCAATCTGTAAAAGAGGACATGACCTAAAATATTATTGGTACAATACTTACAAGAAAGGTTCATCAAGCAACTCTAGACCTCCACAACAATCTCACAAGGGACATTCTAACTACAATCAAGGGCAGAAAAAGGGGAACTGGAAAAGAAGACCCCATTAGCAAGGAAATATTGTTGAGCAACAAGAACAATTCAGACAATGAAGACTACTTGTTCACTGCTCAATCAAGTGAACCATCCACATCATCTAGTGATGTTTGGTATGTTGATTCAGGGGCCACTCGACACATGACCAGCCACAGAGACTAGTTTATTTCAATGAGGGAAATGCCATTGAAAAATCATGTTTTTTTGGTAGATGATTCTTCATATACGAGTTGTGGGATTGGGAACATCTCTCTACCCCTTGGTTCACACAACTGCAGACTATCTGATGTCTTATATGTACCAGGGTTGACAAAGAATCTAATTTCAATCAGTCAACTCCTTGATCACAACCTAAAAATTGAATTTGATAGTCATTCGACAAGAAAATGTGTTTGATTCGAGATAAATCATGAGGCTCGAAAATAGTTACAAAATCCTCCAATGTGGGACGCATGTTCCAACTTGATTTTGTTCATAGAGATGATTAGGCACTTGTGGCTAAGAACTCTACCTCAGCATAGTTATGGCATCGGAGACTTGGTCATGTAAGTTTCAAGTATCTCGAGACACTTCACCGACATAATATGGTACATGGGCTACCATCTCTTCAAAAGGATACAGACAAGTGTCCTCACTGCCTAGTAGGTAAACAACATAGAGTGTCATTCTAGAAGAGTACATATCGAGCTCATGGTAAGCTTGATCTGGTTCATACCGATCTTTGCGGTCTAATGCAACCGAGTCATTCTGGATTTTAGTACTTCATGCTATGTGTTGACAACTATTCAAGGAAAATGTGGATTTTTTGTCTTTGCAAGAAAAGTGAAGCTTTTGAAACTTTCAAGAAGTTCAAAGTAGTAGTTGAGAATGAAACTGGTCATCACATCAAAACTCTCCACTTAGATCGAGGGGGGAATTCACCTAGTAATGAGTTCAAATACTACCTACAAACTCATGGGATTCGTCGACAAATGCCTCCTCCACACACACCGCAACAAAATGGTGTTGTTGAGAGAAGAAATCATACTATCATGGAAATGGTGCGATGCATGATCGATGATTTTGGACTTGTAAATAAATTCTAGGTAGAAGTAGTAAAGACAACAGTGTATTTGTTGAACAGAGTGCCCATAGTTTCTCTTGAAGGAGTAACACCACAAGAAGCATGGTCAAAACGGAAACCATCTATTGCACACCTTAGAGTATTTAGGTGCAAAGCAAGCATGCACATACCCAAGAAGAATAGAAAGAAATTGGATATGAAGTCATAGAAACTCATCTTCATTGGGTACAGTGAAGAGACTTTGGGTACAAATTGATGGATCCAAAGACCAGAAAATTCTACACCAGTAGAGATGTAGAGTTTTTTGAGAAGGAAGAAGAGTCTCCTCCTCCAGACTCACCATATGTAGATTCTTCACCATTTGTAAAAATGAAGCTGATGTTCCCATAGATGATGACAATGATGATGGGGATGATGGTATTGATATGATAGAACCATGACCCACGGGAACAATTCAACATATGCCTAAGTGGTGTACTAACACATTATGAGATGCAAGAATGGATGATCCACCTAGATACATCCACCCTGGACCATGGACTTGTAGTAAAGCAAGAGAAGAAGTTAAATTTTCTTTGATGAGTAGAGTTATCGAGTCCGATGATACCTCTATAGTCAGGAATCCCTATAGTTAAAAGTTTGCAAAGATGTCGTGGATTCCAAATATCAATCGGTGATGAAAAATAACACTTGGCAACTTGTTGATCTTCCACCAAGGAAGAAATCCTTTTAATGCAGATGGATATTCAAAATGAAGTATAAAGTAGATGGGACAGTGGACAAGTATAAATCAAGACTAGTAACAAAGGGGTATGCACAAAAAGAAGGCATTGACTACGAGGAGACATTTTCTCCCACAGCTAAGATCAAAATGATCAGGATGATCTTTTCTCTAGCTGCATAGTTTGGTTGGAAAGTCCATCAGATGGACGTAAAAAGTGCCTTCCTAAATGAATATTTACAAGAAGAAGTCTACATGACTCAACCTGAGGGATATGTAGTACTTGGTCAAGAAGCAAAGGTATGTAGACTCAGGAAATATCTGTATGGCCTCAAACAGCACCCGGGCATGGTACATCAAGATTAATGAGCATCTCGTACAACATGGATTTTTTAGAAATCCATACGATCCCAATCTTTACCTCAAAAATAAAGGGGGAGATTGTGATTGTCATTGTCTATGTCAATGATCTAGTCATCACTGATAGTTCAATGAGGATGATCGATGCAATGAAGAAAGATCTTAATCGATCATTCGACATGACCGATCTTGGGATGATGCATTATTGTCTTGGATTGGAAGTATGGCAGAAAGAGAATCACATCTTTGTTTCTCAAATGAAATATACCAAGACAACGCTCAAGAAATTTAGGATGATGGATTACACACCAATTTCTACACCTATGGAGAACATATTACAATTATCTCATTCAGATCCATCTCTTGAGGTAAGTTCCACTCTCTATTGGTAGTTGATTGGGAGTCTCATTTACCTAACCTACACTAGACCAGATATCAGCTTTGTAGTGAGCTATTTATCCAGGTTCATGCAGGAACCCAAAGTTTTTCATTAGAAAGCAGCAAGGTGCATCTTAAGATATATCAAAGGATCAAGTGGATCTTGGTATAGAATACAAGAAGAATGACAGATTCTTCTTGACTAGATATTTGGATTCAGATCATGCAGGAAATATTGATGATAGAAAATCCACTTTAGGATTTGTATTTTTTATGGGATCTAGACCAATATCATGGGGAAGCAAGAAACAACACTTTGTTTCTCATTCTTCCATAGAAGTTGAGTATTGTTCTATAGGAGAAGCTTTTGTGAATCAATATTTCTTCGTCGCATACTTGGAAGGACTTGGAATACCATAGACAAACCGACCACCATGTATGTTGATAATGAGGGTGTTATCAAACTTGTTCATAATCCAATGTTTCATAAAAGAACAAAGCACATTGAGGTACATGTTCATTTCATACATGAGCATGTGTTGAAGCACAACATCTAGCTTCAATTTTGTCCAACAACTGAATAACAGAAGATATCTTCACAAAGTCACTTGCACGTGACAAGTTCGAGTTGTTCATAGAGTTCCTCTCCTCATCCCTTAAGAAAATGCACAATTAAGGGGGAATGTTAGGTTAATTTTTATTTACCTAATATATTAATTATGTATTTATTAATTAATTATTGTTGTATTTTGTTATATGGTTTTATCAACCATATTTGGCTTATTATTTTCATGGGTATAATTGTTATATAGTTATAAAAATTATGTGTTTCCCAGATGTAATATTGGAAGCTATCTTGTATTGGTTATTCATTGATTACTGTAACTCCTATTTTATTTGTATTCGGTTGTACAATACCTATAAGTATTGTAGCTCATTCTATTTACCCGGTTGATTGAGTTTAATAGAATTTATCAAAGCTTCCACCCTCTGTTGCTAAATTTACAAAATACTCTTGGTATTCAACCCTTGTCGAACTAATCCAAGTGTTACGCTACATGCACTTGAGAAGTACCAAGAATCATGTAGCTCTCCTAGGTGTATATGCAAGTGTTGATGTGATTTAATCAAACCCTTTATGATTTCCCTCATGTTTCTTGACATTGTACCTAGTGTAATAGTAACTTGTGATCTAGTGTTCTTCAACTACTAAAATAAACCATTTGTATATGAAAACCTTTGACAATATTTATAGAGAATTTTTCTTGTTAAGACATGTCTCTAAGAACTTTGTATGTATGGAAATGGAGGAAGTTAGGCTCTTTGACTGGTTGAGTGCTTGAGAGATATAGTAGTGGTTTCTCTAAATGATGTGTAATCTGATTTAGGAAGATCTAGGATAACCTGGATTATTTTTGGATTGATATTTTGTAATAGGAGCTTATGAAAGTGCCAATTGAGTAATAAAGTGTTATTGAATTGTTTATATAATAGGTGAAATATTATAATAAGGATGCACCTAGGAATATTAAATGATGTATGTAAGATATTAAAATTGAAACTCAAGTTAGAAGATACATAGGGGAAGGAGTGTATAAGTTGGCCAAGGCTATACAACTTATCCTAATCAAACCGTACGATTTTGGATAGGTATCTTGTGATATGAAACCAAAATTTTGGAATGATGGACAATGTTGATTTATTGTTTTCCTTGATTAATAATTCCTAATTGTTCCATAGAGCAGAGTGTGGAGATGATAAAGTCAAGAAAGAGGTAGGGAGATCTACTAATTAGACTTAGAATGTGAGTGTTTGTCTTAGTAAGGTAACATAGCCAAACTTTTCAATGTTAAAGGATAAGTTACTAAATTTGAGTGTCTACACCACTATTAGATTTTGGGGAAACATGAGTCACTTTTTGTGTCAAAAATTGTGGATTTTTGGGTTGAATTTTTTGAGAAATTACACAAACGTTTTGTTGTTGCATTTTGTATTAGCATTAGTGATGCAACATGACATTTTTAGAGTGGTTTTAAAACAAAAGTTTGTAAGTAGAGTAAAAATTGGCTTTGACATTAAATTTGCATCAATAATTTTACATCGAAAAAGGTAGCCTTATAAATTATTTCCATTATTAATGAGTAAAACTTAAAATATAATTTTTTTTCGGTGGTGCAATCATATGTACTAATATTTGTATCAATATTTGTGTTATAATTTTGTGTGGGATTTCATTTCATCAACAAAATCACTCAAGATTATACTAATTTACATAAGGAATATTTTCAAATACAATAATTGTTTCGACACTTTAGTGTCAGGAACAATTTTAAAAATAATAAATTGTAATTTTGTTGATTAATTACACATAAAGATGGTGATAGGTTTTTTTTTCATTTTTAAATGATATTATGGCAACAATGAAGACGAAAAAAATTTCATCAACTCATTGTGTGTGTGTGTGTGTGTGTGTGTGTGTGTGTGTGTGTGTGTGTGTGTGTGTGTGTGTGTGTGTGTGTGTGTGTGTGTGTGTGTGTGTGTGTGTGTGTGTGTAACATTAATAATTTCAAGTACTAAAGAAATTTAAAAAGTGTTTTTTTAAGTGGACAAATTATAATTATAAATGAAGGACATGCCATTTAAATGAATTTTAAAACTAGAAAAATACAATAATATTAGAGTGGTCATATTTTAAGTGTTATGAATCAGCTAGCACTTATCAAGCATCAACAACACAAAAGTTATAATTATTATGAAATCATTTTTGGTATAGAATCCATCAAAAAAAGTGTTCTTTAATCTAGTTAGAATTATAAAACTCCTCCATATTGTCATGATCATAGTCATCAACACTTTCACCATCACCACCATTCCCATTGTCTAAGTTTCCATGATAAAACAGTTTATCTTCTACCCAATTCATCTTCTATTTGATGAAACTATTACCTACAATATGTGGATTTGTTAAAATATCAAACAAAATTTTCTCAAATTTTATATTTATTTTTTTAAATGTGAAGTTTAAAAATAGTGTAAATACGCACGTAATTAATTAATTCAAACCCTTTTGTTAGATGCAATTAATTTGATAAATGCTTCATAGAATTCTCTCATCGCCACATTAATGTGGTCTTTTTATGACACTACACACTAAATGTTTTTTACAAACAAGAAAATAAATCTTTTTATACACTGGGTTAGGAAAAATCATGAAGCAATAATTTAAGAGTACATAATTGTATTTCAAAATTTGCATTTTTTATACTAATCTTCCATAATCTACTCATATAATGAAAATGTGTTCCTTCTCTACAGGCGTACACTCAAATATCTTGTATTGAAGAAACATTAAATAAACAAAGACTAAAAAAACAATAGGTATGCATATATCATGATTAAAAATTTGGAAAATTGGTCAAGAATCCTTTTTGGCCCTTTTTCCATGTCCGATGTGTAACTAGGGTCTTTTCAATTTGTTTTGGTGTTTCTTTTAAAGAGCCACACTTTTTTCATTTATCTTCTTATTTCCCACTTTTCAATCACGTTTCTCCACTCTATTGTTATGTAATCATCTATATAGCTATTCTTTCGTTGATGCTTATGTTTATTCTTACTATTTTAGTTTATCATGTCCTTTGACATGTAAAGGCAATTTCCCATCAATTGGAGGGTCTTATTCTTTCAAAAAAATTTCCCATAAAAGATATCATTCTATTATAAGCAATATCTTTTTTATTTTTAGGAAAATCTAGAAAATCTAGACGAGAGTTAACTCATTACAGGTGGTTCATTTTAAGACACCTCTATAAAATTGTAGGTGGAAAATACCTGGCGAATATCCCTGGAACCAGTTTCAGTGAAAGGTGAATTTGACAGTATTCCAAAACAAAAATTTCACCTGGTTTTTCATGGCTCCATCATTGACGTGCGACAACAAGACGTCAATAATCACTCCTGACGCGTCAATGGAACATCAATGGTCTTCGACTCGACGCGCGCGCGCCGGCTCCACCGACGACGTGTCACCGCTCCAATTAACGTTCTTCATCGGCTCCACGATTGATGCGCATCACTAGATCCAATTGACGCATCACTGGCTCATATTGACGCGCGTCACTGGATCCTCTTCGACACGCATCGCGCCATCGATCCTCGCCGACCACGATGGCCTATTGCGCGCACATCGATCCTATTGACGACGCGCCATCGGATCCTATTGATGCACGCCAATCGACGGCTCCTATTGATGCGCGTCGACCAACACTATCGACGCGCGTTAGCTAAGACAATTGACGCGCGTCAATTGAAGCCATTGACGCCCGATTTAGCCTATAAATACCCTTCAACCGGTCATTTTCTCATTTTCACCTTCCCGCTCTTGAATTTTTGCAGGTCTCAATCATTGTCAAAGACGCAAGTACAACTATAATGTCGACTTCACATGCTTCCCAACTGCAAGTTCAGAAAAAAATCAAGAGAATCCAATTCAATCGATTTCCAAGATCAACTACAGGAATCCCTTATGCCCTCACATCCATACTGTTTTAAAGATGTCTTCAGAATATAAAGATTTGATGGATGCGTGTGAATTTACAGGGCTCGTTAATATGCCCCATTTCGAAACAGATCCAGATATTTTGAATTACCTTCTGTCATCCTACAATTCAGAGGACGACATTTTTTATGTGACTCTGAATGATGGCCGAATGTTCCAATTCAGTATCGAAGCAAATGACATCCATCGGTTTACGGGCCTTCCGTTCAAAAATTTACCAATTGTTACAACCAAGGCAACACTCCTGGAAGAAGACAAGAAATTTCTCGAATCAACGTTTAGTTTCCATGTTGATTGTAAGTATAATTTGTTTTAATTCATATTTTTATTCTGATACAATTTGTTGTTATAAATTTATAGTAATTTTCACTGTTTCGCATTTGCAGCCCATGTCAATAAATCCAGGTGTGGTGTGGATACACAATCAATTGCACACCACTTTCTTGCTGCACTTATTTCATTTTTTCAATCCAGAATTGTTTTGCAGGGTCGCCAAACAGATATACCAAATTGGGCCATTGCATACATTGTTGCCACTATCTCAAAACAAAAATTTGATTGGTGCACATATCTATCCAAAAAAATAAGAACTGACATAACAAATTCAAAACTTTCAGAAAAACCTTTCATTTATTCAACAAACTATCTCCTCGGCCTTTATTATGAGGCACTTTTAAATTTAAAAGATAAAAAAATTCCTACTTGCACTGATGAGGAGTTGATGAAGTTGTCAATTCCATTTGAAGAACAACAGGTATAAACTATTTAGTTTGTAATTGTATTTCAATTTTGACATTACAGTGCACAGTTATTAAAACTTAAATTTTAATGTTTTGCAGAGAAGATTTATTGAAGCCCTTCCCCGAAAAAAGGCGTTATCGAGAGGAAGAGGCCAACAACACGCTGAGGCTTTGGGGACTCCCAATCTGAAATGGAAGCTCACTCCTCTCCAAACCCTCAACAGTTTGAACTCATTAAATGCCAGAGAAGTAATACCTTCTCATATATTATTTACAAATTCCAAAGTTGCATATTTATTTTTCAATTTAAATTTTAACCAAATGAATTGACAACATTTAATATTGATGAATTGCAGGGACTTTGGAACATACACCTGTTTCACAAACTCAACCTTCTTCCCCAACTCACTCCATACAGTCGCATGCATTCATATCTTCTGAACAGACACTGAGTACAACTCCTACAAGGCCACCCATAGCACCGAGAAAAACAACCCCTCGACAACAAGGTACAACTTTCGATAGTACGTTTAATTTCGAAATTTTTGACTTTATGAATTGTTTTCCTATTTTTCATTTTTTTCTTGTACTTTTCAGCACATGTCAGTCCTGATCAAACCACGGCACCGACACCCACTCAACCAATAATTTTTAAAATGCCAACCAGAGGAACAGTGAAAAAGAACATTGGTAAACGCATGCCTTTTGCTCCGGCCCCTAGTGGGACACTAAACATTGCCTCCTCCTTTCGAATTCCAACTCTCTCACTTGGTGGCTTACCCAGTGCAACGGGCATATCTATTTTGAACAATATAAATTTAGATGAAGATTATTTGGGCATTGATAGCAATGACCCAACTGGTTTTTTCGATACCCGCGAGATGATTCAAGGCCAGCAGGTATACTTCAAATTTCAATTTAAATATGCTTTACAATTTTGAATTACATTTCGATTTAAATTTATTTATCTAAATCTTGATTAATTTTTTCACAAACAGGATCAGCCCACCCAAAGGTAGAAACAAGTAGCAGTTGATCTTGCTGAAAGCCCCCATACTTCTCCAGCAAGATCATCTTCATCAGATTCAGATAGTGAATAGTTGCCACCTTTTCCTTTGGAGAACTTAATTGGTTATGATTGTCAATCCCATGTCAGTGAGTTTATTCTTCCTCATATCAATCAGCTTATAGAATGGGAGAGAAGGGCTAAAGTTCTTATCAATGAGATTATTAGTCGTTATGAAAATTATTGGCAACGGATAGTTTATACGCTGCAGTCCAGAATCAACCTGTGAAGATGGATTCCTTACTTACCCAAGTAAGAAGTGGGACTGTCACGTATAACAACAACTATAAAGATGACATTTTAGATAAGGCATTAAACAAATTGGAAAATATTAGTGCCGAGGCCCAGGCATATTTTAACAAATGGTCCAAGGACAAGGATTTGGTAGCAATCGCAAATGCCGAAAGAGATAGAGCGGTTGTAAGTACTATTACATTCAAACAATCATTCTTGTTAATTTGAAATTTTCATTTTTTAGTAATATTTTGAATTGACATTACTCTTTTTGTGCAGTTGAAATATGAAAATTTGAAGAGTCAAAGAAGGTTTGCAAGTTCACTTGGAAACAACAAAGAACAGTTTATCCGCAACAAAAAATTTGAAGCAAAATATTGTTTTGGTTAACAAACAAAACAATACACTAAAGCGGATAATTAAAGAGCATGGTTTCGACCCTGACATATTATTCAAAGCTAAAGCAACAGCTGATCCAAATTTGTTGTCGCATGGAGATGCGACAAATCAAGAAGAAAGAATTTTAAAAATCTGGATAGTGCTGCGGAAGATCTTATAAGTTCAGGGGTTATTTCTGGTGTTGGGGAAAGAGGTACACCACAGTGGAAGAAGCCGTTGGGGAAGAGAGCAGAGGAGTAGAATTGGATAAAGAAAAAGAGGGTTTTGAAAACTAGAAACTTTTATTATTGAGGAAACTTTAAATATTGAATTTGAAAACTTCTACTATTGAGTATGTACTATGGTATTTGAATTTAATTATATGGATTTATATACAATCTTTAATTTTAATTGCATTAGATGGTGATTATCATGAATTATATGTATGTTTCTTGTTTACTTGCATTGTCATGAATTGTATGTGGACGTAGATGATGAATGATGATAATTGATAATTAATGATAGATGATGATGAAAGACGATGAATGACGATAATGATATGATATATATGGACGATGATCAATTTAATGTGGACGTAGATTTATCATCAAGCACAATAATTCTTCTTCTCTAGACTTTTGTACTTGTTTTAAGATAATTATTCTCTATACTTGTAACGATATGAGCATAATGTCATTAGAATGGATATAGATGATAAATAAATGGAATGTGTTATAATGGATATAGATGACATTAATGATTAGAATGGATATAGATGACATTAGAATGAATAGAATTGTAATGATATGATTATGAATTATTTTAAAAAAACTGAATTGTTTTAATAAATTTAAATTAGATAAATAATTGTGTTAATAATAATTGTAGTGTCAGGAGTCAGGATATGATAATGATATGGTGATGATATGATATATATGGATGATGAGGAATTTTATGTGGACTTATATTTAAAATTGTATAATGTATTGTTTATCCCACAGTTAAAAAAATATATCAAAGGATTTTACACATATAAAAAATAAATTAAATATAATTCTAAGAAATCAAGAAAGAATCATCACTGGTAAGAAATTAAACATAATTACAAATATGATAGGGTTTAGCTTACCTCTTGCGTATTAGATTGCTGTGAAATCATCAAGGGTAACGTGCTAGATCTTTGTTTTACCTGACATTGTAGATAGAGGGGTGAGTTTCCTGACATTGTCAGTCCTGAGAAGTGCCAGCAACATCTTTAAATATATAGACCAACAATATCTTTAAATAAATGTAAATATATAGAATTAGACCTGTAACATCTTTAATGATAACAAGAGCTGAAAAAATGTAAAGTAACAAACAATAAGATTATGTTGAAGAAGATACCTATTTAAAATTGAAATCATCACCGGTAATGTGCTAGATCTTTGTCTTAAAAAAATTCAACACAAAAAATGGATTAGTAGATAGATGGGTGAGTTTCTCGACATCACAATTCCCAGAGAAGTGACTTCCTGACGGATGTCAACCCACGTTTTCAAAAATAAAAAGATTGTATTTAACTAAATGTAAATACATAGACCGTAACATCTTTAATGATAACCAGAGCTGAAAAATGAATAGTAACAAACAATAAGATTAAGGGGAAAAAGATACCTCCTTAAAGTTGAAATCATCACTGCCACTGGTAATGAGCTAGATCTGTGTTTTAAAAAAACCCAACATGAGAAATGGATTAGTAGATAGATGGGTGAATTGCCTGACATTTTTAGTATATAGACCTGTAACATCTTTAATGATAAAGATAAAAGATAGATAAAGAAGATACCTATTTAAAGTTGAAACAATCCATTATCAATAGCTTCATCAAACTCGATGTTGTCTTCTGTAGAATGTGACGAAGAGCCAATTACACTCTCAAGGTTGGGAATATTTGTACTTGTAGCTGTATTATTCACACCTCTTCTTTCGCAAAGGGAATTCCAATGCGCAATTGCTCTGTCAAAAGGAAAGGTTTCGATGGAGTATCGAGAAACATAACACCTCATGCAACTTTCCATATTTTTATCCAACATGTTTCTCAGTTTTGATTTTATAAATGACAATGCACTAAAAACCCTTTCATCCTCCACAGACCCCAAAATCATTGTTTGGCATAACTCATATAATCTGAAATATTCACTGATATCTTCTTGTAAGATAGAACTTTGATAGATTCCTCGCCACAGCCTTGTAATAGCACCACTTTCAGAAGGTTGATCTAAATTCTTATATTGGTTCCTCATTGTTGTTGCAAATTTTGTTGACTGAAACTTTAATAAATTGGCATTCAGTATACCTTTGATTTCCATACCCTTGAGCTCTGACGTCTTTGTAAATTGTTCCATTATTGTACCCATTGATTTATGGAAATGCTTTCTGACAAAGTCTGCACACCACCTTCAGTATTCCAAAAATTAGGATTCATCACACCCATGGCTTCCAGAATTTTATCTTTACATAAACGTTCCCTAATTTTTGATGACAAGGTTTCTGAAATTTTTTTAAGCTTTATTCTTGTTTCAACTATAACAGACTCAAACAAATTACGTGTCACGAGAACATCTTCTCGTTCCGATCCTGTAATATCTTGACGTTTTTGCAAAATGTGCATTGGTATTTCCCTCCCATTAACAGTGATGCAGAGGTGATCGTGGATATTAAATCTCAAAAAGGTGTTAGGATTTTTAAGATCTAATAAATCTTTCCAATTTTCAAAAACAGGTGCATCAAAACTATCCTGGGAACAATACAATATATCAAGACTTTGACATACCATTTTTCTCATCCGTATAAAATCCACAATATAGATTAATCTGCCCTGTGCATGCTTCATCAGTGTATTGATCTCCTTTAACATTGGAAGAATACCAACCAATGTAAGCAATGTCTCCAAATCAGTTAAACGGAACAACAAGTCCCTCGCCCTATCAACTTCATGACGGTATTTGTGTATGAAACCAACCAATGAAGGATACTCCTCACGAACTCTGCATGCAGGTTCATACAAAGAGATCCATCTAGTCTCCACATCCTTCAGAAGTTTTTTGCCATCTGTAATTCCAATTGCAAATTTTTGGAACTCGAGAAAATGCTTTGGGCTGCTTGACATATAGGCATGAAGTTCTCTTATAAGGTCTTCTAATTTAGCAACATTTTCATGGTTGCTTACCATTTTATACGCTAAATTCATTCTGTGAGCCATACAGTGAATTGGTAGCATATATGGGGCCACTGTTGTTTGTAATCTAACACAGAGCCCTGTTCGGTGACCCTACATGACAGATGCACCATCTGCTCCAACGCATACCAACTTCGTAGCAATTTCATAATCAGTCATTCCAGCAACATCTTTCAAATGAGAAACAACTATTTTATATAGGTTTTGGCATCATAGCTTTTAACCATTTTCATAACACCCCAATGATGAGGTGTCCTTATATGATTTTCTAAAGTATAGATGTGGATACATACCCATGCGGTGTTGTCGACTGCTGTCACTTCATCAATTGAAAGAGAGATAAAGTTTTTTTTTTTTACATTCTCTTTCAAATCTTCCTTCTCTATCATCGAGAGGCATTTTTCCATTTCCCATCCACTACTTTCAGACCAATGAGACTGAGGTACATTCAGCATTCCATTAAATTGATACAAAAATTTGAAATCGAGGAAATCCGAAATCGCTCTTCCTTTTTTTAGTATTTGAAAAAGAGTAGAGAATTGTATGAATTTTGCATGTAGATTTGTTTCTTTCATCTTACCAATATGCGATGTGATCGCTCCTCCTTTTCCAAAGATGTCTATGTGTTTTTCTCGCTCTCGCCTCATATTCCATTGCGTATCTAACATGCATGCATTCTTTTTCAGTTTTCCACCTATGTGTTTTGATTTTCTGGCCATCCGCCCCCGTTACAGTTAAATATTGTTTTCCACAATGTTTTTCTATAGTGTCCAGCTTCAGTTGCATTTTTTGTTGCTTTCCCAATTTCCACGTACATATTGTACATGTACATTCAGATGGGATTTCTTCAGAATTAGATGATTGTACAGGTTCAATAAACGGAAATTTAGCTGCCCAATCAAACTTGTATGTCCTGCCAATGGTCCACATATTCTTGTTCGTTTTCAATGCTTTACTTTTTTGAGTAGAATTTTGAGCAATATCACAATCACCTGGTTTCCTCTTTCTTGGACCGGAGTTTGATTTTGATTTCTGTCTTCCATTTTGCTGAGTGTTTGTATCTGTGATATCTAGCTGCACTTCTGGTTGCACCCCAACAGGAACAATATCTTCAAGATCTGGCATATTATCGTAGGTTTCATTTGTTTGACTTTGATACTGTGCAGAATGCATGTCCACCTCAATAATACCTTCCACACAGTCAGTATTCTGATTCTTTGTGGTGGCATCTATATGATTGGTATTTACAATATCTGTATCCGCAGAGTTTCCAAAATACTTGAAGAGTGATTTCTGAGATTTCTTACTTACTTTTAGGTTATTTGTATTCTTTGAGCTGACACCTTCCATTATTCTGAAAAGAGTCCTGCGTCAGCAAAAGAACCAAGTAGCGACTCTATCCAGTGTCTGAGGTCTTGTCGTGCATCCCCTGTCTGAGGTCTTTGTCACGTGTCAACTCTGCACTTGTCGCGCGTCAACAACCCATTTCCTGTCGCGCGTCCACTGTCTGAATATACTGTCGCGCGTCAATAATGCCCTTGTCGCGCGTCAACTTCTTTGCCCAAGTTGCGCATCAACACTTCCTCTCGCCACGCATCGCATAAATGCCTCTATTGTCACGCGTCAACAATGCCCTTGTCGCGCATCAACACTGCATTTGTCACACGTCAACAATCACAAGCTAACAAAGAATCAATCTCGATGCTTAAGGGTATGTGAGTTCAAATTTCACAGTATTGGTAATTTGTTAAGCTACTTGAGGTATACTACCGGCGAATCAGCTAGGTTTTTATAGGAGATGTTTTCAAATGAAGGCGAAGACCCACTCCGAATAATTCACCTTTTCAAATTTTCCTAAAATGAAAAAATATACTATATATTTATAAGACAATGTGTCTAATCACTAGTAAGACAAATGAAAATTCTCGCATGCTTTATACACCACCATGATTATTCCGAATAATTCCCACCTATGTGGTAATCGGTGAAAAGGGTAATGATGATTCATATTTTTGCTTTATATAGAATCAAGTTCATCATTTCTCTCTACATGATCCTTTATATAAAATGAAATTTTCTTGCCTATTCGCCGCTAAAATTAAATGTTTGTCTAAGTATTTTGCATGCTTTATATTTCCACACATCACCATGATTATAAATATAACTAGACATTACTTTTTTAAGGTCTCTAATGATGATTTTAGTAAATACCTTTAAACAATGACCTCATTCGAGGAAATAAAATAAAATACAAACAAAATAACTAGTAACTAGTAGAGGAAATTTTAGCAAGATGGTTGTTTTTATTTGAATCCAAATCACTACTTCTTGTGGTAATTAGAGTTAATATTTGTAGCTTTCAAATTAAAAATGGAAATTCCCAAAATTCAAGGAAATTCTTACAAATATAGGGAAATCTTGACTATATTCTATTTCATAAAAATACATGAAAATAAGTAAAAAATAGGAAAATTAACTTTCCAACCATTAGTAACTTTCAACTATATTATAATATTCCAAGATTACTCAAGCCTTTCATGTATATTTATGTTGTCTTCTCTTCATTTTTCCCTTTCTAAATTTTTAAATATGTTGCATGGTTATTGTTGTCTCCCATGCTATACTAATTTAAGAAGATGTATATATAAGATAATTAAACAAGTTTTTAAAATCAAATAAATAACACTCATCTTAAGAGAGACAATGTTTCCACATTTCATAAGAATAAGACAAATAGATTTCTATGTAAAACCATGTGAGATTTTTGGATCCAAAAATCTCACATGGTTTTAGCTAGAAATATGTTTTCCTAACACTCATGTTTTCAAATTAAGATTTTGGACCCCTTTGATATTCAAGATTCTAGTTAAGATTTTCCCCTCTTTTGTTGGTCTCTATCCCTAAAAATTTGCAACAATTGATTTGATACCTAATGTGTTGATTCATTTTATTTTTACGAACACTACACCTTGATGAAAATTTAAAACTCTTTTCCTCGGTATCATACGTTAGTGAATTTGAACCACTATCGAACATCAAGCCATAAAATTATCATTAAAATTTTTTAATTTAATTTTAATTTGAATTTCTAGAGCTCATTATGTTAAAGGTTTATTATAACTTTCTAATTGGGTTGATCAACCCCAAATGAATCGAACAACAATCTAATGTTGTTTAGAGATCGATTGGCCCCAATCACTCACCACATTAAAATATTTGAGTAATTATCGCAATGTGGTGAGAGAGTGGGTAGAATCGACCCCAAATCAACCAAACATAACAATCAATTGTTGAGTTGGGATCAATTATCCCTAGTCCGACACCACATTGAACCAATTGAGTAATTGATATAATATAGTGCACAAGAAGGGATAATTATTCCAAAATCAACCAAATGTGATAATCTAGTGCGTAGTGGTGAGCTTGTTTGGCCCTAATTGCATGCCACGTTGAGCCAATTGAGTAATTATATTAATGTAGAGCATGATCAGTGCCAACCAATCTCAAATCCTCCAAACATGAAAAGATTGTGTCAAGTGGGTATTAATTGGCCCCAATCACGTACCATGCGAAATAACTTATTAATTGGTTAAATGTGATGTAAGAGGGTCCAATTGTCCCTATATGAATGAAACACAATAATACGAAGTGTCATGTGGATCTTATTTGGTCCTAATCACACACCAAATTTAACCACATCGTAATTAGTTCAATTCTATGAGTGAATGGGGAAAATCCACCCCAAATCAATTAACATGAAAATCTATTATCCAGTGGCTCAATGCCCCAATTACACACTACATTAAACTAGTCAAGTAGTTGGTTCAATTTGGTGTGCAAGAAGAGCCAATCAACCCTAAATAATCATATAATATTATATTTAAACTCCATATTTTTGATATTGTCACAAAGTTGATAAGTAAGATGTGTTTATTAGTAAAGATGAATATACTAATATAAACAACATTATGAGAAAAAATCAATGTAATAAAACACATTTTTTACAATATTTAAAATACTCTTGTATAATTAATCTTGTTAGAGAATAAATCGGTTAGAAAATTTTATTTGATTGAGGTGGAGGTATTTGAATTCCATGTTTTTCTTCTTCAAGGAAAATAGGTCATGATTATCATACCCTATCTATATAATAATCGACAAAGGGATCTATGATTGTAGACACAAATTTATATGTGTCTTACTATTACATTACGCCTCTATTAAGTCATTATATGCATGATTTATAAGTGATTTTTGGAGTTTAGTTTCTAACACCTTACTAAGTCGGGTGTGGGCACTTCACTTAGAAAATGTCTACGCACCGACTTGAAGTGCATGCAACTACTAGGTCCCTTCCCTGTCTTACTTCTCAAGATGTGTGTCATATGATTTGACTATTTATTTCATTTGGAAAACAGCTATGAAGTATAACAAGATAACAAAGATATCACGTAACTATATAACTTGATCAATCATTCATCGATATAAACAATTAATAATAGGATCAATAAACCATTCATACCATAATCATCACTTCCAATTTGTGTGATCCATAACAAATTATCCATTACAATCATAATAACATCCATTACACATATAATCATAGTTGATTATATCCATGCACGCTAGAATGCACATCATACTTAACCACATACCCCAAATTTATACATTGATGGAACTCGACGACTCATAACTAGCACTTGGAGCTTAGCATCCTCTTCCTATTTACAAAGGATTGCAATAATTATTTATACATGGTGGGAACTTTCCCTTACCGCTTATTTGCTTTAATCCTAATAATAAACATCCTAAATATAGGTTGCATTCCCTTAGACTCTTGATTTAACTCCAACTCACGCTATAAATAGCTTGATCTTATCCATGCTTTATTCTTATATTTAGATTTGTCCATGTGTCGTTTCTTGTCCTCCTTTGCATGTGCTTTATATGTGGTCAATGCCTTATCCCTTCCATGTCTATTTTTGGAATTTCCTTGTTTACCACGCTAACTATATTTTTTCCTATTTTTAGCCTCCACTGGAAATTCAACCAACTCCTAAAACCTCTATGTGTGTATATGTGAAGCCTTACACACCGATATATTCACCCTCACACACATACACTTTGTACATTTTGACTTATCTCTATAATTGTTCTCTTCCCGCGCATATGCTTCTACTTGTTACTCTAACCTTTAGTCACCGGCTAATGGTCCATGCATGCCCTCCCGCACACGGTCTCCAAATTCTGCACATGGCTTGTAATTATCCATAGTTTTATTCCAATAGTTATAAAATTATACATTGGTGATACCTCTCCCGATCCTATTGATTTTGATTGTGAAATTGTCTTATACTTGTGGATTTATGACTTCGGTTGTGTCATAAGGATCCTTATTTCTATTTAGTGTCTAGTTTATGTTTCTTATCCTAGGGATAATAATACCTTGTAAGGAGACTAATGGATAGGCGCTAGTGTCCCTTACTTATGCTTTTGTATAATCTTGCTTATATTTCAAATTATCACTTGGCACCTAATTTTAGGTCTTTTGTAATTCTTATTTCATGTTTTGGGTCGACCTTTTATGTTACTAAGTTTCAAAGTTCAAAAAAATGAGTCATATATATACACAACCTACTAACTATTTTAAAGTGCAACTAGGATATTATTTTCTATCTATTACTTGGGAAAAAGGAAAAACTTAAGGACTGCATTTGGGTTGTATTATTCACTACATAGGAAGGGAAATTTCTGAATTCCATCACACATATCATCTTGGGGGGAAAATAGTTATAGCCAACTATATTGGTACAACTTACACAAGGGAAACCTAGCTTCAAGGGACATAATTTTATCATGCACACACCAAAAATAAATTGAGTATGAAATGTAGTGCAACACTTAGTGACAATCACATTGGGGTGACCACCAAGGTCAGCCTAACTCAAGCATATGCATATTTTATTTCATCTAATGTGTGCTTGATCTTGTGCATGTAGCGGGGTTTTTTTGAGGGTGTGAGACACGATGGGATAACTATGAAGCAAAAACTATGTGACACATAATAAAGTGATGGTGACACTATCAGACACTAAAAGAACTAGATTTGCACTCTTTGTTAGGACTCTAAAGACTCAGATTAGACACTAAAGCACCTCGGTCAATCTTCTCCATACCCAAGAACTACTATCTAGCACACATGTAGATTATTTCCTCCCGAAAAAGCATGCAAAATCCATATAGATACTTTTCACCATCACTCCACCTAGATTCAACATATACAAGAAAATATCAACTAAGTCACTCTCATCCTCTTATTGCATGTAGTTTCTTGTCATATCATGTTTATATTTGTGTATTTATGATATATTTGATTGATCACCAGTTCTTTGATTAAGATTTAAATTATGTTAAATCATTTGGTGAACCCAAATATTTCATGCTCTAAATTAGATCTATCCTTTTCCAAATTATTTCGGCTATAGGTTTTGTATGTTTTCTTTTATGCTCATTATCCGCAAGTGGTCTATTTGTTCCTCCACAACATACAGATCTCCTCTCACCTACTCATAATTATTCCAAAAATATGGTTAAATCTACACATGTTGATCCTATTATCAATTATAATTATGCACCCCTCAACAAAATTGAAGCTTCTAATAGCCAACATTCTTATGATGAAGACACTGATGTTGACTAGGATCAACATGATGATCTCACTAATTTTCATTCCACATGTTTTATATGTTTTATTATCTACCAAGAATACTCATGAAAATGCTTCCCATGTCAGTATGATCCATACCTTAGGGTTCACTATTGTTTCCACCCCTTTTGTTCCACTTTCTTCTCCCACACATCCACCATCCATATTCCTATTCCTACACCTAACACTCACTTTTCTTCCCCTATCATTTATCATATCCAACCTAGTTCCTCTTCAGGAACCCATGCCTTAGAGTCCTTGTACCATGATTTATAGGCTCCAACCACGTCAATTGTAACACACCTTTTCTTCTTCATCTCCATCTCTTGATTCTTTACTTCTCCTACATAGTCCTCTTGCACCCCAAGTTTCTTCTTACCCACTTCCCCTAATTTTGTTTCACCCAAGTTTCCTTTTTTGACAATCATGCAGATCCAAAAGAGCATCTTATATCACTTCATGTTGCATGTTTGGAATATGTCTGTGATGATACATTATTGACCAAGTTGTTTCTTAGGAGCCTACAAGAGTATGATTTGCGATGGTTTTATGATTTACCTATACACTCTATTAGATATTTCACTCTAAAAATCTATTCTTAGCAAATTTTTATATGAACATTGGAAGTAAAATATCAGATACACAAATGGCTAAAATGAAGCAAGGATATAATGAGTATCTTAGTGCCCATGTTTTTGTGTTATAAAAATAATCTTATTAAAATGAACAATGTATTGGCTGAATATGAATTGCAAGATCTATTTATCCAAATTCTCTTGCCTCCTCTACAAGAATGTGTGCTCTTTGATTCTTTTCATTCTTTTTATCATTTATGTCATACTCTTAAAGAACATGAACATAAGTTACTTTCTATGGGAAATATTAAGTATGGTGATAATACTTCCTATCAATCTAGTAACAAATTCCAAAGTAAATATGCCTTTAAGAGAAAATATAATGAGCCTAAGCCTACTGTTAATGTTGTATCTCAACCAAAAATCTCCAAATACAACCTACATGACACATTTTTACTAGATTTTCATATCCACCTCACATCTTGTTTCCTAAGCTCATTGAAAGAAATCTAATTTCTCTTCCATCCCCTCTTGAACTAGATCCTAATCATCCTTATGGTAAGAATTTTGATGAAAATGCACATTGTGATTATCATATATGTAATATAAATTTTACTAATCAATTCTTTAAGCTTAGAATTTGATTCAAGAATTGATTGATAATAATGAAATTGAATTATCGGAACCTATTATTTATAAATCTACAAATGACAATGAAAAATTAATATTTTCAATGATCCATTACCCAAACATGAAAAAGTGGTTCTTGAGTCTTCTTCTAATCATGCTTATCATGTGGTTCCACCTCCATCTTTTGATCATCCTCTTGGGTTTCTTTTTGATACTACTGATATTCCCCATCTGTTATTACTTTCACCGATGTGGATTTTCATGTTTCTTTTTCATCACATAGACTACACATTGATGCTTTTGTTGGTATTCATGTTGTTAACAATGTTATGGTGCATCCTAATTTCAAATATAATGCATGTTCATTATATTTCCTATGAGCTATTAGATTTCCATTATCCCAGATGACACTTAAATCACCTACTTCTTATCATCATGTGGCTCTCATAATCAATGTTGGGCCTCTTACTATCTCTATGCATTTCTATATTGGATATGAGGTTACACATTATGACATGGTATTAGGAATTACTTGGATTAAGGTTGTTAAATTCATATCATCCATAGTTCATTTATGTCTTAAGTTCGTACATGAGCATCACGTTGTCACTATTTAAGGCATCTCATCATAGAATCATTTATCTTTGGCACCTATCACCATCACATATTCAGTTGCTACTACCACTAGTGCACCTACTTCTGCACCTCTTGATGATGGTCCCATGGATTTGACATACACTACTATGGTATCTAGAGATCCTATCACTCCTAGTGTTAGTTCCACATCTTCACCTAGATATCTGTCACCTATGATTTTTGCTTCTAAACCATGATGTATTTATCGATCCCATAGCCCACCTCATAGGACTAGGTCCCCACATAGGATACATGCTACACATGGTACATCTAGGCCCACTTCATGGTCTCATTCTCCATATGTGTGACACATTTCTCACTCTTGTGCACATCATGACATAATTAATTTCACATGACACTAGGTCCTCAAATCATTTTCACATGTGTTCCTCTTTCACATTAGTAGATAGTGGGCCCTCAACCTCAAACCGTATTGCATAGATACCTATGGAAATAACACTTGGAGGAATCTAATTCCTTTTATACCCGATGACACACTCTTGTTTTAGGTTAAACCATGATTATTGAGGGAACAATTACCTACATGAACCTCAATTTGCACACATACACATTGGGGAGTAGCTTACTTCACTTCCATATTCATATGCTCTCATGTTATAATAATACAAAAAAATTAAGATAATTTCAAAAATACAAAAACTAGCTTATATCTTGGTTAGATGTATCTTTTCTTGCTTATACTATTCCATGTTACATTTTGCCTATCATGTTAGCTTGATTCATAATATGTTATATCCTTTTACATATACACATGTGCATTCACATGGTACTTTGAGGTGAATGTAGGCTATATACAAGTTATCACATGATGCATGATGTTTGAAACTATTCTCTACCATTTCCACTAAGGTTCTTAGGGGCACCTATTTTCCTACCTATCCACATTCAAGTGCTATCATTGAAATATTTTCTGATTTGATTTGGCTATATAAATTGTGATATACTATTCAAGATCCTAACATGCTAATGAGTTTTTCATGTGCAGCATTTCAAGATCAATTCCAAACATGGTTATCTACTTTGTGTGTGTTTTGTCTCCTATGATGGTGACTTATTTTCCATTATCGGGATCTATGCCCTATGATTGATTGTTTGCTTTCTTGTATGGCCTTAAGTGTCTTATGACATCTTGAGTGGTGTCTCATGTTTTCCACTACCTATTACATTTTTCTCATACATATATTTACATGTTTGACTTGTCTCTTCTACAATATACCATGATTGTTTGTTCTTAACACTTCTTACTAGCTTTCTTTCCCTTGTTTTTCATGTGGTATGGTTGTTACCATGCACATTACCCTATTCTCCCTACATGTTTTCTTCTTCATATGTGCACATTAGATTTAGATCCTCTTATTTGGGCCATCTTTGGCATTGATCTACCTCACATACCCCAAATGAGGGGGACAACCATCAGGTTATTATTTCATCCTCTCAATTTTTTAGAAACTTAAAATAGAATGGTACAAAGAAGAATTGGGAAAGAACAAAGAATTGGAAAATGGTTTCGAATCGACATGAGTTAGAAATAACAGAGGTACAAAATCACCCATATTAGATAAGAATGGTGGGCGATAGTGTCCCACCTGGGTGGTTTTTTCATGGGGGTATAAATAGGTACTTAACAATTGTAATAGTTTCTCAATGATAGGTTTTCACATTATCCAAAGAATAGATATTTAAATTTAGTTTACTATCTAGAAAAAAGGAACAAAATCAATGGCATGTTTCATACTTTGGGCAAGGGAACTAATTAATCTTCTTTCTCATTTCACATTTTTCCTATCGGTATCTAATAAGGAGTGACACCTAGGGAATATGTAGGGAAAATGATATGTCTAGAACAAAGTGTCATCCATGGCCAGTTACTATTGGGTTGGTGACCATCTGTAGTGGCACTTATCCATGGGAAAACATCACAGATGGATGGAAAAGATGATCAATCTCACAAAAATCTTCCTCTCGGTATAAGGACACATATATCCTATGAGTATTGATATTGGATTTGGGGTTGATTACCATTGACCCCTCCAACCATCTCCTAGAAAAAGTTCTCCAAGGCAATAATACACAATAACATTCTGATCTTTCTCTCTTGGCATTTAGGTGTACTATATCCTTGATTCACTTATTTTTCTTACACATTTCCATTATAATTTCTCTTATATAAAGTTTAATTTCATATATAATGAGAATTGACTTCACTTTTATTCTTTTTGCAGGCCCATCCTTATCTCAAAAACATGTAACACACATGCAACAAGGAAAAATATCAAGCACAAGACGCTCAGGAAAAGGAAATATTTGGTTAGAATTGTATGAATCATTTTCATTATGCACACAATTCTTCCGTAGGGTTCTTACCCCATCTTAGACTCCATGATACACATCCTACAATTTCCATTTAGCACATTATTGGCTACAACCTTCTTCGAATCTCCTCGGGGTATGCTCTTCCTATCTACTTTATGCTACCTAATATTCATTCACCAGAATAAAGTGGGGGAAAATGTAGACATAAAATATCAACTTATTACTATTACAATATGAATTTAGTATGTTGTTAGATGTGTGATTCGTAAGTGAGAAAATTAGACACTAATGACACCTCTCCTGGTCCTTATATTGATTTTCATTGTGAAATTGTCTTATAATTTCTGTATTTATACTTTTTTATTGTGTTGTAGGGATCCCTATCTCTTTCTAGGGTCTAGTTTATGTTTCTTGTCCTAGGGACAATAGCGCCCAATAAGGATACTAGCGCCTAGGCACTAGTGTCCCATAACCGCAATTTTGGCCAATATTTCTTATATTTCAAATTATCACTTGGCACTTGATTTTGGGTCTTTTATAATTCTTATTTCATGTTTGGGGTTGGAATTTTGTGTCACTAAGTGTCAAAATTAAAATCATATTCATATATATACATAACCCACTAACTATTCTAAAGTGCATGGGCTATTATTTTCTATCTACTACTTGGGAAAAATGAACAACTTAAGGAATGCATTTAGACTACATTATTAACTATATAAGAAAGGAAAATTTTGAATTCCATAATGTACATTATCTTGGGGGAAAATAATTGTCTCCTATACAAAGCATGCACAATCGAGATTGATCTTGTTCCACCATCACTCTAGCATAGATTCAATACTAACAACCAAATATCAACTAAGTCATTTTCATCCTTTTATTTCCTATAATTTCTTATCATCACATGTTTATATTTGTGTATTTTTGATATATATGATTGATCACCAATTCTCTTATTAATATTAATTTTTTTAAATCAATGATATGACTACATGGTGTACATGATGTTGTTGTCCTTGAAATAGAATGTCTCTAAGGAGTGAAATTAGACATTTCAATAGGCTTGTCTCATGTTCATATGGATCTTCTCCCCACTCGTGAGCATGTATGAGGTTTATGCTACAAATATATGTACTTTGTGGTGGTGAAATACTTATCTTAGTGGTTATGACATCATCATTATTAAGAAGAAGTGAAGTTGAGTAGCAAGAAAAACATTTATTCAAGGATTACAACTATGTTATCCTATTCATAAAATTTGTATAAAAGTAATTAGAAAATCTAGATTTTTAAAATTATATTACAAAATGAACTAACTACATACTACACTACAAAACCATAATGAAGAATTTTTTTCATAACTAAATTATATAAATAGTTTGTGTAATTAAGTTTTGAACATCAAAATCAAATAACATAGAAAATTATGCAATGTATAACATTAATTTTATTTTTAATTGTTTTTACCATGGCATAATGGGTAATTTCATGTTATTGCATTAGTAAATTTCCCATTTCAATACAATTATTACAAGCACATTCCAAGTAAAAAAGTTTATACCTATATACATAACACTCAATTTTCAAGGAGATATTTAAATCATTCATGTGTGTGTGTGTGTGTGTGTGTGTGTGTGTGTGTGTGTGTGTGTGTGTGTGTGTGTGTGTGTGTGTGTGTGTGTGTGTGTGTGTGTGTGTGTGTGTGTGTGTGTGTGTGTGTGTGTGTGTGTGTGTGTGTTCAAAACACATAATAATTATTTGTTTGATTAAAAATGTAAAATACGTATGTAAATTATGTAAAGTACGTAGGAAAATTATGTTATTTAGCACATATATGAGCAAGCGAAGGTCTTATAAAATCATAACCAACCAATAATTCATATCGTATTGATAGATATCTTATAGCTTCAACCATTTTGTGTGTGTGTGTTTGTTTGTCTTGGGAATATATTATTCATCGATGGACTCCTTAAATTAACAATTGTGAGTAGTAGTGAATCCCACATGAGAGAAATTTATAAACCCTATTTTGTTATAAAATGTGTAGGGATAATCATCCATGACGATGCATTCATATATCATTCTTACAACTAAATTAAACTTAAGATACATTGCATTCACACATATAGTGTATGTGGACACGCTAAAATTTTACTATACCAAATGTTTCCATTCTAAATATGTGTGTGTGTGTGTGTGTGTGTGTGTGTGTGTGTGTGTGTGTGTGTGTGTGTTGTGTGTGTGTGTGTGTGTTCTTATCTTAGGAATATGTTCATCGATGCACTCCCTAAATTGAAAATTGTGAGTAGTATTGAATCCCACATGAGAGAAATTTATAAACCCTAATTTGTTATATAATGTGTAGGGATGACCATCCATGAATATGCATTCATACATCATTCTAACATCTAAATCAAACTTAAGAGACATTGCATTCACACATATAGTGTATGTGGACATGCTAAATTTTTACTATACTAAATGTTTCCATTCTACAAATGGGTATTATAGAAAAGAAAATGGAAAAACGTATACTCTATCAACTTTCCTTTTTAAAACAACCTTTACATTATATATTGCTAAGAGCTCCCAAAAATTTCTAGTATATATATTAGATGGACATAGATCACATATATACGACCTGAAATAAAAAGGGCACAATAACTTTAAGAAGTGATTTATCTATAGGAAAATCTATTCATGCCTTACATTTATAAGTATTTTTATATAAAATTTTGAGACCATTTGATAGCTTGTGATCTCCCTCACTTTCCAAATTATATATTCCTTGTACTATTTCTTCCATCATTTTAAAATACATCTTTCAACCAAATCAAATTTTCTAACCCATATACAAGTAATCTCAACCTTATCAAATTTAGAGTCACTAGATGTATACCCCCACATAGATCCAACAACAACCCACATAGCACTTTTAGAGTCACTTGATATCTATAGGATAAAGGGTGACCTAGAAATTAACAAATATATCTACAATTTTAAATTCTCTTAAATTTAAAATTTTAATTTGATAAACAATATATGAGCCTAATATTCAATGTAATTAATTTATTTACATAATCAATAACATTTTTAATGATAAATATGAAGATTTTTTTTTCTAATTTTTAATGCAAATCACACACATGTTTATAAAATAGCACTATGTAATCCTACAATTCTCAAACATGTATTTTATTTTTGTATTAGACTATTTCTGCTCTTCCTATCTACCTTACCATTCCTACAATTCCAATTCTCAAAATAAATATGAGGAATGTATTCTAAATTAAAATAAACCCTCTTTTATTGAAAGGAACGATAACCAAATCATACCAAGCCAAGAACACAGATGCTAATCAAACACCACAATCAATAAGATGAAAGCAATTTGCCAGATTAACTTTACATAAAACCTTTACAAACAAATGAGCAAAAATATCATATATTATTATGGAACTCAATGCAATACATTGAGAATGGGCCTTGCTTAAATAGGCAAGGAATAACAATCTAAGAACCAGTCAAGGTTGTAGATCAAGCCATAAATCATGGAAAGAACTAGTCAAGTCCATAGATTTAGGAGAGAACTAGACATCAAGGATCTAGTCAATACCATAGATCAAGGAAAGAACTATACCTAAAAACTAGATAATATCTCCTAATATCTAAATAAATAAAAGGAAATATCCACACACATAAGTGGGTGAGGATAAATACAATAAAGGTAAATAAAGTACCTAGGTGAACATGAGCTAAGGTAAATACCTACTCTAACATTTATATGAGTCATGACGTAAAAACCTATGTGATAAAGTTAATGTTTTCATCATCATACTATATAAATCATGTCTTGGAGAAAATTTATAAAAAACAAGACACTCTAACTCACTTTGCACTAGTTTCACATCCCTAATGTAAAATGTGTTAAAACACTAATTATGACTATTTTTGAAGCATTTTAGGATAGATTTAGCAAAAACCATAATTTTGACACAAATTAAATCACCATGAAACAGTTGATTTAAATTTTTTGCCAAAGATTGAAAAAATGAAAAAGTGACACAAAAGTGTTATATTTTCCTTAAAATCTACTTACAAACCTCTTAAAACTTTGTACACCATCACGAGGGTACAAAATATTCATGGGCGACTTCTATGTTCATAATTAAGTTTTTAACCTTCATATTTGTTTCATTTTTTGGTGTATATTTCCACTATCACATTCCGAGTAGTATCACCATATCATGAAATAAAATCAAATAGGTCTAAAATTTGCATGTTGTATCTCTTTTATGGTTTTGGAATTAAGTAGCTAGGCTTGAGTACTTTTTATGCATTTTATTTATCCTACTTAATTATAATTAAATTACTTTCATTACATTTAGGTATGATACATTTATTTATATTATATTTTGGTGAATTCATACTCTATTACACCTTTATAGGGTTAGATATTACTTTATACTAGTTTAAATATGATTTTATCTACTTTTAATAAGGGTTATTTCATTACATGCTCTTAAAATCAATATCTTTATATTCTTTATGTTTTCTCCCAAACCATATGTTAAATTGTTCAAACATTGAGATGTTTTTTAATTCATAAATGATTTTGATGGAACATATGAATCAATATTACAATCATCCACCACCAACTTCAAATTCACTTCATTCGATACAAACAACCCAAATTCACATCATTTGGCCATAAAAGGCCTCAATTCAAGTTTTTACATCCCAACAAGGTATGCACCCAATGAGATTTGAACTAGGGTAGAGTGGGAAACAAACATCCTACTTTACCAATCCATCAACATCTCATCAATGACATTGAAATGATTATATGGTGTATATATTTAATTATTAATCTCAATTTACACCACTAAAATTGATAATACATAAGGATATAACTAACGGGAATGTTGGAATTAATAGAGAACAACTAATTTATTAATCTTTTTATCAATTCTAGATCTAGCATGAAAAATAAAATGGAAATTGATAAATAATATTGGCATGTTGTTGTCATGTTGGAAGCATAATGGATTGAGAGGGGGAGGGTGAATCAGTCCTTCAAAACCTTTAACCAATTCAATTTAACTTGCATAAACCATTTACCATTCAACCATGCATTAATGTGAGCTTAATAGCTTATAAAAATTGTTCACATGAGAATAACCATGAAATATTAGACAAGAACACGAGACGTAAGTGAGAAACCCTCGGGAAGAAAACCCACTGAAGAATTTGATTATATTACACAAACCAAAATAATTTCATGAATATGACACATCACACAAGATTTGTTTAGTGGGGCACCAACCCCACAAGTGATCAGGGGATCATTTTTTAAAACTCCCAAAACATCCCTAAATGGTGTCAGTGTAGAAGATCATCTCGAGAGATTTCCAACGACTGTGAGAACGCGACAAACGGACATCGGGAGCTCTAGATATGTCTGGTCAAAGTTCGGTCAACGAGAAAGTCAACTCTAGTCAACTGGTCAATAATGGACCAATCGCACTGCGACACGTGGCGAAAAGGCAAAAGGGAGTTGTTTGTTGGTTTTCGATCACCGGTCTTTGACGAGCGGAAAAAAAAAGGGTACACGGGAACAAGAGGCTCAACTTTTATTACGGAGGGGAGCCCGGCCGCCGTGTGGACTAAGGTATTATCGCTGACGTGGTGGGTCCACAAGCCACCATGTGGCTTGCCACCACTCGTCGAATTCGATCGAATTGCCTATCGGGAGACGAAAAGTGGAATATATATATTTGACCAAGTGTTAATTATTTACATGGGTCCAACTCGACCACGCATAATCCTTAGCCAAACCTGTCCACGCATCGCATATTTATTATACCAATATCCACGCACTATCTATTGTTAGCACCTAAAATACATACCATGCGTTGTCCCATATAATGCACCCTCCACATAAGCATATAGGTGGCTCTTTAGCCAATACAAAACCGCCCTCCATGCATTTTTAAATGCTTACCTTTTTTCACGCCCCCACAATGTGGGATAAAACACTAAAAATGCGCCTAAGGAGAAGGAGGAGAAGTGGAGGGGATTGGAACAGCTGACCTCCCATCCAAAAGTATAGGCACCTAACCAATGCGCCAGCTGTTTGGAAACAATATAAAAGGAGGTATATTGTATTTGAATGGGATTGGTGCAGTCCGTGTAAAGCAGCTCAAGGACCAGTTTTCGAGAGAATGCCATTTTTGAAGGCCTTGCACTTATATTGGGCACTCGGAGTTAAAAGATGAAATGTAGATAATTCTGAGACGATTCCAACAATATAAGATTTTATGTTTTTGTTGAGTTTTATCCTGTTTTTAGAAGCTTTGAATGAATATTTTAATAAGGATCTTCAAGACATGACTAGTTGGAAAACATGAATTTCAATGCACTTTCGGTCCGAATTGTGACTTGGTGTAAACATGAAAAGTGTTCAGAATTCAGATCTGATCTCAGATATATGATTTTTTTCATAGAATTTTTTAAATCTCCATTTTTAGGTGTTTTTATAACACACGGTTGCAGGGGAGATCACATTGTGAAAACACTTTGTAGAGCCACGGATCGTTCTTGGGGGAGTTTCTACTATTTTTCAGAGTTCTTGGGACATTGATCAGCTCATTTGGAGGTTGTGATTCATTATTGGTTGTTTGTAAGAGTTATTGTACTTGCATTTCGATATTATTAATGGATCGGTTCAATCTGAACCTGGGGACGTAGGAATTTCCGAACCCCGTAAACAATCTTGTTTGTTATCTGAATGTTTTGAGCTTTTTCGATTATTTATTTGCTAAAAAGTTTTCCACACTTCTATGGATGCATAATAATCAGAATTTAATCAATTTTTGGAGTTTATAATACTTAAAATTGGTTAAGAAAATCACAATCTTTGGAAACTTTTAAAAGTGATAAGAAATACAACGCACACTCGTTTTGAGATCAAGTTTGGTATCGAGCGGTTAGATTGCCGGATTAGCTTCTAATTGTTTTTGGCTTCAATTTCAATATTGATTTTAGTTTTCGGTGTGTAGACATTTTGGGGCTTGTTAATCTTCTTTTGCAGTGTGCAGTTTTGGGAAGTACAGTTGTGTTTGCGAGAACAGGAATCATGGGCAAGTCATCCAAACAGAGCAATCTGGATGAGCTTGAAGCCATAAGCGCCAACTCCAAGAAGAAAAACCTTTCTTGAGAGATAAATTTTATTCCTTGGAAGAGGAAATAGTGCGGTTAAAATCTGGGCCACAATCCTCTATAACCAAGAAAGAGGAGTATGTCAACAAGATGCTTGAAGAGAGCAAGAATTTGATGGGCTTTGTTAAAGATCGCAGGAAGAAATACGAACCAAGGATGCCCTCTTGGAAAAGTTGCAACAAGGTGAACACAAGAAGGAAATGCCGTCTAAAGTAGATGCAGGTACTATGCCAGAAGAATGCACTGTAAGTTGTTCACATTTTAATTCTTCCTCTCCTTGTTTCGATGTTCCTTTGGGTCGGTTTGAAAAACACACTAAGGAATTGGGTCTAAGCTAATGGTTAAGATGGGATTTAACGGAACGGGCCTTGGTAAAAATGGACAAGGTGATGCTAACCCAATACAGGTAGAGGATCATCCTCGGTTTGTAGGTTTGGGCTATTCTAGTGGGAAAATAGAAATTGGAGAAAGTTCCAAAGCAGTTGAAGGAAGACAAGCTTCCAAAATGTACCCAAGGATCTACGCCACTAGAATTAAGGTGGATTTCGCCATCAAGAGGAACAATGAAAGGTGTAAGAAAATGTAAAAAAGGTAATCGATTCCACCTCCTTTTACTTACACTAAAAATAGCACTAAGGGAAAATCAAATCCTAAAATTTCTAATACACACTTTCAAATTGGAACAATATAGCTTTGGTAGGCGAAATATGCTTTCCCTTGCACATTTTGTGAAGGTACTAATCATTCTATTACATATTGTTGGAAGAGGAAAAATTTGATTAAGAAGTTAATGCCTTTTGTGAATGATAAGGCAGGTGCTAAAGACCAATCTCACCAAGGAAAGGCGAGAAATGGCAAGAATGTTACCTCTCCTAAATAGGGGAATCATTCTCGTAGACAGAGTTCTGAGAATGGTAAAATGGGTAAGACTCCTAAAAACAGGGAAGTTAAATTTTGTTCCCATTGTAATAGGAATGGTCATGATGTTAAGGTTTGTTGGTTTGTTTCTAAACAACAAAATTGGAAAGTTGTTAAAAAGAACAATATTGTAAAACCAACAGTGCTAAACCTAACTAAAACTCATTGTGGTACTGAGGAGGTAAAACAACCAAAATGGAAAAACCCAAGTGATTGGTTTGGAAAAACACTCCTCAACTTTATATTTGCACTACAAGAATTGTTGATAGTAGGAAAGCAAAAAGAATTTGAGCTATATTTTAGGGATTCTGTTGATTGATAAGGATTTGTTCCTAAGTTGATATTTAAGTTTTGAAAATGAATGGAAACAATTTAAGAGAAGATTTGAGTGATAGGTTCATCATACTCATGTTTTGTTTTCTCGATTGTTTGGTAGTTCCATTGTTGAAAAACACTATGTAGGGATAGGCATCAAGAAAGCATGTCTAAACTTGAAACTTGCAAATTGTAATCAAGCATAATCACAAAGTGTCGAGTTGAACACTAGCTTCGTTATAGATGGGTGTTATTATCGACTTATTATTTGTGATGGCGATACTGATGTTTTGGCATATTCATGTTGATTCAGCTTATTGACTATAGCTATTTTTGGACGTTGATAGTCTATTATATTCGATAGTGAATACTTGCGGTGGTTAGATTTCAGATGGGCAAAGGGGCACTAGCCTAATTAGGGGCAGTTTAGATGTCTCAGATATCGATATGTGTTATGGAATTGTAATTTTTGGTAATCGGCTGTATCAAAAAGTGACAGTTGAACACTAGCTTAATTGGGTGTTATTATCTAGTCAGTTATTTGTGATGGCATTACAGTGGGGTATGACAGTTCACAGTTGTGCGTAGAGTTGACAGGGTTGCAGTGTTTCAGTTGAACACTAGCTTAATTGGGTGTTATTATCTGATCGCTTACGTGACTAGCTAATCAACTATTTACATTTATTTAACCTATAATGTTATTTTGGGTTTTTGTATGTGTTTGTACAATGTAGGAAGAGATAGCATGTTTTTGTGGGTTGATACATAGCTTTTTGTGGACAAAAAGCCTTTCTTAGTGGGGAGGTGTGATTAGGGGATCATTTTTGAAAGCTCCCAAAACATCCCTAAATGGTGTCAAGTGTAGAAGATCATATCGATCGCTTTCCAACGATCGTGAGAACGCGAAAACGGACATCGGGAGCTCTAGATATGTCCGGTCAAAGTTCGGTCAACGAGAAAGTCAACTCTAGTCAACTGGTCAATAATGGACCAATCGCACTGTGACACGTGGCGAAAAGGCAAAAGGGAGTTGTTTGTTGGTTTTCGATCACCGGTCTTTGACGAGCGTAAAAAAAAGGGGTGCACGGAACAAGAGGCTCAACTTTTATTACGGAGGGGAGCCCGGCCGCCGTGTGGACTAAGGTATTATCGCCGACGTGGTGGGTCCATAAGCCACCACGTGGCTTGCCACCACTCGTCGAATTCGATCGAATTGCCTATCAGAGACGACAAGTGGAATATATATATTTGACCAAGTGTTAATTATTTACATGGGTCAAAATTATATCCAAAGTCATATTACATTTCCCACTCATTTTTTAATTAATTTCCACGCATATTCATTATCCAACTGACCACGCATAATCCTCAGCCAAACTGTCCATGCATTGCATATTTATTATACCAATATCCACGCACTATCTATTGTTAGCGCCTAAAATACAAACCATGCGCTGTCCCATATAATGCGCCCTCCACATAAGCATATAGGTGGCTCTTTAGCCAATACAAAACTGCCCTCCATGCATTTTTAAATGCTTACCTTTTTTCACGCCCCCACAATGTGGGATAAAACACTAAAAATGCGCCTAAGGAGGAGGAGGAGAAGTGGAGGGGATTGGAACAGTTGACCTCCCATCCAAAATTATAGGCGCCTAACCAATGCGCCAATGTTTGGAAATAGTATAAAAGGAGGTATATTGTATTTGAATGGGATTGGTGCAGAGTCTATGTAAAGCAGCTCAAGGACCAGCTTTTAGAGAACACCATTTTTGAAGGCCTTGAACTCAGATTGGGCACTCGGAGTTAAAAGATGAAATGTAGATAATTCTGAGAAGATTCCAAAAATACAAGATTTGATGTTTTTGTTGAGTTTTAGCCTATTTTTAGAAGCTTTGAATGCAAATTTTAACATGGATCTTCAAGACAAATGCTAGTTCGAAAACACGAATTTCAATGCACTTCTCTGGTCCGAATTGTGACTTGGTGTAAACATGAAAAGTGTTTAGAATTCAGATCTGATCTCAGATATATGATTTTTTTTCATATAATGTTTTTAAATCTCCATTTTTAGGTGTTTTTCTAACATAGTTGCAAGGAGATCACATTGTGAAAACACTGTAGGAGCCACGGATCATTCTTGGGACAGTTTTTGCTATTTTTCAGAGTTCTTGGAACATTGATCAGATCATTTGCAGGTTTTGATTCATTATTGGTTGTTTGTAAGAGTTATTGTACTTACATTTCGATATTATTAATGGGTTGGTTCAATCGAACCCGGGACGTAGAAATTTCCGAACCCCGTAAACAATCTTGTTTGTTATCCGAATGTTTTCAATTTTTTTGATTATTTATTTTCTACAAAAGTTTTCCACACTTCTATGGATGCATAATAATCAGAATTTAATCAATTTGTGGAGTTTAGAATACTTAAAATTGGTTAAGAAAATCACGATCTTTGGAAACTTTTAAAAGTGATAAAAATACAACGCACGCTTTTTTCGATCAAGTTTTTTCAGTTTTCTCGATTATTAAACTAGGCACCAACCCCTATTTAACAAGGCACCAAACCTACATGGAGGCTATAACCCCTAATGTTATCAAGAACCAACTCAAACACCTGGAAATGGATTATCATTGATGATATTATTCTCACACAACTGATAGTGATCCAAGTTCATCTCCAAACACACCAAACCCTCATCAAATTTTTCTCTCTCCTAACTCGCTCAATTCTTCTTCTTTATGGAATAATTTCATCAATCACTCTTGTTTCTCTTCTTCTCAACTCTCCTCATACATTCACACACACTCTCATATATGTCTTAATTCCTTTAAATCACTTTTACTCTCGCACTTAGCTCACACTTTTTCCCTCTCTCACAACTATTTTAAAATAAACAAATACATGCACTTAAATACATGACTCAACTCATAAACATAACTAGGTCAGCCATAACCCTCAAGATAAGTCATTGAAAATTAAAAATATACCTACAAACTCTTATTAATCAACATGAAAGACCCATATGGGTCAGAAATACACCAAGACACCCAACAAGCACAACTAGGCCTAAAAGGCTAGATCCTACTTCACCGAGCACTCCATGAACTACAAGGGATTCATCTATATTTTTCATGCCTCCAAAGGATAAAAAAATTTAAAAACAATTCTCTCAACATCCTTCATAGGCTCAAGAAAATCTGCACCATTCAATTTCTTCAAGTCACCACCGAGTAGGATTGTTTCCTATTCAAATTAAGCACCTCCAGAACCGGTTTACAAGTATGAAGACAAACATCACATAAAAATAAATAAAATATGGAATTTTAACACTAAATGGAAATAAAATGACATTAATATCATCAAAAATCATGTTATACCTCATGAATCAACTCTTAGACTATCTAAACCACTTTCTCCTTTCTGCAACTCGAACCGCCTAGAAACCGGTTTTACTATCTTGACCATCTCACACACTTTTGACACTTTCAAGATCTATAAATTCATATAATAGGATAAAATTTCATCCCTATTCACTCTCCAATGGATATCCATCGTCAAATAATACAATATACTTGGTCTTTCAAACCAATCTTCGACCAAACCCATGTTGTCCTAAACTAGTCAAACTAGGTCAACTTGTGACCTTCTTCATGCCACCTCAACTAACTTTTAGAGATAAACCAATGCATACAACACATCATTTGAGATGTATAAAACACCTTCAAGGTAATCAATCATCTTCACCAAGTCCACAAGTGCTTTAGAACTTCCATTCTCCACGACTTTGAAAATTATCCATTAGCCCTAAAAACCGGTCTTCATGTTTTCACCCGTGAAGACCATAAAATAACTTTACCAAGATGTGAAATGAATTAAAAAGGTATAATATACCCCAAAACTTACAACAACAATTTATTTCATAGGTCAAATGGAAAACTTGTGATAAAACTGAACTTTCATGGAAACAATCACTTTTGAGTAAGCTCCACTAATTGTCATGACTCCAAACAAAAACCATATAAAAGCCAGAGAGTCCTCTCCATCATCCAATAATCACATTTGATGATTCAATGCATCCAAGGAACATACTAATAATATTTGCTCCATCACTCAAGAACTAGGGTTTCAAACTTATAAAAAGAAGCTTACCTTCTTAGTGATCGTTTATAAATGTTTGGACCTCATTTGATCTCATTCCAAAGCATATATCTTCTTAACTCCATTCCTCAAAAAACAAGAAATGCTCAGGGTCCCATGCAAACATCATATGTTCCAATGAAGAAGATTTATCTCACTTTGAATTGGAAAATGCACTCTCTCAAGCTTGGTAGGACTAAAAACATCATAACTTGAAAAAAATTCTTCATATCATCCTAAAACATTTCCCACATCACCAGGAAAACCTATAATAACATATTCAATTCTCACATTCTCATTAATATCCCTACATCTTATCAACCACAAATACTTTCCGAACTAGGTCCTAGGAAATAAGTCTAGTTCAAACGTAGACAATGAAGAAAATATCATACATCTGCTTCCAAGCTCTCCAAAAGGACCTAACACACTAAAGAAAACATGTATCACACCTTTTCATGCCCTCATAGGCATGTACATATCTCTAAAAATCATTCTCATGCTCCATTTTTCCTCCAAGCACCTAGACTAGGTCTAGATGATCACTGTAAACCATGCTCAAAATTGTATCTGCTGATTAAGCTATGGGGATTTTATATGCTTAATCTAAATGATATTGTAGTATTGAATAAGTAATAATGAAGTACATAAATAAACCCAAAAATACTAAGCAATAAATTATGAAACCCTAGTTACAAGGAGGAGAAGAAGGTATTTAGCTGATTTGAAATCAATTATGAACTATCTTGAAGTGATGAATAGGTGAACAAGGAGAAAGCATCACCGCACAAAAGTCCGAAAAATGTAGAAATCGAGGATTAGGTTGGACAGGGGAACCCGAGAAAGGGGTAGGGGTGCCCACGGATGATATATATTGTAAACATGCACCCACGTCTTCGAGAATACTTTGAACTCCTACTTTTCGGGTTCACAATTTGTTCGATGTTGTTCATATTTTGTCGCTTATGAGGTTGCACCAAAATCACCAAGGTTGCTGAAACCTATAATGAAATTTGAACTGTAAAATCCTTAAATAGACATAAAATCCCAAAAATAAAGATGTAAAATGAGGGGTCAAACTGTCCTCAACTGTCACAATGGTGAACTTACGATTGAGCATTGCACTACATCTCGAACCCAATGTAGTTTTTTGTGTGTATACAGAATCATTCCCTAGGTGGATCTTATGTGTGTCGCACTTGATAGCGAGAAAATAGCTAGATGTAAATAAATATAATAGATGTGTGTGTGTGGAATAGAATGAACTTCCCTCCTATGAAATATATGTAGAATAACCAGCCCTTGTGTCCCTTGGATGGTGCTAGATGGATGTTTTGATGCTCTTAGATGCTTGATGGATGCAACCTTAGGTGGTGATAACTAATGCTTAGTGCCTGGTCCTTTATTATGATCACACAAAATTATATTTATATGCTTCCTTTTCTTGAATTTCATAAGTGACCCCAAAAATGTCTCGATGTTAAAAATATAAGATGCTTAAATGGCTAGAAAATACCCAAAAGATGTAAACAAAGTACAAAAGGGTTAGGGGCACCCAAAGGGGACAAGGGCGCCTAACGCTAGCATCCTCTGGCCGGGCGCCGGTGTCTAGGATGATAAATGCCAAAGTATAAAAAGTAATACTAAACAAGTAAGGGTGTAATACCAAAATTAACAACAAAAATTGAATAAAGGTGGCCAAAGACATGGGTTAATTAGTACTTTTCTTACTTAGGAATCATATGAATAATATTATGCGAGACATGAATAGATAATTACCCAAATTGTGTGATTTTTGTATACATTTTCACTCCGAATCTCACATGAGTGTCTCAAAACACTATCCTCATGTTCTCCATACCTTGACCATGCTCATCCATCTTCCTCATGCCTTCATTCCATCATACCAAGCCATCATGTTAACTAGGCCTCTTAATTAGGCCATCTAGACCAAACAACTTGCATTATTTCCACTCATGCACACTTATGCACACCATACTTGACTGTACCACATAATCACATACCTTCTAAATAATTTAGGAAAGCATCATGAGATATTATCATATCACCATCAAGCTTTTACAAGTCACTAGCTATTCAAAAAACCACGCCTTACCGAGTGATCTCAATCATGCCACACCTTGTTTTCCCATGTCATCATCACTATAAGTAACCTCTTACAATCCTAATCATCCTCATTTTTCATTAATGATCCTTTTACATCTACTTTTAATAAGGGTTATTTGATTGCATGCTCTTAAAATCAATATCTTTATATTCCTTATGTTTTCTCTCAAAACATATGTTAACTTGTTCAAACGTTGAGATGTTTTTAATTCATAAATGATTTTGATGGAACATATGAATCAATATTACAATCAGCCACCACCGTAATAAAATTCACTTCATTTAGATACAAACAACCCAAATTCGCATAATTTGGCCATATAAGGCCTCAATTCAAGTTTTTACATCCCAACAAGGCATGCACCCAATGAGATTTGAACTGGGGTAGAGTGGGAAACAAACATCTAATTTACCAATCCATCAACATCTCATCAATGAAATTTCAATGATTATATGGTGTATATATTTAATTATTAATCTCAATTTACACCACTAAAATTGATAATACATAAGGATATAACTAATGAGGAATGTTGGAATTAATAGAGAACAACTAATTTATTAATCTTTTTGTCAATTCTAGATCTAACATGAAAAATAAAATGGAAATTGATAAATAATATCGGCATGTTGTTGTTGCCATGTTGGAAGCAAAATGGACTAAGAGGGGGAGGGTGAATCAGTCCTTCAAAACCTTTAACTAATTCAATTTAACTTGCATAAACCATTTACCATTCAACCATGCATTAATGTGAGCTTAACAACTTATAAAAATCATTCACATGAGCATAACCATGAAATATTACACAAGAACATGAGATGTAAGTGGGAAACCCTCAAGGGGAAGAAAACCCATTGAAAAATTTGATTATATTACACAAACCAAAATACTTTCATGAATATGACACATCACACAAGATTTGTTTAGTGAGGCACTAACCCCACAAGGAGCACCAACCCCTATTTAGCAAGGCACCAAACCTACAAGGAGGCTATAACCCCTAAGGTGATCAAGCACCAACTCAAACACCTAGAAATGGATGATCAATGATGATATTCTTCTCACACAACTGATAGTGATCCAAGTTCAGCTCCAAACACACCAAACCCTCATCAAATTTTTCTCTCCTAACTCGCTCAATTCTTCTTCTTTATGGAATAATTTGATCAATCACTCTTGTTTCTCTGCTTCTCAAATCTCCTCAAAATTCACACACACTCTCATCTATGTCTTGATGCCTTTAAACCACTTTCACTCTCACACTTAGCTCACACTTTTTTCCCTCTCTCACAACTATTTTAAAACAAGCAAATGCATACACTTAAATACATGACTCAACTCATAAACATAACTAGGTCGGCCATAATCCCTCAAGGTAAGTCATTGAAAATTAAAAATAGACCTACACACTCATATAAATCAACATGAAAGACCCATATGGGTCGGAAATGCACCAAGACAACCAACAAGCACAACTAGGCCTAAAAGGATAGTTTCTCCTTCACCGAGCACTCCATGACCTCCAAGGGATTCATCTAGATTTTTCATGCCTCTAAAGGATCCAAACATTTAAAAAAATCCTCTCAACATCCTTCACAGGCTCAGTAAAATCTGCACCATTCAATTTCTTCAAGTCACCACCGAGTAGGATTGTTTCCTATTCAAATTAAGCACCTCCAACAATTGGCTTACAAGTATGAAGACAAAAATCACATAAAAATAAATAAACTATGGAATTTTAACACTAAATGGAAATAAAATGACATTAATATCATCAAAAATCATGTTATACCTCATGAATCAACTCTTAGACTATCTAAACCACTTTCTCCTTTCTACAACTTAAAGCGCCCGTAAACCTGGTTTTACTATCTTGACCATCTCACACACTTTGTGACAGTTTAAAGCTCTATAAATTCATGTAATAGGATAAAATTTCATCCCTATTCACTCTCCAATGGATATCCATCATCAGATAATCCAATATATTGGTCTTTCAAACCAATCTTCAGACCAAACCCTTGTTGTCCTAAACTAGTCAAACTAGGTCAACTTGTGACCTTCTTCATGCCACCTCAACTAACTTTCAGAGATAAAAAAATGCATCCAAAACATCATATGAGATGTCTAAAACACCTCTAAGGTCATCAATCATCATCACCAAGTCCACAAGTGCTTTAGAACTTCCATTCTCCACGACTTTGAAAATTATCCATTAGCCCTAAAAACCAGTCTTCATGTTTTGACCTGTGCAGACCATAAATTAAATTTACCAAGATGTTAAATGAATTAAAAATTTATAATGTCTCCCCAAAACTTACAACACCAATTATTTCATAGGTCAAATGGAAAATTTGTGATAAAACTGAACTTTCATAGAAATAATCACTTTTGAGTAAGCTCCACTAATTGTCATGACTCCAAACCAAAACCATATAAAAGCTAGGAGAGTCCTCTCCATCATCCAATCATTACATTTGATGATTCAATGCATCCAAGGAACATACTAATAATATTTTCTCCATCACTCAAGAACTAGGGTTTCAAACTCATAAAAAGAATCTTACCTTTTTAGCGATCATTTATAAATTTTAGACCTCATTTGATCTCATTCTAAAGTAGATATCTTCTTAACTCCATGCCTCAAAAACATGAAATGATCAAGGTCCCAGGAAAACATCATATGTGCCAACGAAGAAGATTTATCTCACTTTGAATTAGAAAATGCACTCTCTCGATCTTGGTAGGACTAAAAACATCATAACTTGAAAAATATTATTCATATCATCTTAAAACATTTCCCAAAGCACCAGGAAAACCTATAATAACATATCCAATGCTCAAATTCTCATAAATATAACTACATCTTCTTAACCACTAATACTTTCCGAACTAGGTCCTAGGAAATAAGTCTAGTTCAAACCTAGACAATGAAGAAAATATCATACCTCTGCTTCTAAGGTCTCCAAAAGGACCTAACACACTAAAGAAAACATGTATCATTCCTCTACATGCCCTCATGGGCATGTGCAAATCTCTAAAAATCATTCTCATGCTCCATTTTGCCTCCAAGCACCTACACTAGGTCTAGACGATCACCTATAAACCAAGCTCAAAATTGTATCTACTGATTAAGCTAAATGGGGATTTTATATGCTTAATCTAAATGTTATTGTAGTAGTAAATAAGTAATAATGAAGTACATAAATAAACCCAAAAATACTAAGCAATAAATTATGAAACCCTAGTTGCAAGGAGGAGAAGAAGGTACTTAGCTGATTTGAAATCAATTTTAAACTATATCTTGAAGTGATGAATAGGTGAACGGGGAGAAAGGATCATTGTATAGAGGTCTAGAAAAATGTAGAAATGGAGGATTTTTCTAGACAGGGGAACCCAAAAAGGGGTAGGGGTGCCCACTTTGGTGCTATATATTGTAAACATGCACGAGTCTTTGAAAATACTTGGAACTCCAACTTTTCAAGGTCATAAGTTATTTGATGTTGTTCATATTTTGTCACTATGAGGTCACACCAAAATTGCCAAGGTCACTGGAAACCTGTAATGAAATATGAACCTGTAAAATCCTTAAATAGACATAAAATCCCAAAAAATAAAGATGTAAAATGAGGGTGAAGCTGTCCTCAATTGTCACGATGATTAACTTATGACTAATGTAATGAACCATTACACCAAAACCTCGAGGCGTTAGTGAAATCCACACATGAGGATCATAACATCCCACCACACTTCCATAGCCTGGACCCCGGGCTAGATTTGCACGCCCATATAGCGGGACCACACCCTGCCCTATACGAGCCCCGAGCGAACACTGCAATGCCGACGTAGCTACCCGTGTCGGGACTCGAACCTGGGTGGTCACTCTGATACCAAATGTAATGAACCATTACACCAAAACCTCGAGGCATTAGTGAAATCCACACATGAGGATCATAAAAACTAAGCATTGCACTACATCTTGAACCCAATGTAGTTTTGTGTGTGTATACGAGAATCATGCCCTAGGTGGGTCTTATGTGTGTCACACTTGATAGCGAGAAAATAGCTAGATGTAAATAAATATAGTAGATGTGTGCATGGAATAGAATGAACTTCCCTCCTATGAAGTGTATGTAGAATAACCAGCCCTTGTGTCCCTTGGATGGTACTAGATGGATGCTTTGATGCTCTTAGATGCTTGATGGATGCAATCTTAGGCGGTTGTAACTAATGCCTAGTGCTTGGTCATTTATTTATTAGAATAAGGGTAAAGTGAGGGTTTTAGAAGGTCCCACAACCTTGTACAAAAAGCCCGGTGGCTAGATCAAGTGATGAGGATTACATTTAGAGAAACCCAAGAAAATTCCAAAAAAAAACAACCGAAAACCGAACATAATGAAAAGAAAAATAAAACAAACATAAAAGGAGCTTCCTCAGCTCATTAATGGTATGCTTAGCATGGATGGAGCCTAAATCTTTGGCCAGATGATCAGTAAGAGTGATTATTTTAGATTAATATTTGGTGATGATAGCCCTAGTGTTATCTATGAAAATTTCCCAAGCTTTAAGGACAGAGAAGGAACGTTGTAGCTTGGCTAGGATGGAAGCCACCAATTCAACTTGTCGGTCTTCAGGTTGGTTACTAGTGTCATCAGCAGTTCCATCAACATCCCCCGCGATGTCCCCAGTCGCGGTGTCTTCCACTTTTGAAGGAGCTTCCATCTTGGTATCTTGGGGATGATCCCTCTATCAACCCTGATAAAATTTTCAGTATCACTCTATAGATTCAGCCCCTCCTCATTCGGCTCCTCATCCATGTCAACCAGACCCGATTCAGGGGAGTCAAGATACAACTTAGCTAAACCCAGCAGAGCATCTGAAAGATGGAGCTCCAAGCTAGAGACTAGGGAAGAAGCAATAACCACAACATCAACATCAAGAAGGATGAGGAAATTCTGTCCAGGAGAATGAGGATGACTAATGGGGGATACAAGGGGGAAAAAACCCACGAGGGAGGAACCCACGATTGCCACCTCAGAATCGGAGTCAAAGGAGACTTGTAGGTGGTGGCACTTGCTAGAAGTGGGATGGGAAGTAGGGGATGGAAGGGGAGAAGAGGTGGGGGTACGGCGGGACCGACCAGACTTGGAAGGGAAATGAGCAATCTCAGCAAGAGAAGTAACACATTTGAAGAGGAGGTAAAGGAGGCCCTGATGAAGAAAGGGGCCTTCTCCCTCCCTAACAAGATTTAAAGAATGCTCAAGAGACTGGAATAGAAAGGCAACGAGATTGATTTTCTTCCCCAGCAAAGGTGAGAAAGAATGAAGAAATGGGGCCCGAAGACCAACCTATATCACCCATCGATGGTGAAATATCTCATAATTACTTCAGTGACCCTATCCCAAGGGGGAGTAGGGATTCCTGAACATAACTAGAAAGATACTTGGCTGGCTTCTCACCTTTGTCAATGAAATCCTAGAGCTCCACTTGCAAGGACCTCTTGAAGTAAACTACCCCAGAGGTTGGAAGGCCAGTCACCGAGGCAATGGCGTTGGTGGAGATGGTGAAAGAAGTATTTCCAATTTGGACTCTACCACATGACCAGGTAGCCAGGGCACCATAAGAAACCATGGCCGAGTACCCAGTCATTCTTTCCAGGAAAGTAGTTACACCATTGTCCTTGAGAATATTCCAGACTTCCTGGTCCTCCATTAGTTCAGTGCAAGAAGTTGGTTCGATCCTTTTGAGTTGCCCACCCATGGTGATTATCCCATGGCAATGAATAGAGGTGAGGGGATGTGAGTTGGCTTTAAAAATATCACGTAAAATGTGGGAGTCATTCACGTCATCAACCCTCCTGAACCTGTTATGATTGTGATGTGAAAGTGTGCATCTCAAAACTAGATCCACGAGTGAAATAACTCTCATCCCACATGCTCAGCTCTCATGAGACCGTCGTATCATCATTATGAGATAATCATGACCACCGCCCTTATTAAGAGTGGGGTTCTTTTTGTTTAGCTTGTTGACATAAGGAACAGAAACCCACCACCACAGTAAGTTAGCTAGAAAAGGAGTAGTCATTCTGAGCAATTTGAAGGAGATCGACAGGAAAATTTCCTAACCAAATTTGTTGAGTGTCAAGGAGGACACCAATGTTGGCCATGCAATCAGCCACCTTATTCCCTTCATGGAAGATATGTTGGAATTTGATCTGCTGGAAGTTCCTTTGAAGAAGACAGATATCAACAATAATGTTTTTAATAGACCATTGTCTAGGGTCATCCGAATTAAGGAGATTTATGATATTGAGAGAGTCACTTTCCATAATTAAAGGCTCATTGCCAATTTGGAGAGTCAGCTCCAGCCCCTTGAGGACTGCTAAGGCTTCAGAGCGATGGTTGGTCCCCATGCTAAAATTAGCTGCAATAGCCACAAGAGGGAAACCAGAAGAATTGTGGAGAATCACACCCCCTAGATTTCCCTGGGTTACCTTTAGAAGCACCATCCGTGTTAAGTTTCAACCAGCCAAGGGGGGAGGGAGCCACCGAATAGCAGAGTGAGCTAGGGACGAGGGTTTAGCCATGGGAAGGATTCGCAATCCACTGACACCATTCCATGTTATTACAAAACTAGATTTTTTGCGATATTTCTTCCATAAGAAACTATTTAGATTATCTTGGAAGAGTATAGCAATATGGTTGGCCACCCTATCGGAGTTCCAAACATTGGTCTTTGAAGATTCTCCTATTTCTTTCCTTCCAGATGCCCCAGAGGCCGTGAGGGAGGATAAGTTTCCAAGCCAGGGAGAGGGTCGGGTGTGAGAAGGGGGAACACCATTGATTGAGGGTATCATGAATGGATTCGGGGAAATTCAGACAACACCAAAATGTGACAGAAGCCAATTCCAGATAGCTTGAGAAAAGGGACAGTGAAGAAGGAGATGAGAGGAGGACTCCAAAGCTTTGCAGCAAAGAACACATCGAGTGGGAAGGGAGAAGCCTCTCCTCTTTAAGTTCTCACCCGAGAGGAAAGCATTCTTGAAGGAGAGCTAGGAAAAGAAGCCAATTTTGGGAATAGTCTCTTTGGGCCAAATTTTGTAGAGAGGAGGTCCAGAGCTGGTCCGGGCTTTGAATCATAGGCAGCTTTAATGGAGAAGGATCCGAAGGGGAGAGGGGCCAAATACAATCATCAGCAGGTAAGGAGAAAGGAATATAGAGAGAGGATAGTGCAATTCTCATATTTGTTTAAACACTGACTCGATGCTCGTTGATACCCAACCAATCTGGGATATCCCAAGAGGGAATTGAATTCGTCAATCTCCAGTAACCAAAAATTGTCTTGCCATGGCGATTGATGAGGGTTCTTTTGATAGAGTCCCAAACAGGGTTTAGGCATAGAGGTTTTTCCCCAATCCACCAATCCAACCAGAAATCTATTAATCTACCATTCCCCAGCCGCCACTTGGTGCCAATACGCAAAAGAGGAAGCGAGCTAGTGATCAAGTTCCAAATAGCCGAGCCACGGGGTGGGGAGGAGAGAAGGAAATATTCCTCTTGAGACAAATATTTGGTTCTCAACAGCTAAGCCAGTGAGAGTTACCATGAGCCACTTCCTAACCAATTTTAGCTAGCAGGAAACATTCATGTCAGCAATCTGTCTAATCCCAAGACCTCCCAGACTGGTCGGCTTACAAACTTCATTCCAAGAGACAAGGTGTATCGCTTCTTGTCCTCCACACCCGACCATAGAAATTTATTTTGGATTCTCTCAACAATTGATATCACTGAGGAAGGCATTTTGAGTAAAGACATAAAATAGATAGGTAAACTCTGAAGAGTAGCTTTAACCAATTGAAGTTTTCCTACCTGACTTAGAAGGGCACCTTTCCAAGCTACTAGTTTTTGGTATCTCTCAATGACTGGATTCCATAGATTTTTAGTTTTATTTCCCTTGAAAAGGGGAATGCCAAGATAGGAGGAGGGTAAATCCACAATTCTGCAACCAAAGATGTCAACAATCCTCCTTTGAGTTTGAGGAGGGGTGTTTAAGAAGGATATACTGCTTTTGGTGAAGTTAATCAGTTGTTGAGAGGCAATTTGGTAGTTTTCTAAAATTTCCTTGAGGGCACGAGCTTCAATCACCAAGGCGGCACTCAAGAGAAGGGTATCATCCGTAAATTGGCTATGAGTGGCAGCAGGGGAGCTAGAGGTGATTTTTATACCAGAAATGACAGACTGACTCTTGGCAGCCTCTAAGGCTCTGCTGAGGGTGTCCGCCATAAACAAGAAGAGGAAAGGAGACAGAGGGTCCCCTTTCCTAATACCTCTACTATTTTTGAAGAAGCCGACCAGGATGCCATTTATGAGGATCAAGAAACAAGGGGTAGCAATGCAAGAAAAAATCTAGCTACACCATCTATTGTCAAAACTGTAGCTTTTCAACACCCGGATCAGGAAAGTCTAGTTGACTCTATCAAATGCTTTTTGCATGTCTAATTTGAGGATCATTCCTGTAGACTTGAATGCTTGAGTAAAGTGAATGGCTTCATGAACTGTGATGATACCCCCTTGGATAAAGCAACCGCTGATGAAACCATTTTGATGCGGTGTGATGAGGTCATTCATCAAGGGTTTAAGTCTAGTAGCCAACATCTTGGTGATGATTTTGTAGGAGGTGTTACATAGGTGATCATCGAACTTAGCAACAAATTTAGAGTCAAGGGATTTAGGGGCAAGAGTTATGAAAGTAGTATTCCATTCTTTCATAAGGGAGTTGCTTAGCTAGAATTCATTTATTGTGTTAAAGAGATATTACTTGATGATCTCCCAGAAAATTTGGAAGAAGGCAGCAGGGAAGTCGTCGGGGCCTGGAGCTTTGTCACCTTTCATGGTGAAGACCACTTTGTGAATTTCCTCCATAGAGAAGGGCTTTGTTAAATTTCCATTCATATCATCAGAGACTAATTTAGGAATGTGTTGAAGCATCTTGGACATAGCTTGCTCATTGGGGGGATTCTCGGCCTAAAGGAGATTAGAATAAAAAGAGACTAATTCATTAGAGATATCAATGTCAGAGGTTAATAAATTACTTGTCGGGGTTAGCAGTTCTCTGATTTTGTCTTTGCTTTTGTGTTTAGAAGTTGTAATGTGGAAGAATTTAGTGTTACGGTCTCCCTAATCAAGCCAAAGCGCTCGTGATCTCTACTTCCAATAGGTCTCTTCTTCTTTCAGGATGTTATGGAATTCACTGAGAAGAGATTTTTCTTTCTTATGGAGATGTTCGATCTTCCTTCTGCCTCCACCAGGGCTGAAATGTTAGCTATTTCCTGAGTCAGCTTTTGTTTATGCATTTTGATGTTGTCAAACACCTTGCCCTTCCAGATCTTAAGTTTTTTTATTTCCTTGAGCTTACTGGAGAACTTGAACATATTAGAGCCCTTAATTTTGATGTCCCACCAGCTCTTAATAAGAGGGTCTAAATGATTGTTTTCAAGCTAGGAAAGCTCAAATCGAAAGGAGGATTCTTTATGTTCATCTTGTTGTTGGCACATAGAAGCAAGGGGCTATGGTTAGATGCCACACGAGACAAGGAACTGAGGAAAAAATTGGGGTAAAGAGAGATCCAATCCAAAGATCCCATAGCCCTATCTAGTCTGCTTTGAATATGATTTCTGCCCACTTTGTGGTTGGACCAGGTAAAGGAGGCACCATGTAGGTCCATATCTAAGAGTGTCTCCTCACGTATGAAGTCAGCTAGAGCTTCTCCTTGTTTTTAGATGGGTAGAGAGTGTTGTTGAAGTCTCCCATAATGAGAACAGGAAAATTGCTGCAATTTTTTATGAAATTTGAAATGTCCTGCCAGAGTCTTTCGCATTGGGTTTCCAAATTAGGGGCATAAACATTGATTGCTATCCAAGTAGAATCAGAGCCTACCTCTTGGAAGAGCATGCACAAAAATTGGGGTGCTGTAGAAGGCAATCACCTTTGAGAATTTTGGGATCCCAGAGAGTGCATAAGCCTCCCAATTTCTGTAGAAAGTTGGGATGCAAAGGAAGCTGCAGGCCAAATTTTCAAGAGACTGTCATCCTTTTTAAGTTTGGTTTCTTGAAGCATAATAATATCAAGAGAGTGGTTAAATTTCATATCCTTGAGGACCCTTTGTTTTTGCAGAGAGTTAAGACCTCTTATGTTCCATGAGATCACCTTCATTTCTTGGATTTGGGTTTACTCCCCACAACCATGGGGATGGTGCTCTAGGTTCCTTGGGCCACATTTAGGGTTGATTCTTGCTGAAGCTTGACATTTCCAAGGGTATGTCCATGAAATTTCTCCATTCCAATATCAGGTTTCTTGTAGTTACTTTGGGTCATGCAGAGGTTAAAGTTGTCTTCAGAGGTTTGAGTGGAGGGGGAGATCTGGGAGTCAGAGAGGGAGAAGAAAGGAGGACTGGGGGGTGGTGCCAGTAGGAGGAGGCTCGAGGAAAGGTTGGGGAGAGGAGGGAGGGATAGAAGAAAGATGGAGGGGGAATGTGAAGGCAGAGAAGGGGAGTAGAAGCAACCACTGAGGGGGGAACAACCATCAAGGAGGGGAGGGGAAGCAAGGGGAACCTCCGTGGGAATAGAGATCATAGTGGAAAGAGGCTGGGGAGAGGGGTAACCATGTTAGAGTCGTTAGTGATCTCGCCTTCCTCAAGGAGAGAAAAGGGGTTGGAAGTAGGGATGGTCGAGCCTCTTCGGGAATCATCTTCAGAATATATTTCCCTTTTTTCTTGGGAGAGGCTTCATGGGATTTGGGCTTAGGCTGAGGCTTAGTGGGGCATCTAGATGCTCTGTGGCCGATGCTTTTATAGATGGAGCATGCTTATGGAATATATTTGAATTCAATGGGTTTGCGTCCATGTTCCAAAATCTAATAAGAGCTCAATTGATTTTGGGAGTGGGCAACTGACATCAGCATTGACACGAAATGAGCATGAATGAATCTAGTTTTAGCCTTGGTGGCTGGTCTATTGCTATTAGAGAACCCATAGAAAGAGCAATACCTTTGATAACCGCAGGATGCCAGAACTCCAGGGGAAGACCTGGTAGATGAACCCATATTGGGGCCTGAGTCATGGTTTTGAGAGCGGGTTGAAGCTAGGCGACCATTTCCTGATGTAGAACCCTCTTCTGCCAAAAAACCAAGGACCACCTAGAAGAGCTCGAGCGAAGTCTTCCTTCAAGATAAATGAGAAAATAATGAATCCGTTTGGCATCACAGCTATTTCAGAGCGCCACAAGGGTTCCATTTCATGCGGGCCCATTTTTTGATATCTTCGAGGGGGTCTAGGACCCATCAGCTTACCCACTAGGGACAGATCTCTAGAGGCAGCAACCTCCTCTGTGATGTGAGAGGGGATATGAAGAGAGAAGGACCCATCAGAGAGAATCGAGACAACTTGTCTGAATGGGCTGTAGAAGTGGACCCTTCCACTACTTTTTTCCATGCCTCGAGGGGAGGCTTAGGAGATAGGGCCCCAGATTTAGCAAGGTGGTAATCTCAATCTGAACTAGAAGGTTCCAACATCGAGCCAACACCAGAGGATGTAGGGAATTCAAAATTCAACAAAGGTAAAAAGTGCTCCCAAAGTGCTTGGTCCTTTTTATGATCACAAAAATTTATATTTATATGCTCCCTTTGCTTTAATTTCATAATTAACCCCCAAAAATGTTGAATATAAAAAATATAAGATGCTTAAAAGGATAGAAAATACCCAAAAGATGTAAATAAAGTACAAAAGGGTTAGGGGCACCCAAAGGGGACAAGGGCACTGATGCTAGCATCATGGTGGCGGTAGTGTCAGGATGATAAATGCCAAAGTGTAAAAAGGAATACTTGAATAGGTAAGGAGTAATTTTCTTACTTAGGAATCATATGAATAATAGTATGCAAACATGACTAGATAATTACCCAAATTATGTGATTTTGTGTATAAATTTGCACTCACGAAACTCACTTGAGTGTCTCAACACACTATCCTCATGTTCTCCATACCTTGACCATGCTCATCCATCTTCCTCATGCCTTCATTCCAGCATATCAAGCCATCATGTTAACTAGGCCTCCTAATATGGCCATCTAGACCAAACAACTTGCATTATTTTCACTCATGCACACTTGTACACACCATACTGACTATACCACATCATCACATACCTTCAATAATTTAGGACATCATCATGACACCTTATCATATCACCATCATGCTTCTACAAGTCACTAGCTACTCAAGAAACCATGCCTTACTAGGTGATCTCAATCATGACATCATGAACTCATGCCACACCTTGTTTTCCCATGTCATCATCACTAAAAGAAACCTCTTACACTCCTAATCATCCTCCTTTTTCATTAATGATACTTTTACATCAATGAAAACACATCAAGCACTCACATGCCAACATGTCATTGATGTCAAATTGTGATGATGAATGTGGTGTTATCATGGATGTCTAAGGTGTCATTGATTTCAAAAGGGAAAGGGCATGAAGGTTGATTGGTAGTGTCATGTGTTGATTTGAGTTGCTTAAGTAGATGACATGATGTCTTAAGGTATCTTAAGTAGGTGTTGGCTTTACGAGTGATTCAGATGTGTGGTAGTGTTTTGGTGATGTTGTGGCGGTGTCTTGATGTGTGTTAAAGGCTCTCATATGTGTGAAAGTGTGGAAAATTCATGAAGAGTTCAGCATTGATGATACAAACATGTTTAATTTGCTTGGTTTTAAAGTCTAGTCAATGGGATGAGGTAGGTCATGATGGGTTACAAGTATGTACAAGATTCTTGAGGTTGGTAAGTTCATGGATAAGATCAAAATGATGAGAAGTAATACTCACAAGTGTCTTTGAGTGTAGGTACATGTCTAAGTCATGTTTTCTATGTCTTAATCTCTAGATGTTAGAATGAGATTGTTTGGGAAGGTTTCAGCATGGGTATGTAAATTTCATAATTGTAAAATATGTAGTAGGTTGTTCTTGAGGTGTGGACCAAGTTTCAGGCTTTGGATTGTAATTTTGAGAAAAATATTGTGTTTTTTCATCTATCAATTTCCTAGAATTGAGAAACCAAGCTCAATATGGAATGTTTGATGTTCATTGGCACGTTTTAATTCTAAATAGTATGCTGAGATCTTTAGGTTAGTTGATGAAAGGTCCTAAGATGATGTTCCAAGCATTAGTTCAGATTTTAAGAGGAGGGCCTTATGAACAATCGTTAAGAAGGTAAACAACTTTTAAACCCTCCTTAAACCCTAGTTGAAATGCGATGGAGAATAAATTGATCATTATGGAACATAATGTATTTTTTGACCTTGGTTAGTGATTGGAGGTTGTAGAGGAATCCTTCAAATTTCTCCATGTGGTATTTAGGTGTCATGATAGTGTGTGGACCCCACAAAAATTTGTAAGTTTCTAAAGATGATGTGTTTCTTCCAAGTTTATCACTAGACATGTTGAATAAATTTTTTTAGGGATTATGTAATTCATTATTCATGTTTTGTGTGTTTTTAGATCATTTTTGAGCCCTTGGAGGTCTATTGAAGTCTAATTTGCAAGACTAGTTTTGGGGTGAAAATGACAGCTTTGGTGGTTTGGTGGTCTGGTTGCAGAGGTGATTTGATGGTGTTTCAGTCTAAGTGATGGTGTCTTATGAATTTTTTTATGACCTTGAGGTCATGATATTTCCATCCATGTATCACACTTTAATGGTTTATGTGATTTGATGTTGGTTTTGCTTTATTCTTTGAGGATTGGTTTGTAGGTCACAGACCTAGTGAGGAGAGTTGCTCCAAATGGTGGTGCCATTGTTTGAGATGATGTTGTAGAGTTTTATAACCATATTGGAGGTTTATATAATAGCTAGAAAACATTTATAAGTGTTTCTTAAAAAAATTAATAGCTATGTAGGCCCAAGTTGTCTTGGTTTTGGCGAGAAGGTGTTTGGTTGCAATTATGCCTCTCTTAGTCCTAATGGAGAATTTGTGTTTTCACATGCTATTTATGACCTCAGAAGGTGTATGAATGGGGTTATTATGATTTCATCACGTTTTTTTAAAGTTATTTGAAATATAAATTTTGATCTAGATGGTGTTTTTTTAATCTTAATTCATGTATATAAGCAATGTGAAGAAGGCTTATTTGGTGTAGAGAGAGGGGATCAAAAGTGTGACCTATATGGTAGAGTATAGAAGGTGTGGATGGTATTTGTGATTATAATAAGAGATAAAATAATATTATAGTATAGATGGTGTGATTTTATTGAATAATTAGTTCATTAGACGTAATTAACTTGGAAGATAAGATCTTCAAAGTGAGTAAGGCTAGAAGGTGGATTTGAAGAAGATTGAAGAAGGGAGAACTTAATAGAGTCATTGTCGGTTGTTGTAACAACATTCCAGAGGTGAAAAAAAAATCAGATGGATTTATTTGGTGTCGATTCATCTAAGGGTTGGTTCCTCTTTATAGGGTTAGTGTTCCTTGTGGGGTTAGTTCCTCACTAAACCTAAGGGTTAGTGCTCCTTTTTGGGTTGATGATCAACTAAATTTGATTCATGTCTATACTAAATGTTTTTTCAGTGATTTTTTTCTTCCCTTTGAGTGTTTCCCACTTATATCTGGTGTTTAGGTGTTCTTATTGTGCATGCTCATGTGTTTGGTTAATCATTGTTTAATCTATATGTTGATGAATGTTTGGTGAATGCATTGAATGGTTGATGGATGTTAATGCTTAAGTGAATGAATATTTTAAGGAAAAATGATTAACCCCCTCTCATTAGTTGTTCTTCCAAAAATTGACATCATATCGGTACATCTGAAGTAATATTAACAAGCTTGAGGTGATCCTTGAAGCACAAGAGAGCCAAGAGTTGAGATATTTAGTTAAAGTTCTTGAGGAGAATATATGTACCTTGAAGGGTGACATGGTCAAAGAATCCAAGAAGGATGAAGAAACCATCAAGGATCTCAAGAATCAGTTAGAGGATGCATGTACAAGTTTGAGATCAAAAGAAGATGAGTGTGACCAGTTGAAGAACAATTTATGCTCCTTAGAGGTTGATCATGAGAAGTCATCAGAGGTTAGTAATATTCGTTTTTATGATGATGGGTTTTTTTTCAATGAAGAGGGTGAGGTATAATTAAGAGAAGAATTGGTGTTTCATAGAAGGAAGAACCTCAAATTGGAATCAGAGATCAAGGACTATGAAAAATAGGTCAGTAACATGAGTGTTGAGCATGATCATATCCTTAAAGAGATGGAATCTCATGTTGAGGTTATGATAACAAGCCTAAATTCCAAGAAGGATGAATGTAACATGTATGAATGAGAAATGAGGTATTTAAAGGAAGAGTTGGAGTGGGTATCCAACAGGTTGAAGTTTTATGAGAGGTTTGAGAAGAGCACTGAGGCTATAAATGGTATTTTGAGTAGGAAAAAGTATTCTTATGACATGATAGGTCTTGGATTCATTAGGGACATCAAGAAAATTTATATAGGTGACAATGTAGGTCTTGAAGATCAAAAGGAGAATACTAGAGCAAGCAAGGTCAATATCATGAAGTCTAATTCAGTAAGGCAGCCTAATGTCATGAGGTATGCAAGTTCTTTTCATGGTTATTGTTATGCATGCAATCAATATGGTCATAGAGAAAAGGATTATAGGAGTTTTTCAAAAGTGAGTATCCATGGAGTAATGGAAAAAATCACATTCTTCATCATTCAAGAGGTATGCATGATGTTGTTTGTTATAAGTGTCACCAAGAAGTTCATATTGTTAGGTTTTATCTCTATGAGTCATCAAGGAATGTCACGAAGGTTGATGCTCTTATAGTCAAGAAGGTATGTATTCCAACGTTAGTCAAAGAGGAATAAAGTATGATTAAGGTTGTCAAGAAGTCATATCATGTAGATATTGTAGATGGAGTAAAGATCAAGGATCAAAAGACAATCATGCCTAATCAGTCTTCAAGTCTAGAAGGAAGGTTTTCCATGATTAAGAATAAGCCAAAATTCATGTGTGTTTGACAGAAATCAAGTCAGTAGAGGAAGAAAATGAATATTCAAACATCAAATCAATGATGTCAGCCAAGAAGTGCAAGAGGATTCTAAAAAAGGACAATCTATCTCAAGCTAAGAAAGTGATGGAGATCTGGGAATCTCCTAAGTTCATGGTATCCTAAAGTGTCCTAAGAATTTGGGGTGTCTTCATCAAGCTTCATGAATACCTTAGTCATTCATGAGAAATAATGAAGTCTTGTTGGAATCATCATGTTTCTTGTGATAGCTATGTAATAAGGTCAATGCAGATTATTAAGGTAAGTTTGGTGACATTTTTTAGTTCATTCCATATGTAGTTGTGCTATGAAGGCTTGCAAGGTTGGATTCATGTTGATGACTTAATGTAATTGTGTGAAGACTATTGAGATGTTACAAGGTAGATATATGAAGACCTAGCAAGATAGCATGATTCAAGAAGCTGTTACAAGGTTGGAGTCATGAAAAGGATATGAAGACTCGTGGAGTGTTGTTTAAGGTTATTTAACATGTTGAAGACCTGATTCGAAGAGATCCGAGTATGAATGATAGTTAAGAATACTTGAACATGCTTCAAAACCTATGAGTTGCATGAAAAAATTGTGAAGGCCTAGAGGGTTATGAAGACCTAAATGAATCCATTAAAGTGATTTTTAGGGTTACAATAAAAATTTAAAGTTTGTATATCTTGATAAGATTTTGGTTTTGTTGTGTTGTTGTGATGCTAAGAAGATTACAAGCTTGTTTAAATCATTTGAATTGTTTATCTTTGTTGAATATTTTTAGTTTTTGTGAATTAGTTAGTAGATGTGTTACAGTCATGATTGTGAAGGTTTTTGATAGAGTTGAATCAAGGAGATGTATGAAGGTCTGTAGGAAGGTTTGGAGTCATTCATGAAGTTGTGTTGTGTTATGATGGTTTTATCAGATATTGATGTTACATCAAAATATATTTTCAATCTCAATCATAGAGATATGTTTCCATTTACTTCAAGATTTATATGTTGCAATTATAATCTTTAAGATAATCTGAAGGATTGAAAGCACGTAAAATATAGTTTGAGTTGATATGCCATGTCAAAGACCTAATAATACTATGAAGAAGGTATGTTTGTGTCTTGATCTACTCTGTATCAATCATGAAGGTATTTCATAGTATTGGAATTATTAGGAAGGTTATGTAATGGCTTGAAGTGTGTCATCAATAATGAAGGACTGCAATGCTATTTGACAACTTTGAAGTTGTGTTATCACTTATTTAAAGGTATGTTGAAATGAGATGTTATCAAAATATGGTGAGTAGATAGTTTTAAGTATGATTGTGTGCATGATACTAGTTAGAGAAAATATAGATAGAGTTCTCAAAAATTTGGGTGTGCACTATTTGTTCTTTGAAGTAAGCTTGCAGATTTAAACGTCCTAGAACCAAGATAGATGCATGTTTGTATTTGTTACAGTCATAAAGATATGATTATATATGAATTGCACTAAGAAGATATCTTGGATACCTAGAAGGTAGGGAGACAATTTTATATACACGATTGAGAAAAATTTGGTGCTTTAAAGCCTAATTCAGGCTCGTATATGAATATTCATTCAAAGCATCAAAGGTGTCTTGAAGGATTTGTTTAGGTTTGAGCTATATAGCCTATATGCTTAGAAATGGTATGAAGACTATTTTAGATCCATAGGAGTATCTTTGAGACCATGATCGAGGTAATTGGAGGAAGATATTTATGAGTATTGAAGGTCTTATCAGGTATGTTGTTCATAACTAAGTAAGATCATGTATGCCGAACCAAGTTGCAAGATTTATGTTCCTTGTGTGAGTATATAGGTCCAAGGTATGATGTTTATACTTTTTTCATCTCATAAAGAAGCGAGGATATGACAAAGGTCTTTCATAGTAATGTTCGATGTGAATTCCTAGTTGTGATGTATTACATGGTAAAATTTGAGTTTTTATGGCTCATAAAGGACTGCACATCGTGGATGAAATGTGCATAAAGGTTTCTATGGTGGACTTGTTTTGTTATTTTTAGAAATATATTGGTTTGATGAATATCCTATCTATTTTGAATTATTTTTTTTCCTTGTGTGGCTTAAATCGAAGTGTTTGGTCTCAGGGGGAGTGTGGTGACTCTATTATTTGAATGAACAAGGTATGCATTGTTATTTGTGTGATTATTTCCTTGTGTATATAGGTTTGTGTTTACACATTTTATGAATTCAATATGAAGAAGATCTTAGTTCTAGTTGAGAATGTTTGACTCAGCTATGTCGGGAGCAAGAAATTTTTAGCATGTTGTTAAGCTAAGAAGAGTTGATGAATGGGAAAGTTAAGCGGAAATTGTTTTGAAAAGGTTTGGTTGGTATATAGCTTTTTAGAATTCTAGGAGATCTGAGAAGTTAGTTAAGTTGCTCCATGAGAAATTTTTAGTGACAAGGAGGCACAAGAGTCATGAAGACAAGGATGGAAGTTGCATACAATATTCTTGATAAGTTGAACAACATGACTACATGTATGGATTCATCTTAGTGGTGTCGAAATATTTTTCTTAGCTCAAGAAGGATAGTAAGTAGGTTATTTGAAGGTATGCATTTGCTAAGGGGATTTGATTTCTCTAATGTTTTCAAATCATATATGAAGAGGTAAATGGACCTTGTTTTGTTTGGTTGATGTTTCCAACCAAAATATGAGCCTAATGTGATGACAAGGGAAGAGATCTAAGTAGTTTCATACATTAATCTTTGTCATTAATGTCAAAAGGGGAGAATTAAATGATGGAACATGTGAGTATCATAGGGGGAGAATGAGCTATGTTTGTTTACCATAAATGGGTTTGCCATCAATGACAAAGGGGGAGATTATTGGCATTGTGTTATCATTGATATCAAAGTGTGACGATGAATGTGGTGTTGTCATGGATGTATGAGGTGTAATTGATTTCAAAAGGAAAATGGCATGAAGTTTGATTGGAAGTGTCATGTATTGAGTTGATTTTCTTGATGAGATGACATGATGTCTAGGATGAGAAATTTCAAAGTATTACGGGCATACTAGGCTAGAAAGATTATAATATCAAAAGTAGAAATAGAAAGCAAACAAAGATTCCTAAAGACATGGGTTGATTAGTAATTTTCTTACTTAAGAACCATATGAATATGAGTACGTGATTAGGACTATATAAATACCCAAAGTGTGTGATTTAGTGTCTACAGGTAGTGTCATGTGTTGAGTTGAATTGCTTGATGAGATGACATAATATATTGAGGTATCTTGAGTAGGTGTTAGATATTAAGAGTGGTGCAAAGGTGTTTTAGTGTTGTAGTGATGTTTTGGTGATTTCATGATGTGTTTTAAAGGCTCTTATAGGTGTGAAAGTGTGGAAAATTTGTGAAGAGCTCAACATTGATGGTGCAAGCATGTTCAAGTTACTTGTTTTGGAGGTTTAGTCATCGCGGTGAGGTAGTTCATGATGGTTACATGTGTGTGAAATTTATTTGAGCTTGGTAATTACATGGAGAGCATGATAATTATGATCAGTGACACTCACAAGTGCATATGAGTGTAGGTACAGTCTATGTCATGTTTTTAGGTTTGCACTAAGCCTATTCTTAAGCCCTAGGTGTCCAAATGAGATTGGTTGAGAAATTTTTAGAATGGGTATGGAAATTTGATCATTTGAAAAGGTGTAATAGGTTTTTATTGAGGTTTGTACCAAGTTTCAGGTCTTAGTTTGCAACTTTGAGCAAGATATTGTGTTTTTTCCTTTATCGAGCTCCTAGAATTTAGAAACCAAGCTCGATACAAAATGTTTGATGATCATTTGAATGTGTCAATTTTGAATTTTATGATGAAATATTTAGGGTAGTTGAGTAAGGTTCCTAAGATGATGTTCAAAGCATTAGTTCAAAGTTTAAGGGGAAGAGCTTTATGAACAATCATTAAGAAGGTAAACAACTTCTAAACCCTCCTTAAACCCTAGTTAAAAAGTGATGGAGAAGAAATTGATCATTATGACCTAGAATTAATTTCTTGACCTTATTTAGTGATTGGAGGTTGTATATGACACCTTTAATTTTCTCCATATGGTATTTAGGTGTCATGATATTGTGTGGACCCCACAACAATTTTCAAGTTTCGAAGAAGTTTTGTTTTCTCCCAAGTTTTGCACTAGATGTGTTGAATAAAGTGGTATGTGAGGGAGTATGGAATTAATTATTTTGGAGGTCTATTGAAGTCTATTTTTCTCGACTAGTTTTGGGGTGAAAATGGTAGTCTTGGTGGTCATGGTTGTAAAGGTGATTTGATAGTGTTTCAATTTAAGTGATGGTGTCTTATGCATTTGGTGATGACCCTGAGGTCATGATATTTCCATCTATGTGTCACAATTTCATGGTTGAGGTGATTTGATGTTGGTTTTGCTTCATTCTTTGAGGACTAGTTTTGTAGGTCACAAACCTAGTGAGGAGAGTTGCTCCAAATGGTGGTGTCATTGCATGAGATGATGGTTTAGAGTTATAGAATCCCGTTGGGGGTTGCTTTAGAAGACTTAGAAAACATGTATAAGTGGTCCTTGAATTTTTTTTATAGATATGTAGGCCCAAGTGGTCTTGGTTTTGGCGAGAAGGTGTTTGGGTGCAATTAGGCCTCTATGAGTCCTAATGGAGGATTTTTGTTTTCACATAATATTTCCAACCTTATGAGGTGTATGATTGAGGTTCTTATGATTTTTTTCATGTTATTTTAACTATGAATTATGATCTAGATGGTATTTTTATCTTAATTCGTGTATATAAGCAATGTGAAAAAGGCTTAGTTAGAGTAGAGAGAGGGGATAAAATGTGTGAGCTAGAGGCGAGTATAGAAGGTTTAAAGGGTATTTTTGACCATAAGAAGAGAGAAAATAAGATGTTTTAATATTCTATAGGGAGTTTTTTTATTGGATAAGTAGGTCATTAGACATAACCATCTTGGAAGAGAAGATCTTGAGTAAGGCTAGAAGGCATATTTGAAGAAGATTGAAGAAGGGACAGCTTAATAGAGTCATCATCAGTTGTTGTAGAAATATTCCAGAGGTGAAAAACAAATCAGCTGGGTTTAGTTAGTGTTGATTAATCTAGAGGGTTGGTACCTACTTGTATGGTTGGTGCTCTACTAAATATAGGGGTTGGTGCTCCTTGTAGGATTGGTGCTCTACTAAATCTAGGGGTTGGTGCTCCTTGTGGGGTTGGTTCCTCACTAAACCTAGGAGTTGGTGCTCCTTTTGGGCTAGGTCTCAACTAAATTTTATTCATGGCTATAATAAATCTTTATTTTATGGGTTTTCTTCCCCTTGAGGGTTTCTCACTTAAATCTGGTGTTCATGTGTTCTTGTGTTCTCATGGTGCATACTCATGTGTTTGGTTAATCATTGTTTAATCTATATGTTGATGAATTTTTGGTGAATGAATTGAATGATTGATAGATGTTAATGCTTGTGTGAATTAATGTTTTAAGGCACATTGATTCACCCATCCCTCTTATTGGTTGTGCTTCCAACATATAACTAGTGTTCTTCCCAAAGCTGTAATTTTTATTACAAATGATGAGAATAATGTGCCTTTGAATGATAATTTTGTGAATGGATCTCACACTGATAATACATGTGAAGTATAACATGATCAAGAAACTTTCTTAAATGAAATATATAGGGTTGAAAATATATCATATTTAGAAAACATGTCATGGAAAATACTAGTGAAATACTTGGAATAATGAAGGTATTATAATAATTTGCAAAGGCAAAACATAGATTAGGTGTTTTCTTATAATACCAAAATAGGTTTAGAGTTGAAGATATACCCTATAAGGTAGATAATTGATGCATAAATGCTAGTAATGATAATCAAACTATTAATATAAGAGATTTTATTTTAAAAAATTATGAACTTCATGTTCTAAGTAATTTAATTATGTAATTTCAACCAATTCCTTCGCGTGTGGTCATGTTTTGAATTTATTAAACAACCAATATTTTAGTTTTTATTACTTCTAATGTTTTTATTATTATAATTACTTCTCCTACTTCCTAACATGGTTTTTTCTCTTTTGAAGTTCCCCAATATCTCATTATGTATATAATATACCTCTTGTTTTGCAATTTTTTTCTTCTTTTAGAATTTCCTAGGCTATTCCCCATGTTGTGAATCCTTCTTGTATTCCAAATTATGCTACTTATTCTATTCGAAAGATTGACATTACTATTATGATGCATATGTTTGGTGACTTGAAAAATCAAATTAAAATTACTTATCCAAGTTATCGAAAGATAAATAGAAGGGGCGATTATAATGATATGCTTCTAACGCCTTTGTTTTATGAAGCACTTACATATCTATTTCTACTAGGATTTTTCTCCTAATATATTTTTCTCCAACGTTTTTATTTTTAAAGGAAAGATATACCCTTCTCATCTTAATAGGGCCTTTTATGAATCTTTTCTATAACTTGCACAAGATAATGAATTATTAACTAAGTTATTCATATAGATTTTGAAGGATTATGTGGTTTAATGGTTGTATACTTTACCATGTAGATCATAAATTCTCTTACAACCTTAGTTAATAACTTCTTGGATCATTTTAAAGTAAATATTGGTATGAAGTCACATTCATAAAATTAGTTCAAATCAAATACGTACCAATTAAACCATTAGTAAGTAAGTCCTTCAATGTAACATTATGGTTACCAAGATGAATTACCATCTACTTGAAAGAAAAATTCAAATTAATTTTTCCAAGTGTTTACTTTTAATTATTAAGGTAAAAATGATATTCAGTATATATAATACTTTTGATAAATGTTTTCATTATTTTGGAGACTTTAAAGTTAAAATTTTAGATTAAAATGTACTTAAGTATTGGTTAAATGCACTAATATATAATAATGTAAACTTTCTAAATAAGAAAAAATTTAATACTAGGAGAAATGAGAATGGATTTCAACCTAATAATGATGTTAAGAATATGTTAATTGCCATAGAAAAACCATCATCAATGATTGCATTAACTCAACAAAGGAAGTGTAGACAATTACTAGGCTTAGTAAAAATCCACCTATTGTTTTCAAAATATTTCTTGAGTGTGACTTGATTACTTTGTCTCTAATGAGATACTTTAGTCATTCAAGAACACTTCTTAAGGTATACATTTGGTTTTCATATAATTTTTATAACATTATTTATATAGATGTATTGTTTTGAAGCAAGATATAATATCTCATTGACAATAATCAATTTAAAGTAGAAGAAACAAACAATAATTTGAATGTATTAATAGCTCCACCAAATCAACATCTAAAAGTTTTTACTAACCCTATTCCATACCACAACCACCAAGAAAATGTCTATATGATGAATAGAAAAATAAAAGAGAAACATCAATGGTTTCTAATGCACATCCACTTCATGTATTCATTAGTGTAGTTAGTTCAATTAAGAGAAAAAAGTGCCTACTCATATTTTGTTTGATGATAATGAGATTATACATGATAGATCATACAATGAACCTTTATTAACAATATATTTCTTAGCTAGACATGTGATTTATAATAAATATTTAATCAAGCTATTGAAACCATAAATTTGGGATTGGAATATAGAAAGATGCACATACATATTATTAAATTAACATTAAACATATAGATATGGATGTGCGATAAATGATTGATATATTTGACCAACTAGGACATGCTAAATATAGTAACAATACAAGAGGATAATGTACTTAGCTTTTTAATGTTCTAGTCACTAATCTAGATTTGAAACTAGAGGGAACATGTTAAAAATATGATGTATTTGATTCATCTCCTAAATTGGGTCTTTTTTCCTTGAATCGAATCAAATAGTAAGACTAAACTAACCAACTATAACCTATATAGTTTTACATGGTCTTATCCAAGTGCTCTCTACGTCTCTATTTTATTTTTCATGTCTTCATCTTATTTTGTTCTACCCTTTTTCTTGTGATCACTTTAGATATGTGAGGACATTCTTGTAATAACAATACATAGTGATTTTGTACAAACAATTTACATTGACATGAGATGGGGAATATGGTTATGAGATTATTTAAGTTGAAACAAACATGTGCTACCTACATATCATCATGTGGAATGAAAACTCAATTGTAGTTTTCCCAACTAGTGGAAGTGTAATTTTTCTCCTTTTGAATACATGTATACAATTAGAGTTTGAACCTTGAACACTTGATAATGTTTTCTTTCACTTGGTGTTAATTACTTTTGAATTGACTTAGAATTATTTTGGATTGTCTTAGGGTGCTTAATAAATACTTAGGATCTTCTCCTAGTGTAAGGAATAAACAATAACAAGGAATCTTGCTAGATGTTTTGGAGAGGAAGACCAAGTGTTTCCTTATAACTTCCAAGTATGTGTCAAGTGAATAAATGAGTGAATTTGATTTGTATCCATATGACTCAAAGGGTAATATTTTGGACTAAGCCAACCTGGAGGAAAAATAACAACTAGAAAATTCACATTTTAAATTTTATCATTAGAAGATCGAGGACAACATCAACTAATAGGTACATAATCGACTAGATGATCTTGTCCTCTTTGGACAATTTTGTTAGGAGTAGAAAACTCAACTAATAATCTAGAATAGTATTCATAAAATATTTAAGTTGTTTTTGAATAATAGAGGTATTCGTATAGGTGTTTAAGCAGTAGAATGAGGGATTGCAATACTTAGGTTAGAGTAGGATAAATTACCAATATTAATTGTCTACAACATGGAATGGATGAAATTATGGTTGATAATGGTTAAGTTTGAATCTTTTTGTTATATAATTATCTATATTACTAGATATATAATTGATATTTTGGAATATGCCACAATAATTATTATGGGATATGATATTATAGATTCTCTATATATTCTTTTGACTTGTTCGTGAAATAACTTATCATAAGGAAAAATTAGTGGTTTTCACCAATGGTCAAGGACTAGGTCCCTCCTCTTGGGAATGAGGAGGCTCCCATTTATTGAATGTGGAAAAAGTAAAAATTGTGGTGGTTTTTAAACTAGGGATCATATAGGAATACTCGCTAAACCTATGGAAAATTACTTGTAATGAATACAAGGGAGGAATTTTCTTGGGGAGAGGTGAAGGGGAGATAAGAATATAGGGAGAGAGGGTTAAGGTAGTGAATAGGAACTTGCAAACTTCACCGACATTAACCAAATTAGGTCCACATCTAATAGGAAGAAAACAATCATGTAAGAAATAGTAAGATTAACAAATCAAAGACATAAAGTTCAATTGATTTATTCCTTAAAGATATAAATTTCCTTCTTGGTTGTTCAAGATTACAGTACTTGAAAAGTTGAAAGTAAGAAGTAGAACATAGGAAAGAAAATAGAAGAAATAAATTCTTTCTTGTAGTAGGAGAACAAAATCTATCAACCCTTTAGAATGGAGAAGCTATCCCAATATATAGCTTTACAATATGTCTCTTCATCTCCCCCCACATGAATTTTCACATTCCTACCACTTGTGACATTTCATATTCCTATAGGAATAAATATGATTCTTTATCTTATTAATGAAAAAGAACTCTTACAATGAAAAAAAAAGGTCGCTTAAGTGAATAAGAAAAAGTATTCAAATGTTACATTCCCAACAAAGAATTGGATCATAGAGAGAGAGAGAAGAAGAGAATGATAAATTTAAGGATGAAGAAGCTTCGATGATGAAGAGCTAACTCTTGGAGAAATCTAAGGAAATGCTCCTAGAATGAACTCCTTGCCTTTGACTTCCTTACTAAAACAAGCTTCTACGAGTGCCACCTTCTCTTCCTATGAAATGCAAATATAATGCAAATATAACCTAAATCACTTATCCAAGTCTTGGGAATACTACCAATGGTCTTGCGTTGTGTGAACTAAACTTGATGATATCTTGTAGAATTAGAGATTAAGCCTCTAATTTAAATGAGGGATTCCAAAGTATCTTCATTAAAAGAGAAAGGACCCTCTTCCTCTTTCGGAAAAAAATCTTAGGAAGAATTTAGTATCTCTTCTAAGGATTACGGTTCATTAAGTAGAGGTGATCCAAGCTTCTACACATTGTTGTTGACATCTTCCAAGATTTTAGATGCATGTTCTCCACAAGACTCAAGTTTTGAGATAACATCATTTATCATATCACACCTAGCACTCATTGTGTGTGACCACATAGGAGACAAATTATCCGAGATATATGTGAATACATTCTTTCTCACTAAGGAGTGAGAATCAAGACAACTCATCTCAAACACCAATGGGAACACACTATCCCAATGGGAATTTTCTTTCTCAATCTCTTCCTTGGTCATTTTCACCTTAGAAACAATGGCAAGGGAAATTTTGAATAAAGAGAGAACCTCGGGAAATAATACATTTTCCTTTTCAAAAATTCTCCACCCATTTTTCATTGGCTCTCCCCTGCATGTATCGAGATGGTTCTACGAGGATCAATACGGAACCCCGTGTACATCGAGAAAGGTTACACTTCCAATGGTATCATGAATGCTCCACATAGTAAGCAAGAGATCAAATCACAAATGAGAATCAAGTAGAGAAAGACAATGTGGGTCTAACATGCTCATAGATCAAAAAAGAGGTACATATAGGAGTGATGTGTAACTCATGTGCATGACACATGTACACAACCCTAACTAACCCTATTGACCTATTATCACTAAGTGAGATGAATAACCACATGAGTTGGACAAGACGTTGAGTGATGATGAGACAAGTCATATACACCAACACCCCCTTCATCAAAGCTGAGGTAGAGGTCATGGAAATTCATAAATAAAAGAGACATCTCCTAGATAAATAAGAAAGATGTGTCAATGGGGCCTGAAAAATAAGCATGATAAGGTACTCATGTACAAAAAAATATTTCTGGAAAAGAAGAAGAGGAGAAGATAAAATTGGTCTAAACAACTAGGTCGATGAGATACCCATGTATAATAAGGATCTCAAGTAATGGAGGAAAAACCTAAGGTAAAAACATCCACTTACAAGAGATAAAAGACACCCCTAAACAACCTAAGAAAGATGCGTCAAATGAGTCCCGACAACTAAAGGCCTTATAAGGTACTCATGTACAAATTAAAATCTTTCTATAAGAAAAGAAGAGATGAAGAACACTATCCAGCCTCCCAAGACGAAGAACATGTCAAAGACCACCTTGTATCAAGTGAAGAAGAATAATATCCCGAAGTGACAAGGTGTGGTTCCTATCTAAGGAATGATGCTCCATATGTGAGGTGGAAGTGCCAACTACTCCATGAAGGGATGGTGAATCCGAAGCAATGACGAAGAAGGAAGGTGAAATAGAATCCTAAAGATAAGAGAGGAAGACAAGAAGGCCCAAAGTAGATGTGTGGAAGTAATAGTGGAACTCACCCCAATACGAGAGCACAAGTAAGGATATTTGGCTTTAGCGAAGGGTTCGATAAAGAATCCCTGCAACCAAATTTCAAGTTTGTAACTCTATGAACTCTCTAATAATATTATCAATTATGCGGTCTTCTGCATGTAGACTAGATATGATCCATTTACACCAAACAATGTTCCTGGCATTAGGAAGAATAGAAATGGTGTACTAAAATTGCACCCACTCCATGAAGGAACATGAAGGTAACAATACAAAGAACTCTAAATTTGGTCCATGAAAAATCTAAAAAGGTCTCCGGCAAGTAAGTGCAAAATAGCTTAAGGTAATGTCAAAATGTAGAACTGTCAAAGTATGAGAGAGGAACATCCACCAAAAGGATTCCCAAGAAAAGTGAAGGGAAGGTAATAACCCCCACAATAGTAGAATGATGATCCACAAGAAAAGGTGGATCATTAAAAGTCTCAAAAAAAGTGGAAGTGATAAGATTCCCAAAAAGGAACTCCTAATAAAAGAGATGGAATCCTCCAAAACATTTGTAGAAGGACGGAAACTCCTTGTATGGAAACACAAGTAGGAATGACGAAGAGATGACTAAGGTCTGGTAGATACTTTTCCCAAGAGGGTGGCTTGACAAAAAAATAGCAATGTCTAATGAGATATGAATCATCAATGCATGATGGGGAGTAATGGAAGGTGCCTCACATGTTTGAAGTGGAAAGGAGGTGAATGCAATGGAATTATGAGGTTGGGAAAAATACTACTCAATGTATGATGGGAAGGAAGGAGTGTTAACATTCTTTGAAAGGTGGCCGAGAGAAGGAGGAGAGAAGTCCTCATCTGTACTCTCATCATCAGAACTAGAATAATGATCCTCATCATTAGGGATAGAAACAAACAAGTCTAGGTCAGTATAATTGTCATCACATGAAGAGGGAGAGGAGACAACTATATCAATAGGAGAAGCAACATCGGCAAGTCTCTAAAGGGTCTCTAAATAAGGAATGAAGAATGCTCCAAATAGTGTGAGGACACTCTATGTGTGCCACATGATGGTGGAGAGGCTTGGAAATATACGTCAACAAATTATTAATGACCATGCTACAAGTGGCAAGCCGGTCTTTAAGCTGATCAGGTCACTAGGGGTAGGTACTCATCTATACAAGTAGAGATAAAGGTCATCATGAATAAGAAAAAATTCCATGCTCAAATGCCACAATGCATAGTTAGCCCTACCAAGAATAATAAGTGGAGGTTGTAATGTAGAAATGGTCCTATGAAGTGTAGGTTTGGAAAAATAAATCTCCATAGTGCAAATTCAAAAAGAGTAATAAGTGCATAATGTAAAAAAAAAAGAAGGGTTCAAGAATACAGACAAGGTTGCAAGACATTGGTCTCAGCTGAGAATGTGTCTGCATGTAATACAACACTGAAGAACAATGATAACCCCTGTTTGTGACACTTTATAAGTAGTGCATTGATTATAAAAGGGTGTGTTTGTGTGACATGGGACAATTGACCACTCACCTTGCAGTAGGTGACAAATCACGCAAGAGTGGAGGCCACAGTAAGTATTAGTCAAAATCGGTGAACAACACATAAACAAGCATAAAAAAGACATAAGAAGGGAACAAGGGGACAAAATAGAGTCCGGTGTGAGAAAAAGTGTCTCACATCACAACAGAAACCCCCTTACTACAAGATTGTGGCGAGACGTGCTCACTAGTCAAGTAAAAATAATAATGGCGATTCAATGCAAAAACATGCTCAAGATGAGTCACGGGGACCTCCGGGATGCTAAAAACACTCCGAGAAGGTAGAAAAATGTTAATATGGGTGCTACACACTCTAGAGAATAGATAGTGGCAAAAAGCGTCCAATAATGCTAAAAAATGCACTCTTATTTTCCCAATTAGCCCAATTTTAGAGATCAAAGTGAATAAAATGCTATAATAATGATAAAGTTAAAAGGGACGATAATAAGCCACTAATTTAAATGTAATTAAGAGCACCTATTTGAATAAAGAGCCTAATCATTAATTAAAGACTCCTAAGCTAAATTAATCTCTACTCAATTAAATCAAAATAAATAGATTAACTATTAGATGCTTTTAAAAAAACAAGACCTCACTTAGAATTTAAACACCCCACTTTAATAACTTACCCACCTTATATTAACACAACCCACATTAAATAAACCATTCTTAAACCTTTAAACCTACCCTTTTATAAAGGAACCCCCTTTAAATAAAAACACACCACTTAAAAATTATACCTACCCTTTTATAAATTTTAAAATGCCACTTAAAAAAGTAATAAACAATGTTTTTGAAAAAATCGATGATCAAAATTTTCATAGGTTTTTATTTAAATACAGAAGCATGATGGGGGCATGGTCAACGATGAGGAAAAGGGCAAGCCATCTCAATGATTGGATCAAGGAGTGGCTCATGTAGGGTGGAAGACCCCGGGATAGGGATCATGGATGGAGCCTAAGGTGAGAAGAGATGAGATTGAGCCCAAGGCGGGATTGAGCCCAAAAGCAGTGGCGTAGAAAAACATTTGGAGATATGAGACTCGGACACGAGGGTGACGAGTTCAATAGAGAAATGTATTGAAGAAGGTGGATGAAGGCATGTGACTCAATAACACAGGTAAGTGAGGGAGAGCTGATCACAACACATCTAGGATCAAGTTGAACATGGCAGGCCGGACATGACTCATTTGTAAAATGTGACTTGAACAAGCAAATAGGGCATCCCAAATGCATGTAAGGCACAACCAAGGCCAATAAAACATGTAGAAGAAAGGAAAAACCACACGCATGTTAGAGGTGGAAAATGTAAAAAAAAACTTAGATAAATACTGGGGCGAGCACTTAAGCAACTCGATGGTCAAAGTCCCAATGCAAAAACAAAGAAAACCCAAACACAAGGAAATAACAATGCAACATGATGTAAGCACAAAACAATAGGGTAGGCACATGTAATGCAAAAAAATTAACCAATAAAACCCAAGTTCTACTTGATAGGGGTGTGACTATCTTGATTTGTAAATGCAAAAAAAGAAGCTCACCCACATGCAAAAACAAGATCAAGGGTGATGCTAAACCAAATAAACAACTAACTCACCTAGGAGATCACTAGTGCAAGCTAGGTGAGGGAGGAGCTCACCGAGGGGAGGAAGAAGATGCGGGGGTAAAATAAGGATGCAAAATAACAGGGAGAAGGTCTAAGCGAGGCCCAAAACATAGATTTTAAAAAACATCACTTTCAATTAAAAATACTTATGAAACCATAAATGCAAAATCAACCTCTACATTTAGTTGTACCTCCAAACTTAGCTATAACTAGCTAGATCTACCTAGAAAACACACCTGTAACCCACACATTCATAACAAAAAAACCAACACAAACTCCAAAAATAGATTGTTAAACCCATTAACAAGATTTAGAAAGCAAATCAAAACTTACACGAGGAGCACGAAAACCAAAAATGAAGTAATCAAGAACTAGAATCATACGAGAGCATGTTTATCGAACCTCACTCTGATACCATATCGGATTGTTTTATGACGATCAATATGGAACCTCGTACATATCAAACAAGGTTGTTTGTCAGACGCACCCAAAATTACATGATGCTACATTGACGGATACAATAAAAATCTCCTATGATGATAAATATCTTTTCCAAAACAATGATGAAGTCTAGATCCTTCTTTTGTCTTTTAACATGCCTATTTTTCTTTGTTTATCCTTGTCTCCAATTTTTCTATCTTTCCAAGCCATTTTATGCTTGTTACGAGGTTGTCGTGACTTTAAGTAAAGCAATTGCTGTGGCAGTTACTTAACTTCCAGTCTACCTAGACCGGTGGTTATGTAAGTGCCAGTATTCCTAGACTGGTGGTTACGTAACTACAATGGAGGTCCCGTTACCTCTGCGGTAGTTACATAACTTTCGGTCTATGCATACAGGCGGTTCCTGCACATTTACCGAAGACTCCAAAATTCATGTTCTAAACATGTGTTGCAATCTTCCAAGTGTCTTTCGCACATGTTTCTTGATCATTTCTCCTAATTTCAAGCTTGTTGGATACAAATTTAACTCTTCCTCTCTACTTACTATTATTATAATGTTGATTTCTTCTCTTTTGGAGGATATGGTACTTCTTGATTGCCAATTTTGTTAGACTTATTCCTGTTATTCTTCTATAAAAACAAAGCTTTCTCCCGAAGAATTGATTGGAGATTTTTTATGTTGACTATGTCGTTACTCTATTAAAACCTTGCCAAAAAGTACACAAATAACTCGAGATAATTTTTTTGTTACTTCCTGCTTGCATTTGTGACCATCTTGCTGTAATAAATCTACTCCAAAGCATCTTCTTGATTCTTGATTTCTTTTACAACCAGCATTATTCCCTAGATCACTTGGACTCATCTCTGGAAGGGAAGCTGAGGAGATAGAAAACCATCACCACACTTGGAAGTTGTCATAGTTATACAATAACCAGGTTGGGGTGTACTTTTAATTTCTTCAAACCTTTTTGAATCTAAAATATGGTCGTTAAATCAAAAGAAGCAATAAACTTGTTTTAAGAGGTAGAATTCATAGTTTCCTTATTTATCTGCAAGAAACTTCCATTGACATTTTCTTCTCATTTTATCCCTTTGTATTTTCCAGTGAGATAATTTAGAGGAGGTTCATGTGCATGAATTTCTTCACTTCTTTGTTTTAGAATACCTGTAGATTTCAATTTCTTCATTATTAGATTTATGTGCATACGAGAAAACTTCCATTGATAACTTCTTCCCTACTTATCCCTATGGGTTTATAAGGAAAGAAGCTTGAGGAAGCTTCTGTGTCTATGCTTTTCATTATATTTATTCATTATTAATTACTTCTACAATTTGTTTGTTTTTCTTGGGGACGTATTAGGGGAAAGAGGAAATTACTTCTGAGAAGCTTCTTTCTTCCCATGATTACGAGGTAAAGTAATTAGAAGAAGTAGATTTCCACAATTACAAATTAGAATAATCTTCCTTTGAATTAGATTTAATTTCACATCCTCGTATGTGAGAGGAATAACCACATCCGAATATTCTCTGTTTGTTTTAGTATAAAAGTATATTATTGTTTAGATTAGTTTCTTTGTTTGTGTCTATAGAGTTATTTTGTTTTAATTAATTTAGAGTAGATAAATACCAATGATTTTTTAATTAGCTACTTTCAACTCATTTCTTTTCAGAAAAATAGATTAGATTGTTCATTTAGTTTTGGTTAATCAATCAGGAATGAATCTAGCTAATTAAAATATTAAAACACACTTGTCTTTTATTTAAGCTAGATTTACTTTTCTTAGTTATTTAAAATAAATTTCAACGTAGTTTAACTTTCAAATTAATCCTAACAATTAGACAATAGGTAACTTACACTACTTGTACATAGCCTATAATTCCTTTCTCTCCAATCTAGCTCATAGGAACTCACACTACCCATTATTAATCTTTGATTCTCCTTTAACTACTTATAAGTATTCCCCATTCTATACATCTCGGTTGTCCAAGCATGACCTTGTTGGGTCAAGTTCATATAGAATCACTTCTGAACACTCCATGTAGTAAGTAAGAGATCAAATCACAAAATGAGAATCAAGTAGAGAAAGACACTATGGGGTCTAGCATACTCATAGATCAAAAAAGAGGTACATATAGGAGTGTTTTATAACTCATGTGCATGACACATGTACACAACCCTAACTAACCCTATTGACCAATTATAACTAAGTGGGATGACTGACCACATGAGGTAGATAAGACGTCGAGTGACGATAAGGAAATTCATATACACCAACAACATGGTGTACCCTTGAGACCTCTTAATCACTTGAGGATAAAAAAAAAATTATGGGAGAGCTAGCCTCTACTGGAGGAGGTGGTCATGCATTGGGTTTAATGAATGATTGTACATAGGCAGTGAGGGTTCTCACATGTTCTTCCATTTGCTTCACTATCTATTTAGTTTTTAATTTATTGCAAAAAATTAGGTTGCAAACTCTTTGAATAGGTGCACTTCTCCCTCATGGGTGGCATGTCCCAAGGAAATCATATTCATCTCACATTCATCCTATGTCATTTCTCCTATGGGTTCAACAAATTTTGGACATGCTACTTTGACATAATGATATCCATAAGCCTTCGTGAATAAACAATAAGTTATTTGTGATTTCTGTGTTTGCTTGGTTTTGATGTACTTTGAGATAGCCTCAAAGTTAGGTGTCATGGATTTTTGCATGGTTCTTGATTCTCCTCCAAGAAAATCCTATACCCATGGGAAAGTTTCAAATAGTGTGGACACAAATTTAGGCATAGAAGAACTCACTTTGGAACTTTATAAGGAACTAGAGCTTGCCTAAGTTGAGATGACTCGAGTTGTTGAGGAGGAAATATTTATATTGTGGGGATGATTAAGTGACTGTGACGGATCAATTTCCACTAATTCAAGGGGCTCAATGGGATCCCCTCTAACTTTTTCCTTCTCATGAATCCTCCTAGGGGAGAAAATTTAGTGCAATTAGTTTCCATAATCTTCCTCTTGTAATATTCCTTCAAATGTGCATAATTTGTCACCCTTTCGGGTGCCTTGAGAGAAGGCATGGGAGACACTTGTTTGGATGGAGATAGTAGACCACTAGATTCAATGAAAGAATCCCTCTTCAACTTGAACAAATATTTTGACCTTTGAATCACTCGCATGGCTCTTTATTTGATGTCACTAAAATATCAATGTTCCATGGGGTGGGAGGAAGAGGAAACGATTGCACTGATTAATATTTAGGATCAAATAGGTCTAATCCATCATACTTCATTCCTTATGCAACCCGGAAAAACTTTAAGTCTCCCATCGATCTACTATCATTATAATGTAGTCTCATTTCCTAACCTCAAATTCATTAGTGCAATCATCTAAATAGTCCTCAATTTTTGGAGTGCGATGCAAACATGGAAAAAAATAAAGTCTCGGGGTCTTCTTACCATCAAACATATGACCAAGACACATAGGAATAGACATTGAAGGATGCAAATGAATGATCAATGTTTGTTGTATTGGTTATATTTTACATGAGTAGATCTCGAGGGAAATAGGAAAATATACACCTTTCTTCTTTTCACTTTTACACATGGTGTGAACATGGGATAACTACCCACACATCTCAATTATGATTATCTTGTCACTTGGATACCTTGGTATCCTATGAGGTGCAAGATCAAAAATATGACTTTGATGTAGGTGAAGGTGGGAAACTGAATGAAGTAACTTCCATATTTCTAAATCAACCTAACTGCTTGAGATGAGATTCTCCATTTAGGATTTCTTTCAAGTAACCTTAAGACATAAATGGTGAATGCATCATTCACCCTATAGAAGCGTGAGTTACTTTCCCGATATGTGAGTTGTGGGTATTTTGATAAGTGGTGACTTATGTGGCACATTAGGTGCAATGGAGAGACCTCAAAAAGGCCTTGTGTATGTGAGAGCATACACCAAATAATAATTCATGGTGAACTTCTTGGAGGTAGGTAACTACAACATTTGTTGATGAATGTTATTTCTTATGACATGTCCCTAGTTAATCATTTGATTTCCTTCTGTGATCACCGGGATGAGATGAGTCATCCAACCTTGGAAATCCTTTTTGGTTTCTCCCATCACTCTACTCAATAGAAAAATTGCATCTAAGTATGCTTCATGAAATTCACTTCAGGACCAATTCTTAGGGATCTCGAGAAGGTTTCCTTCCCTATTTAAGCCACGAACCAACTGCCAAGCCTTACAAGTATGAGTCTGTTATTTCCCATTCACGTGCGGTAAGCTCCCTTCTGATAATTACCATGTTATTACAAATAGGATTTTGTAGGAATTGAGAAATACCTTTTGGTGTGAGGATTACAAGATTGGAATTGTCATCTTCTAGGATTGTCCTTAAATCTGGATCATAATTTTGTGCACAAGCTAGGACTAGCTTAGTGCTTTAAACAGATAGAGGATGGCCACCTACTTTGAATAGCCTACTTGACAATATCCTTTCCTCTAAAGGTTCATAAGGTTCACTTAGCATCCTTACTTTCATATCTTCTAGGTCCATGTGTGTCACATCACTATCACCCACATTGGGATATTAAACATTCAATGTGGAAATTGGCTCTAGACCCAAATATTTGACCTTCAAAATGTTGGGAAGGAGTGAAATAGGTGGCATATGAATAGATATGAATGATTCAACCCTAATCCTAACACTTTGTATTTTTAATAGGTCCTATTCCATATGGATATTTTTAGTAAGTTTCCAAAATTGTCACTTTTTAGTGTTTTTGACTTACAAGGAGTAGCGGTGATAATTTGAAAGTTTTAATTTTTCAAATTTACTATTTTTTAGAATGGGAGGACCTGGTAAAAATTATTATTTTTAGAAGGTGGACCTTTGGATGTTAGAACGGAACAAAAATGGTCTCAAAATTTTAGGTTTTTCACAAGGATGCTTTGCTCTAATTTTTAGATGTTTTCAATTGATAAAACTTTGTAGATTTGAAAAGGAAAGTGCAATGGCTGAAATTTTTCATCTGGGTGTAACAAATTGTATAGAGCATTAATGGGGATGAGCTTATACTCATTACAAATTCATTTTCAAGAGGAGGAGATTGGTGAAGTTTCAAGAAAATTGGAGGCATGGCTTTGCAATTATAAGCAAAAATTATTTTCAAGCATGGGGTTTTCTATAAATTTCAACATGACATGTCTTTGTAAAGATGGAGTTTTGAGGAACAATAAAGATATCAAAAATTAAAAAATGCTTAAGTTTTGAATATAAAGTATGTCTACTCCATTTTCACACCTTAACTCATCATTAACTCACCTAGGCTTAACCCAGGTCAATCGAGGGTTGGAGGTGGAGTTTGCACCATATAAAATACGGGAGAAATGAATTAAGGGGATCTAATGTACACAAAAATTATCTTTTCTGCAGATCATGACAAGTGTCAACATGTGGTTTCTTGTGAGGAAGATTGAAGAGTTGAAAATAGGCACTTGGGGGCTAAATTGAGGTTCCAGATATGACCGGAAGGAAACTCCATGGAGGGGGTGCATTTTTGAGTCCCAGATATCCCATTGGATGTTGGAAAAAGGGAAAATGGACAACATGTCTTGAAAAATTCACCAAGAGTCCATGCATTATGAGGAAGGTGATTTATTTTAAGTTGTGCATGTTCCTAGTACACCAAGTTGCAAGTTTTAAGTGACGAAAGTGTATCTCTAATAGGGAGAGCACAATTTAGTGTCCCCACTATCCCCTTATAATTCGGGTACAAGGGACAAGGGACACACAACCTCAAAAAATTATGCCAAGGGTCCATGCATCATGAGGAGGGGGCTTGATTTTAAGTTACACATGTTCCTAACACACCAAGTTGTAAGTCTTAAGTGATGAAAGTGTAACTCAATAGGGGAGAAAAATTTAGTGTACCCATTTTCCCCTTGAAATTTAGGACAAGGAGAAAGGGAAAAATGAGGGTGAAAAGTGCACTCAAGCTCATAAACCATGTTGATTTCATCATGCCAACGTGAAATTAGTACACAGAAAGTGCTTTTTCATCCCCATGAGCAAGACATTGAGTTCAAAGGTCAAACCTTATATGATTTTGACTCCAAATCACATGATAAGTTCATTAAAAAAATTCAAGATCCTAGTCTTCTTTTAATTTTATTTTTAGTAACATTCACTCTTTTGGCACAAAGGGGCACCTATAATGAATTAGATAATCATGGAATATTGTGAAGACTTAGACCAAAAATGATGTGTCTACCATGTGGAGAATTCTAAGATATTTCCATTTCATATTTTTATCTTCCAAATCCTCCCATAACTCCTATAATATTCAAAACAAGTCCACTTTCTCCATTAAAGCTATAATCTCATGCACCGCACTGCCCCTGTTTTGCTTGAATGACTCCCGACACTATATGACCCCAAAAAAACTTTTAAAATGCACTCGATCTCTTCAATACTCCTCATCACAAACCCCACAGCATTGATATCTTGTAATAATCCTCCATATGGTATTCCTTTGTTGAAAAATGGCTAAAAATAGCCCTTTTTATGCCTCCAGGAATAGCTACTCCACCTTGGATCTCAGCAAATTCACAAATAAAACTATGTATACTTCCCTGCCCATGAAACAAACTTGAAAATCATGTTATCACATTCTTCTCATCCATAATGAGGGTGACAGAGTTGATAGGATGGTCGGAAGAAGACTTTACAATGACCGAGGGAGGGGGTTTTAAGTGGGGGCTTGGTTATCATGACAAAAAAATTAAATTTTGTATGCTAGACATTTAGCATGACAATAAATGGATCTAACTCGGGGACATAGACCATAAGGGATAATGAAGGAATTCATAAATCTCATGGAGGAGAAGACCAATGCCTTATCTATTGGGAAATAGAGTTAACACTTTACCAACCAATATAAGAAAGCAACACGAATGAAGAGAAACAAAACAAACACATGACAAAGAAAGGAAACACACAAAGTGGAAAGGGAAACACACAACTAAAAGGGAAACTATGATACATGGTTGGGGAAACCAAGATCATTACTTATAGAGTTTCGAGATGTTGCGAGATATGTGAGATAGTATGTGTTCTCTCCATAGAAGTTCCTTATCTTGAAAGGGACAAGCCAGAGAGAGTCAAAATTCCCATGGCTTCTTTTGGGCTCCTACCACTTATCCTAGAGTATGACAAGATCTCTAATCTAAAATTTTATATTATGTTATTTTTGATCAAATAAATTATTTACTTTTGATTGGTGATTTCTATGTACATCCACTAATACTTCTTTGTATTCATTCAAATTATACAAGTAGTGTATCCTTTTATCAAGAACATCCATGTATTCTCCATTTTATTTTGCCTTTACTAGTTATAAGGCAGGTAACTCCAATGAAATAGGTATATGAGCTTCAATTATGTCAATGGCCTATTTGGACGTGATCCAAGAAGCCCAAATAGCACCATATAAATTTTTATGCTAATCTCTTTGATAAACATCTACCTGTTACCAAACAATAGTAACAATGTTCATGTTACTAAATTCTCTCGGTCATTTCCTTAAAGATAGTAATCAATAGAATAATATAACAAGATACCGTTATTGTAATATAAATCAATCAACTCAATAGAAGAGAAATAAGTAGCATTATCAGATACTATCTTGTTTGGAACTCTGAACCAGGACAATGATATTTTCTTTCAAAAATTTGCACAGTGTCTCTAAATTAGCATGCTTGGTCGGAATGGATTACACCTATTTCATGAAATAGTTCATGGCGGTGAGGACATACATATGACCTGCATTGGAGTGCAGATTCAATAAACCTATGAATTCCAAACCTCATCATTGGAAAGGTTCTTCAATGAGCACAAGATGGAGTGGAAAATCAGCTAGCCTTGGATTTCCTACAAACTGTTGACATGGATCACATTTTCCTACCCATTTTTAGGCATCTCGGAAGAGGGTAGGCCAATAATAACTACCTCTCAATATCTTGGGTTGTTACCATTGCCGATAAATTCCCTCCATATGCATGATCATGGAATTCCTTGAAGATATTCTTTTTCTGTTCTTCTCAATGCACCTTAAGAAGGTGTCATCCAATCCTTTCTTGTATAATAAATTTTCCCAAATGACATATTTTTCCACCTTCAGAAAAGTTTTCGCCTTTTCTTATAAATACTGGGGAAAATAACCATAGTTCAGGAAGTATGATATGTCCGAATAGAAAGTCTTGGTACTACTTATGAAGAACACAATAGGAAGGTATTTGATCAAACACTCATAGCAGTTAGAAAAATCTTCCCATTCTTCTCTAGCAGGAGTTCACACAAACCATTTTATCACACCAGTTTATAAGGTCTAATATCAAGATCATACTACTAAACATTTAATACCTAATTACCTCTTTTGTCACCGGGATCCTATTACATCAAAATGGACATAATAGTTGGGCTAGGGACTATAGTGCCCACTTCCCTTTGACACTTTTAGATACTATTGATCGTATTATGAACACTATTATGTTTTATTTCAAGTATGATGGTTAGATGTTACTAGTTAGATCATGGAATTTTATTGATATAGATTCGGTTATTATGCATGATGGTTACTAGAGACATTTCTTGGATGTGGTTGATGATATCTTTGTTGTGACATGGATATATTATAGATGTTGATTTGGACTTATGATATTGGATATTTTGAGTAGATCTAGTATGGTAGATTTTGATGATGATATAGTTGATTTATTTAATTAAAAATGATAATGTTGAATTATTGATATTGTTTTGATCTGTGTGTTTAGATGATTTTGAGATATTGTTTATATCATTTTGGATGTTCGATACGCCACGAGGCCGAAGGAGGTATTTGCATTTTGCAAGTTAAAAATCACAACAATTTCGGGCGATTAGAGACTAACCATATTGAAATTCCAGGTGAATTCAACAAGGTCACCATGGCAACTGTGTTGTGTGTTTGTGTGTTGAGTTATGTTAGGATTTCCCATGGGGGGATTTCCATTAAATGTGACCATGGGATATGTGTTTTATTATGTGTTCCTTTTTAATTAATATTGTATGTATTTTATTTCATAATGTGTTCCTTCTTGTAATTTAATTTAAATGTGATAGTTTTAATGTGAGAGTCATATAGTTAAACTTTATTTAAATTAAATTGGGATGTGGAATGTAATAAATAAAGTTGTTATAAATATTAATGTGGGAAGAGTGTGTAAGTAATGTTGTAAGAAATTTGTAAGAGTCATGTAAGGCAGATTTTGGAAGGTCAAGCACTCCATCTTTTATGAAATTCGAATTTGTCCTTGGAGGCCAAATTTGGAGGCTTGTGGGACAAGTTAAACTTGTCCCACACCTCTTAAAATCATCCACCAACCATGTCTATGGTTTGGAGGATAAATTTAGGCAACTATAATGCATTTTGAAATGAGATTTGTAAGTTTTAATTGCACTTCCCTTACATATTTTTAACACAGTCCTTTTGAAGTATGGGTCATTTTGGAGTGTGTAAGTCATTTTGTCATTTTTATTTATTGTGTTTTGGTGAGGATGTTGACTTTCTTCTTGGGGTTGAGGAAGAATGATGTGGCATCCCACAAGGATCCACATCATCATCTCCTCTTCCCTCTCCTTTAAATTCAAAGCTTCTTGCTCATTTGAAGTTGTTGAAACTTTGTTATTTTCCTCTTGGGGGTGCATTTTTTGTTGTTGTTTTGGAGCTTATTGTGGAGGAATCTTGGAGTCTTTTTGCATGCTTATACTTTGCTGGTTTTGGACTGCACTTTGACATTGTGGAAAGCTTGTGAGCTTGGAACAAACTCCATTATGGAGAGGTAGGAATCTTGAGCTGTGTTTTAAATGTTTTCCTTCTCTTGCATGCATGTTTAAATGGTGTTTGTGTTTGTGTTCTTGGCTGGTTGGGTAGATTTCTTAGGGCATGGTGTAGGAGAAGGCTATGGGGATTTCATATGGGGGCATAAGGGATTGCCAATGGCATTGTTTTATTGTGGAGGGAGTTTTGGTTTGGGATCCACCTTGGAAAAGAAACTACTTGCATTTCTTACTTTGGAGGGGGCATAAGGGATAAACTTTTAGGGGGCATAAGGAGGGGTTGGGAGATATAAGGTTTATGGGATTTGATGTGTTTATGGCGGTATGATTTTGGTGGATGTCCAATTCCAAATTGGGAGCCATAAGGAGTTCCCCATAGTTCTTGCTCTTTTGGCTTGCTTTATCAAGCCTATGTGTTGTATGAATTGTTTCAAATGCGGTTGGAAAGCTATTTGTCTTATTTTTTTTGTGTATTTTATTGATCGTATGTAATGAATGATAGAAGCCTTTGTTGTCATGTGTTGATATTCATGCTCCATTTCAATATGGTTGGGGCTTGGGGGCCAATGAGGAAGGATGGCTTCTCCCTTCTCATTGGGTGTCTTGGTTGGGTGGAGAGCATTGCCTTTCCCCTTCCTTGTTGTGATTAAACAAAAAAGAAGAAGAAGAAACAAGCATGCTGTTGTTTAGAGCAAGGAGAAATTACAGTTTTGACAGTCCTATCTCTTTGAGAAAATTCAATGTAACCTTTCCCACTTTGAGTGGATGAATGTATAAATGTTGTTATGTGAAGTTATTGCATTGTAAATGGAAGTTGTAATTGCATTGAGAAATGTAAAGAAGAATTACACTTGTTCTCTTTTTTTTGGAAAGGATATGTAAATGATATTCCTATTGTGTATTTTGAAATTTTAAACAAATTCAAATTGGATAAGAGATGAGTTGTAAATTTTTCAATTGAATGTGAATAAATAATTGCATTAGTTCCTTTAAATTGCAATGTGTACAGGATTTGAATTGTTGTCAAGAAAATGAGATTTCTGTGTTGGAAAAGAATAAGAAATAGTGTTGTATATTTTATGTATTGTATTTGAAAACAAATGAAAAAAGAAAGTTGTAATATTGTATTTGATGAACAATGAAGATTGCATTCCTTTCTCAAAGTATATTGCATATTAGATTTGAATTATTATTGAAGGATGAGATTGTTGTTTGTGAAAAAGAAAGAATGCGTGGGAAAGAAAAGATAATGTTATATTCTTGCAAAATGTATTAAAAAAAATTGAAGTCAGAAATGCATTGTAACTTGAAATGAATGGTTGTTTCAAATCTTGTAAATGGATTGGACTAGTTTAGTAACCATATGCATCTTCAAAGACAAATTGCTAAATTAATTTAAAAGAAATAGTTCACTGTTTTAAAACTTAAATCTGGCAATGCACATTTTAATTAAAATGAGTAGTTCAAACTTATACTCAACAATAAGTTATGAAACCTTGAAATTCATACTTAGGAAGACTTAAGGAACTCAAATTTACAAAAATAGTCAAGAATGAACCTCTAAAACTTAATAAATTTCAATTCGGAGCTTGCAGACACCGCTTTTTCCCATCTATTCCTAAAAGTACAACCTTGAAAAATTGGACAATTTGACTTCACTAAAACACTCTAAACCTTCCCTAGACTGATCCTCCATGTCTGTTTGACATTTGGAGTGAAGGAGTTCAAATTTAATCAAATCGAGAAGTTGGAAAAATGCCAGTTTACAAATTTAAGCCTGAAGATCCTTTTCACATAATTTACCCTTAAAAACTTATCAAAATGTAAATTTTATGTTTTCTATGCAAAGAGGGCATTGAGATATTTCTGAAAAGTCCTCGTTTTCCCAAAACCGAGCTTTCTATATCAAGTTAAGGCACTTTGAAGTTTTTGTGCCTTGTCGGGAAAATTTGGGAAAATTTTCCTTAGTGGGCCCGCAACCCAAAAAATTCCCGTCAAATTTCCCTTAGGAAAAAATTTGAAAATTTGGTTTGGGAAAAATGTTCCATTTCATCTGCAGGACTGCAACCAATCAAAGGTTGCCACGTGTTCTCGAAAGAAGGCGGAGGCGCAAAAACTTTTGCCCTTTGAGATTTTTGAAAATTATGGAAAAAATTTCCATTTCGCTCCACCGGCCCGTAGCCAATTAGAGGTTTCCAAGTGTCCTCACAAGGTAGTGGCGGAGGCGTGGAAACATTTTTCCCTTTGAGATTTTTGAAAATTTTGTAAAAAAATTCCATTTCTCCCCGCCGGCCCGTGGCCAATCAAAGAGTGCCACGTTGCACCTTGGGGGTGGCGCGGAGGTTCGGGAGAAATTTTAATTTTGCGCCACATGGGGAAAATTTCAAAAAAATGCCCCGCGACCTGCCAACCCGCCAAAGGGGTTTTCCCCTCCTCTTGACACGTGTCCCCCTTGGGGAAAATTTGATCCCAAAACTCCACCGGACCATATCTTGAGTTCCCAAAGGAGTTAGGAGGACTTCTTTTTATATCACCGAAAGGTGAGAAAATTTCCTATCCATTGGGAATGGTTTAGGGAAATTTTGGAAGCATTAATTATGAGAAAAATCTAGTTGAAACTCTAAGCCTATTAGAGAGTGGGTATAGGGGTAGATTTCTCCCTGAAACTAACTAGAACATGTAACCCTAAAATTTGAACCTTGTGAACTTGATATAAGTAAATAAAGGAAATTTGTGTTTTGGTAAATAGGTTTTGTTCTAGAACCTGCCAATGGTAGATTGATGTCTTGCAACTTGGTTGTAGATACTTCTAATAAAAAAATTATCCCATAATTTTTCTAGCTAACCCTAGGTTGTTTCTTTGGTCTCAAGTGGTTGTTTAAATAGGCACTACTACAGTTTGCAGTATCGAGCAAGTGCTTCAAAGGCTTGGACCATTGGGCACACTAAAAACCGAGACATGAAAACTTAAACCTAGTACACTTGTAAATCTATAAAACAACTTAGCAAGAATTTGTATGTTTTGGTGAACATGGAAGTTGTATAGCTTAGCAAATGAACTAACTCTCGCTTTGGTCGTGTAGGAGGCTCGGGACGGAGTGAGAGACCTTCACAGAGACTCGATTCACCACCACCACCACCGAGATCAAGGTTTAGCATCCATTCTACCTTAGATTCTACATACCCTTCAGGATGTTAATGCTGCTCTATGCGGAGGATTAGGTGGAGGGCAAACAGCTAGTTATGATAGAGCTCCTTCCATCGAGGGTTGGGTATCTCCTTGACTCCGTGAGGAGCATAAAGGAGATAACTCCCATGTGGATTCAGTACAAGTAGAGTCACCACCTAGGAGACAGGGTGACAGAGTTCCAGAGCATAGAGAGAGGTCTCGAATCCGTAGGCTTAGGGATGAGTGTACAAAGAGACCTAGAGACCGACAGACCACAGTAGCGGATCACATTAGGGAGATCCTGAAGCTTAGGCCCTCACACTACTCAAGTGATATAGGTGGATTTCAAGTAGAGGCCTGGCTAGTGAGCTTGAGCGGTTGCTTCAATATTTTTCCTTGTTCTAGCAACATGAAAGCTTGTGTTGCGATCTAACTACTGAGGGATGGAGCAAGAGTATGGTGGAGTACAGAGGAGAAGAAGCTCCATGTAGATTTAGAGTCTATGACCTAAGAGCGAGGAGAGATTCAAGAGTAGATATCTATCACGGAGGTTCATACAATAGAGGATTGACGAGTTCCATGACCTTCACAGCTTCTCTATCAGTGGCAGAGTATGAGAGTAGATTTCTAGATCTACTTCAGTATGTAGAGTATATGCAGGATGAGCAGGTACAGATTCACAAGTTCATCCGGGGCCTGAATTTGGACATTGGAGGTACAGTGTGGATTCACTGTCCACAGACTTTAGCAAAGGTCATTGAGAAGGCCTATATTACGGAGGAGACTCGGGGTAAAACCCAGCAGGCTAGAGACCAAGTTAGGAGCCACATTCAGCAGATGTAGGATGGTATATTGAGAGGTTCAAGACCTCTCCTCATGGTGGTCAAAGCATTCAAAGACATGATCATCCTTTAGGCCATAGTAGTAATGTGCAAAGAAGCAGCATTCGTCCCGTCCACTTTATAGACCTCCACAGAGAGCTGATGCACAAAGAGGTTGGAGCATGGGGCCTCCTCCTAAGGGTCCCATCAAGACACATGGTGGACCTAGAGCTCAGTCAAGTAGGAGCTCACCGGCAGAGAGGGCATACAGAATACAATTGGATCATCAAGATCCACACCATAGGCTTCTAGGGCACCTAGTGGAGGTGTTGTTCCTTGGAGAGGATCAGGTGGTTGCTTTGGATGTGGAGTAGCTAGACATTTTTGGAGAGATTGCCCTCAGAACCCTAACAAGGGTAAGGCATTAACTTCGTGAGAGCTAATGAGGTTGGTGACATGGGACACATCCATGGGATTTATGCAGTGGTTGAGAACTGCCAGGCCGAGCACCAAAGCATAGTTATTGAGACCACAGTTAGCATTGGTGGTATTCCTACCTCTGTATTATTTGATTCTGGTTCTTTTGATTCCTTTATTGCACCATCTTTATTAGAGCGATGTAGGTTGGTGGTAGTTAGGAAAGGTCTTATTTAGGATGTCGAGATGGCTTCGGAGCCAAGATCTATGTGGACTCCTTAGTCAAGGTGTGTTGTGGATTTGGGACCTTTCACCACCACCTCGATGTTTGTATTCTTCCTTTGGGCTCGTATGGAGTCATCTTAGGTATGCATTAGTTATCTACACACATGGTTAGGATGGATTGTTATCACAATACTATAGCTTGTGCAGATGATTTATGGGTTGAGTCAGTGATCTCGAGGGTCAGGAGACTTGTTTCTATTCGCACCATTTCCGCTATGTAGCTTAAGCGGTGTGTGCGATGGGGTTGTCAGATGTATGTTGTTACAGTCAGCAATAGATCAAAGGATGGGTCCAATGGACCATGGCTAGATGATCATCCCATCTTGAGAGATTTTTATGATGTATCTCCAGGGGAGCTACCGAGGATGCCACCCCCACGTGAGATTAATTTTCATATAGACCTAGTTCCTGGAGCAGAGCCTATCTCACGAGCTCCTTATCGGATGACCACCCCGAAGCTCTGCGAGCTCAAGTTGAAACTTGAGGGCCTTTTGGAGAAGGGCCTTATCTTTCCTAGTGTATCCCATTGGGGTGCACCGGTGATTTTTGTGAAGAAGAAGGATGGATCTTTGCGGTTGTGTATTTATTACCACCAGTTGAACAAGGTAAAAATCAAGAATCTTTATCCTCTTCCTCGTATTGATGACTTATTTGATCAAATGAAAGGAGCCATGGTGTTCTCTAAGATTGATCTCAAGTCAAGCTACCATTAGTTGAGGATCTCAGGGGCGGATATTCATAAGACCGCCTTCCACATGAGATATGGGCACTATGAGTTCACAGTGGTGCCTTTTGGTTTGACAAATGCCCCTGCAGTGTTTATGAGTTTGATGAATGGGGTATTCAGGACCTTTTAGATTTCTTTATGCTCATATTCCTAGATGACATTTTGATATACTCACGTACACATGAGGAGCATAAGGGGCACCTTCGACAGGTTCTTCAGTGTCTTCGTGAGCAGTAACTTTATGGGAACTTAGAGAAGTGTGCTTTCTTTTAGTCAAAGGTGCAAAAGATTTGGGTCATATCATTTTTAGGGAAGGTATCACAGTTGATCCTTCCAAGATTAGAGCCATTATGGATTGGCTAGCACCCACTACAAAGTGACCGAGGTGTGCAGCTTCATGGGATTAGTAGGATATTATCAAAGATTTGTTCAGGACTTCTCTCAGATTGGGCACTCTAGCATTTCCTTCTTAGGAAAGGGAAGAAGTTTGTTTGGTCGACAGATGCGAGTAGGTCTATAGGACATGAAGGATTGCCTCACTACATCACCCATTATTACAAAGGCCGAATCCACAAGGTGAGTTCTTTGTTTGCATAGATGCTTCTTTAGCAGGCTTAAAGGTGTGTTGATGCGGGGGATGGCGAGTTATAGCTTGTGAGTCGGGATCACGAGCTTAATTATCCTACCCGTGATCTTGAGCTTGCAGCAGTAGTGCATGCCTTGGTTAGATGGAGACATTTCCTTCTTGAATGAAGATTCACACTCAGGAAAAATCATTTGAGTCTTCGCCACCTCTTCACGCAACTCAATCTAAACTCTCGTCGGCGGTGTTGGATGGAGTTGCTTTGTGAGTATGACATGGAGATCAAACATGTGAAGGGGAAAGAGAATGTGGTATTAGATTCTCTCGGAAGATGGAGACACATGGCTATGGCCACCTTAGTGAGCACAGATTTGTGGAGTAGGATCCTTTAGCAGCTTCCTCTTGATAGCTTCTACATGGCGATCGAGCAGAGATTGAGTCACAGAGACCCCTTGAGGGGAAGTTTGATGGTTTTTCTTTAGAGGAATATGGTCTTCTTAGGCACAAAGGCCAGATATATGTTCCTAGAGATGGAGGCTTGAGGCAGACATCTTGGTAGAGGCACATCATGCATCCTATTCAGCCCATCCGGGGTGAAGAAAATGCATGCTACCTTGAGACAATTATACCACTGGAGAGGACTTCGTAGAGATGTGGCTCAGTTTATGTCATAGTGTTTAGAGTTCCAGAGGGTTAAGGCTAAGCATCAGCATCCAGCAGGCCTTCTTTATCCTCATGCCATACTGGAATGGAAGTGGGACACCATTTCCATGGATTTCATTGTTGGGCTACCTATGTCGAGATATCACCACGACACTATTATGGTCACGGTTGATAAATTGACAAAAGTGGCTCATTTTTCTCTAGTGAAGACCACTTATATAGCTAGAGTAGTAGCATGAGTTTACTTGGATGAGATCATCAATTTACACAGGATTCCATAGAAGATCATTTGTGACCGCAATCCATTGTACACTTCTCATTTCTAGACTACTATGCAGTATGTCCTCAGGACGAGGATTAACTTTAGCACAACATATCACCCTGAGACAAATGGATAGATTAAGTAAGTGAATCAGATTTTGGAGGATATGCTTAGGATGTATGTGATGGATCAGTAGTCTAAGTGGGAGGAGTACCTGTACTTAGTGGAGTTTGCCTACAATAATAGTTTTTAGAGTTCTATAGGCATGGATCCTTTTCAGGCATTATATGGTAGAGAGTGTAGGACACCCCTTAGTTGGGATAGGTTAGAGGACGAGTATCTCTTGGACCAGCTCTTTTATAGGACATGGAGCAGCAGGTAGTGTTGATCAGGCAGAGATTGCAGGAGGCACATGATAGGTAGAAGAAGTATGTGGATCAGCATAGGATTGATCGTAGTTTCAATGTGGGCATGAAGGTGTTCCTTCATGTTAGGCTACACAAGAGCCCTATCCACTATGGAAAAGGTTATAAGTTAGCTCCTCGATTTGTTGGTCCTTTTGAGATCTTAGATCATAACAGCCCTTTGGCCTACTATCTAGCATTGCCACCCAACTTGTCTCGCATACATGATGTGTTTCATTTTTCTGTCCTTAGGAGGTACATTGCAGATCCTTCTCATGTGTTGGAATGGACATCATTGCAGAGTGCGGGATCGGGGGTAGGTTATGGTGGAGCCCATTCGTATCATAGATCATAGGACCTTGAGCCTTTGAGGCATAGAGATTGATCGGGTATAGTTACGGTGGGAAAGATGCATCGAGACCGGCAGACCACTGGGAGGATGCCACAATACTACGAGTGTAGTTCCCACACTTGTTCCAGTGACTTCCAGGAGGAATTCAATTCTAAGGGGAGGGGGATGTAGTGCCCACTTCCCTTTGACACTTTTAGATACTAATTTTGATACTATTGATCATATTATGAAAACTATTATATTTTATTTCAAGTATGATGGTTAGATGTTACTAGTTAGATCATGGATTTTTATTGATCTAGATTCAGTTATTATGCATGATGGTTACTAGAGACATTTCTTATATGTGGTTGATGATATACTATTGTGACATGGATATATTATAGATGTTGATTTGGACTTATGATATTGGATATTTTGAGTAGATCTAGTATGGTAGATTTTGATGATGATATAGTTGATTTATTTAATTAAAAATGATAATGTTGAATTATTGATATTGTTGTGATCTGTGTGTTTAGATGATTTTGAGATATTGTTTATATCATTTTGGATGTTCTGATACAGCCACGAGGCTGAAGGAGGTATTTGCATTTTGCAAGTTAAAAATCACAACAATGTTGGGGGACTAGAGACTAACCATATTGAAATTCTGGGTGAATTCAACAAGGTCACCATGGCAATTGTGTTGTGTGTTTGTGTGTTGAGTTATGTTAGGATTTCCCATGGGGGATTTCCATTATATGTGACCATGGGATATGTGTTTTATTATGTGTTCCTTTTTAATTAATATTGTATGTATTTTATTTCATAATGTGTTCCTTCTTGTAATGTAATTTAAATGTGATAGTTTTAATGTGAGATTCATATAGTTAAACTTTATTTAAATTAAATTGGGATGTGGAATGAAATAAATAAAGTTGTTGTTATATATATTAATGTGGGAAGAGTGTGTAAGTAATGTTGTAAGAAATTTGTAAGAGTCATCTAAGGTATATTTTGGATGGTCAAGCACTCCATCTTTTATGAAATTCTAATTTGTCCTTGGAGGCCAAATTTGGAGACTTGTGGGACAAGTTAAACTTGTCCCACACCTCTTAAAATCATCCACCAACCATGCCTATGGTTTGGAGGTTAAATTTAGGCAATTATAATGCATTTTGAAATGACATTTGTAAGTTTTAATTGCACTTCCCTTACATATTTTTAATGCAATCCTTTTGAAGTATGGGTCATTTTGGAGTGTGTAAGTCATTTTGTCATTTTTATTTATTGTGTTTTGGTGAGGATGTTGACTTTCCTCTTGGGGTTGAGGAAGAATGATGTGGCATCCCACAAGGATCCACATCATCCTCTCCTCTTCCCTCTCCTTTAAATTCAAAGCTTCTTGCTCATTTGAGGTTGTTGAAACTTTGTTATTTTCCTCTTGGGGTGCATTTTTGTTTCCTATTTTGGAGCTTGTTGTGGAGGAAGCTTGGAGTCTTTTTGCATGCTTATACTTTGCTGGTTTTGGAATGCACTTTGACATTGTGGAAATCTTGTGAGCTTGGAACAAACTCCATTATGGAGAGGTAGGCATCTTGAGCTGTGTTTTAAATGTTTTCCTTCTCTTGCATGCATGTTTAAATGGTGTTTGTGTTTGTGTTCTTGGCTGGTTGGGTAGATTGCTTAGGGCATGGTGTAGGAGAAGGCTATGGGGATTTCATATGGGGGCATAAGGGATTGCATTGATGGCACTTTGTTTTATTGTGGAGGGAGTTTTGGTTTGGGATCCACCTTGGAAAATAAACTGCTTGCATTTCTTACTTCTGGGGGGCATAAGGGATAAACTTTGGGGGGCATAAGGAGGGGTTGGGAGATATAAGGTTTATGGGATTTGATGTGTTTATGGTGGTATGATTTTGGTGGATGCCCAATTCCAAATTGGGAGGCATAAGGAGTTCCCCATAGTTCTTGCTCTTGTTGGCTTGCTTGATCAAGCCTATGTGTTGTATGAATTGTTTCAAATGCAGTTGGGAACTACTATCTTATTTTGAACTGTGCATTTTATTGATTATATGCAATGTGAATGTTGTTTGTATGTGATAGAATCCTTTATTTCCATGTGTTGATATTCATGTTCCATTTCAATATGGTTGGGGCTCGGGGGCCAATGAGGAAGGATGTCTTCTCCCTTTTCATTGGATGTCTTCATTGGGTGGAGAGCATTGCCTTTCCCCCATCCTTGTTGTAATCAAACAAAAAAGAAGAAGAAGAAACTAGCATGCTGCTGTTTGGAGTAAGGAGAAATTACAGTTTTGATAGTCCTATGTCTTTGAGAAAATTCAATGTAACATTTCCCACTTCGAGTGGATGCATGTAGAAATGTTGTAATGTGAAGTTATTGCATTGTAAATGGAAGTTGTAATTGCATTGAGAAATGTAAAGAAGAATTACACTTGTTCTCTTTTTTTTTGGAAAGGATATGTAAATGATATTCCCTTATTGTGTATTTTGAAATTTTAAACAAATTCAAATTGGATAAGAGATGAGTTGTAAAGTTGTCAATTGAATGTGAATAAAGAATTGCATTAGTTCCTTTAAATTGCAATGTGTACAGGATTTGAATTGTTGTCAAGAAAATGAGATTTTCGTGTTGGAAAAGAATAAGAAACAAGATTGTATGTTTTATGTCTTGTATCGATAACAAATGAAAAAAAAAAACAAAAGTTGTAATGTTGTATTTGATGAACAATGAAGATTGCATTCCTTTCTCAAAGTATATTGCATATTAGATTTGAATTAATATTGAAGGATGAGATTGTTGTTTATGAAAAAGGAAAGAATACGTAGGAAGGAAAAGATAATCTTATATTTTTGCAAAATGTATTAAAAAAATTTGAAGTCGAAATGCATTATAACTTGAAATGAATGGTTGTTCCAAATATTGTAAATGGATTGGACTAGTTTAGTAACCATGTGCATCTTTAAAAGACAAATTGCTAAATCAATTTAAAAGAAATAGCTCACTGTTTTAAAACTTAAATCTGGCAATGCACATTTTAATTAAAATGAGCGATTCAAACTTATACGCAATAATAAGTTATGAAACCTTTAAATTTATACTTATGAAGACTTAAGGAACTCAAATTTACAAAAAAAGTCAAGAATGAACCTCTAAAACTCAATGAATTTCAATTTAGAGCTTGCACAACCCTTTTTCCCGTCTATTGCCGAAAAAATGCAACTTAAACAAATTGGACAATTTGAATTCACTAAAACACTCTAAACCCTCCCTAGACTGATCTTCCATGTCTTTTTGACATGTGGAGTGAAGGAGGAATTCAAATTTAATCAAATCGAGAAGTTGGAAAAATGTCAATTTACAAATTTAAGCCTACAGATCCTTTTCGCATAATTGACCCTTAAAAACTTATCAAAATGTAAATTTTATGTTTTTCTGTGCAAAGAGGGCATCGAGAGCTTTCCGAAAGTCCTCGTTTTCCCAAAACCGAGCTTTCTAGCTCAAGTTATGGCACTTTGAAGTTTTTGTGCCTTGGTGGGAAAATTTGGGAAAATTTTCCCTGGCAGCCCGCAACCCAAAAATTTCCCATCGAATTGCCCTTAGGAAAAATTTCAAAAATTTGGCCCGGGAAAATTTTTCCATTTCACTCCGCCGCCCATGCCCAATCGAAGCCGCCACGTGTCCTTACGAGGAAGCGTGCAAAGGCGTGGAAACTTTTTTCCCTTTAAGATTTTTGAAAATTTTGGAAAAAATTTCCATTTCACTTCCTCCGCAAACTGTCAGCCAATCAAAGGCTGCCACGTGTCCTCATGAGGTAGCAGCAGAGGCGCAGAAACTTTTTGCCCTTTGAGATTTTTTAAAATTTTGGAAAAATTTCCATTTCTCCCCCGTCTGGCCCGCAGCCAATCAAAGAGTGCCACGTGGCACCTGGGGGTGGCGGCGGAGGTTTGGGAGAAATTTTACTTTTACGCCACATGGGGAAATTTTCCAAAAAACACCCCGCGACCCGCCAACCCATCAAAGGGGTTTTCCCCTCCTCTTGACACATGTCCCCCTTGGGGAAAATTTGATCCCAAAACTCTTTCGGACCATATCTTGAGTTCCCAGAAGGAGTTAGGAGGACTTCTTTATATCACCGGAAAGATGATAAAATTTCCTATCCATTGGGAATTGTTTATGGAAATTTTGGAAGCATTAAATATTAAATATATTTGAAACTATGAGCCTGTTAGAGAGTGGGTATAGGGGTAGATTTCCTAAAACTAACTAGAACATATAACCCTAAAATTTGAACCTTGTGAACTTGATATAAGTAAATAAAGGAAATTAGTGTTTTGGTAAGTAGATTTTGTTCGAAACCTACCAATGGTAGACTGATGTCTTGCAACCTAGTTTTAGATACTTCTAATAAAATAAAAATTATCCCATAGTTTTTCTAGCTAACACTAGGTTGTTTCTTTGGTCTCAAGCGGTTGTTTAAATAGGCACTACGGGGACCATGACAGTAGTATGTGAGTTCAAGAGATAAAACCCTAAAAATTTCAAATCTTGGTCCACCACATATGCATGTTTCTCATGTTGTGAATAATTGATTTCATGTTCTTTCAATGGTGCACTTATAAATGCAATGGGTGACTGAAATTTCTATTCATTCTCTTGAAAAATGTCAACTCGATGTGGTGTGCTTAGAGGCGTAGTAGTAAACAATGAATTCCTTGTTAAATTCTAGACGGACCAAAGTGGGTTCCTTTGCAATAACACCTTTGATTGATTCAAAAGATTCTTTACCTTCTTTGCTCCATCTAAAGGATTCCTCAGGCTTCATCATGTTGATAATATCCTTAGTGAGCTCGGCAAAGTTGGGAACATACCTTATCAAGAAATTCACCTCACCACAAAATGAATGTATGTTGGGTTTTCTCATAGGTAGATATAACATTTAGATGTTTTAACTCTCTCTGGATAAATTTTTGTACCCTCCTTGCTCAAATTATGACCAAGGAGTTTCTCTTGTTACACAAAATATTGACTTCTTTGGATTAAGAGAGATGTGATGTTTTCTACACTAGATTAGTTCTTTCTCCGGCTATTCCAAATGCTCCTTTGTCTTATTTGAATACTTAGTGAGGTCATCCAAATATACCACTATAAATTTCCCTCTCATGTCCTTGAAATCTAAATCCATTTCCCTTTGGAAATTAATGTCCGCATTGATTAATCATAAGGGCATACGGTCGTATGTGAATGTGCCCCAAGGGGTGGTGAAGGTATTTTTTAATGTAACCTCCTTGGATACCTCTATTTGGTTGTACCCCAAGAATCCATCAAGCATGGACATCATTTTTGAACCATTGACTATTTGTAAAATATGATCGATGTCTAGTAAGGGGTGGTTATCCTTCAATGATGCTTGATTCAAATTCTGAAAATCCACACAAATGTGGATCTCACCATTCTTATTTCTTACTAACACAATATTGGTTATCCATGTTGAATGATGGATAGGGAAGATGATGCAAGCATTGAGTAACTTTTCAACTTCTTCTTTAATGGTTCTAGAAATTTTAGGTTTGTATTTCCTTTACTTCGCTGTAAGGCCTTCACATTAGGATTCAAGGGAATAGAGTGTTGCATAGATTGTGGTTGAAATGACTTAAGGTATTCATATGAGTAAGAAAGCACATCAAGATACTTCTTCAAGTGAAAATTTTATGCATTCCTCAAGTGAACAACACTTTCCAATGTTCACCATCCTTGGTTACTCATTTGTTCTCGATATTCATTTTCTCATATTCAACAAAAGATATAGGATAATCCTTTGATTTTCTATGGATGAACCTAGTATGCTTATCAAATATTTACTCTAGTGAAACTAATCCCTTTGGAATTATATTTCCTTTCAGCTAAATCACTCCATCTTCATCAATTTGATCACTTTTGGCACTATCACTATCATTAGTAATAAACTCCCATGGGAGGGTATCACTTCCTTCAAAATATATAGACCTGAAATCACCAGTTTTTGTAAGAAAGAAAAATGACCATCATCATCGAACATTTGAGCTCTTTCATTTGTATGACACACTCGAACAAAAAACCATTTCTAATGAATAATTACATTCACCAAAATCATGATAAGGAATCATTAGAGAGGTGTATACTACCAATGAATCAACTCCATAATTTTGATCATGGGAATCGCCTTGATATTAAAAGCATCAAATGCCTCTAGACAATACCATAATCTATTTCGGTAAGGTGGAAATGAGATTTTTTTACTTGAAACAAATCTTTCACCCATTTACAATCAGCTATACATCTCCTTGCACTACGATCTTCTTGATTCCCATTTCCTTAGAAACTTGTAACCCAAGAAACAAGGCCTCATATTCAAAAATTATGTTATTATTGGAGAACAATAGCTTGTATGACAAAGGAAATAAATCTCCTTGTGGAGAAGACAAGACAATTCTAGCACCTAACCTTGTTGATGAACAACTTCCATCAAACTCCATACTCCAAACCTCATTAAAAATTTCTACCAATATATCTTCAAGGATGGGCATATCTTTTCTTTATTCCAAACACAAGAAATAATTCCCGTTACCTCTATCCTCGAATGGAAATTTTACACTTTCCCTACTTTGGAATAGGATGTGTGCTCTTAGATCATCAAACTTCTAAATAATATATTTCATCTTTAATTTAGGCCGAAGCTTCTTCATTTCATTCTTGATATGTATTAAAGTGGAAGACCATTCCATTTGTATTTCACCTCCACTATCCCAACAAAAATTATACTAAGAAGAATACCGTAGGTAGAATATCCCGTGAGGGGATGGTAGAAGAAGCGAGAGGCATATTTAGAGGTCAAATATTTCCATTATGATTGATCATGGGAATGTGAGAAGAAGAAGCGGATGTGGAAGGTGGAGAAGAACATGGAATATCAATGGAGATGCTAGAAGAGTGACTAATAAGAATAGTAAAAGCATCATGAATAAAACAATGTAGAAGAAGAAGGAAGAGGTGGAAGAGAAGAAGAACCAGACATATCAATGGAGGTGTTAGAAGTAGAATTAGAAGATGTGATGAGAGGTGTACTAGTAGGAATAGTAGAATCAATATGAATAGCATCTATAAGAGGAAAAAGAGGTGGAAGAGGAGAAGAAGAACATGGAATGCCAATGGAAATGCTAGAAGGAGAATCAAAATATATGATGAGAGTTGTATCATTATGTGTGATGACTTTAGAAAGAGAATAAAGAGTACTAAATTCACATAAAGTAATCAAGAGAAAGAACATTATTACTAACAACTTCATGATCGAAACATAGACTAAATCACTATCGACATATTTTCACATACAAGTAATTCATCAAGGGATTTATTAGAATATAGAGAAGTAGTAGGAGAAATATCATAATATTTATCATTGCAATCACCGGAGTCATTTTCATAAGTAGGAAGAGTAAGAGATACAAATTTGCATTCATCCTGCCTACTAATAGAAATAATATCATGTCCATGTACATTTTCAACATTAGAAGTAACATTATTTGCACCTACAAAGTGTCACTTGTAAGACCAAGCATATAATCTATAATGGTATTATCAAGTGTAATTAGAGTAGTAGCAAAAGGTGGAGCAACATGGGTAACTATGGAAGAACAAGGAAAACATGAGGTGAAATTTTGAGTAGGAGATATTATGGAAATGCTAGAGTTGCCAAAAGTAGTGGGAATGGTGTGTTCATGATCAAGAAGCTGTTGGAGAACTTTGGAATCATAGTGAACATAATGATAAATATCATTAAGTTCATATTGTACATCATCATCAAGGATAGGTTGCACACTACCATATTCGATATCTGCATGGGTGAAGATTATCTATTTATAGCCATGAGGATTATGGGGATCCTAGGGCAAGGATTTCTAACAAGAGAGGAGCTCACCAAATGATTTAACAAAAATATATTTATTAAATACTATGATAATATACAAATGAATATAAATGCTAATCACTCTAAAGATGCAACCATGTAAGAAAAAAGAGAGATATGGCACTTATATAATTTTCACTTATTTTGGGAATGATTTGAACCGGGCAACTGATGAACATGTTGAGAAGAGTGTTGGAAATGTTTGATATAAATTCTAGAACTTGTGGACAGAGCTTGACATGGGTGTATGGGCACCGAGACCACTCTTGAGTGTTGGTGACTACACAAATTCTTAGAATATGCTTTTTCTTATTTCACTAGGGTTTCACAATTATTCATTATTGGTCACCTAATATTCACACTTGGATCGCCGAGGTACCTGTAACATGCAACAAAAAACCTAGCTACCTATAAAATGTCACAAACACATAAAATTGGAATGAAAATGTAATATGTGAAGTCATACTGAACTCGGTGGTCATTTGAAGGATGAACTTATGACCGAGCGTTGCACTACATCTCAAACTCCTTATAGTTCTTTGTGTTTGTGTGTGAAAAAGTGTCCTTAGGTTTCCCTCATGCCAATGATGCTAAAGAATGGGCTATAACTAGATAAAATGTAAATGTGTGAGATGGAATTCAAAACTTCCCCTTCCTATGTAATGTATGCATAGTAAGCAACCCAAAAATGTAGTCCCTTTGATAGTATGTAGATATGATTGCCCTTTAGAATTACCCACCATATAATAGTATGTATGTTGTGTATATATAAGGATCTCTTGTTTGAATTTCAATACTAGTGACATGACATGCCAACTATGACCTTGGGATAAGGATAAGAAAACCAAAAAGGCTGACCACAAAATCCAAAAATAAGTGAAAAAAAACAAAAGAGACAGAGCGATTAATGGAAGAGCGCTTGGGCACTAATGTCAGAATGGGTGCTAGTGTCTGAGATAAATGATGAAAGATGTGAAAATAATGATAGATAGGGATCCATGTGACTTGACTAGAACTAGGTAAAGTGATAGATGTGATGAGAGAAAGACAATAAAAATCAAGTCAAACAAGTGGATGGACTAGGGAGTGTGTCACTAGTGAATACTTTTCTTACTTAAGATCCATGCATATAACAACATACTTGGTGGTATAGTAAAATAGTAATATGTGCATGATTTTGTGTCTACATTTTCCCCCTTTATGTTATTTGAATGAAATTCAAGTAGTGTAAAGGAAGTAAAGGAACATACCTATGAGAAGTTGGAGAAGTTGAATTGCAAAGTGCACGTAGAATGTAAGAACTTATAGTGTGGTGAACCATGGATCAACATGTGTTGACCCATGTGGCATAAATAGAGATAGTGAACCATTGTAAGGAGCACTTGGAGAAACATTGAGATGATTTGTAGATTTTGGAGATTTTGATTATTTCAATGGAGATTGAAGAGGTAGGGAGTGATCAATTCCCAACCTGATTTTTTTTTGAAAATGGGAGGATTTGGGCATCCTACCACTAGAGGAAGAGTGTTGGGGAGAGAGGTCTAGTTTTACTCTCCATCCATGACTACATCCCCAAAAGGTCCAACCGTTTGCAGATGGATAGAGACCAAATTTAGTTTCATGTTTAGTTTCATGTTGTATCATATTGTTTGTATTGAAGAACCCATATAGGAGCAGTATAGGAAAGGCAATGACATCTCATTTCCCCCACTCCCATGGGTGTCCCAATTTGTATAGTGTTAGATGGATTCCATGTTAGGTCATCTGGAAGTGATAGAAATGTAAAGTGACTCCCAAGTTAGGTCATCTAGGAGTGATAGTAATTGTGATGTGATGATAGTAACTCCCAAGTTAGGTCATCTGGGAGAGATAGTAAAGTATATGCTTTGTTATTTGATTGATTGATTTGATTCAAATGATAGAAAGATTGATTTGAGATTGTTGTACTTAGTAGATTACTCATGGAGAGATTTTTTGTTTTTCCCCCAGATTAGGTCATTAGGGGGAATAGATTTGAAACAATAGAAAATATTTGAGTGTTGAATATAGAGTGATTTTGTTCCTTTTTTTGAATAGAATCAGAGAAAAATATTGCAATAGTGATGTGATAAAAGTATTGATTGATTATATTGTAACTGAGAGGGATCGTAAGGTGATCCCAATTGTATGCCCCCCCTTTTAGTGAAAGGGTGAGGGGTGAAGAGATGAGCATTGAGCTGAAAGTAAAGATAAAAGTGAACAAGAGATAGTATAGAAGACAATGTAATAATGTGTGTAGATTGATGAGTACTTGTTCCAAATTTGAATATAACATTGTGTGATGTGTATAGTACAATGCTAGAAGAAATTTGATCCGAATGGCACAAATGGGGAAGAAAATGGAGTAACGAGGCTCAAGATATGAGTGAAACATGTGTGTGTGTATTAGTTGGAAAAATGATTATAAATAGTAACTATAGTATATAGAAAATTGAAAATTTTATATATAGTAATAGTGAAAAGTGAATAGTTATTTCATTTACAGTATGATTGATTGAAATTTGGAGCTCTGAGTTGTGAGGATGCCATGTGTTAGGGAAGTGATTTTGATGAGATTGAGAGAGTAGTAGTGGGTATGTGGTTGCAGAAGATGACTGATGAGTTGGTGAGTATGGTTATTTTTGAAAAATGTGGTGAAATTTTCCCATTTTTGTCAATTTTTGTAAAATTTGAACTTTTGTATTTTTGTGCATTTTTGACTGGTAGGGAGTGGTCCAAGGCATTGACATCCTTTGGGACTAGTGCCCTAGTTCAAGTGTTGGTGACCTATTTCTAGGCACCGTGACTGATCCTGGGGTGCTGTAGGCATCCTAGGAGAGGGCTTTGATAGTGTAATGTGAAATATTGGTATTTTGATTAATTTTTGTACTATGATGATAGTTTTTTGAATATGTATGAAGTACTAATGTCATAGAATTTTGTTGGTGTTTGTGTTTGTAGAGAGATATACACTCGAGAGAGTTCACGGGGGTTGGCATTTGAGCACACATTGTTGACTTTGGGGTTATCTGATGTTGAGTGGGACATATTGGACCATGTCGGCCTACTGACACATAGCGAGATTGGGGAGGTTCCCCATAATATGCCTATGGTGACTGCATTGTGTGAGAGGTGGTGTGTTGATACATGTACCTTTTTTTTCCTGGTGAGATGATGGTGACCCTAGAGGATGATTATATCGATATATTATGATTACGATTTCGATTCATGGGAGAGAGAGTGTAGGTTATGAGTATAGTGGATGCTAGAGACAGATGAGAGTAGCGAGATGATATTTTACTTGGGACACATAGAGTATAGAAAGAGACCCATATTAGTCTAGATGTTATATTGAGATTGGTGTTTGTGATTGTGGAATTTCATCATAGTGATTATAGCATCATCGGTGGTAGTAGAGGGTGGTGGAGTGGGTATATTGTATAAGATGCATGATATTTTTTCACCATATAGAGAGAGGCATGGGATGAGATTTACATGGGAACGATGTGTATGTTAGCCCATTTATATAGGATTTATATAGATTCACACAGAGGACCATGGGGGTGGACTAGGAGCCACCACTTTGTTACATGTATGGGCATATGAGCACATTGTGATATTGAGGCCACTCAGTGGGCCACATGTTGATTGGGTGAGGCCCGATATTTTTGTAATGAGGTGGGTAGGTACCCATAGTAGGAGACTAGACATGACCACCTATAGGTCGATGCTTGATCGGATGGGGCCAAGGGGCCATCATATGGAGGCCATATAGAGACTATGGTGGTTGGTTGGAGGATGGAGTAGAGTTGTGGTGCATTCGATGCACCATGTGGTTGGAGGAATGATTTCTAGGAGTTGTAGAATTATTCTAGGTGGAGCATGTATCGAGGTAGTTTGGTATGGCTCAGGATGTGCCCCTAGAGCCATATGTATGGGTGAGATCTACTAGAGCACTCGAGGTGGCCAGGAGCGAGTAGGTCCTACAGAGAGCACTAGTGCCCCTGGTCCAAGATGAGGGTGATGTGGCCATAGGCCGATACATGTGGATGATGTGGGGTGTACCCAGGCCTATAATGAGTGGTGGGCATCACATCGATGGGTGTTATTATTTCTAGTTTTTCGTAGATGTGGTGGGTGGACCTCGGTTGGAGGAGTAGAGGGATATGCACCTGCCCCCGATGGAGATGGCATAGCAATATGACACTAAGTGAGAGTGTGAGTATTGTTTTGTTTTATTTTTATTGTTTTTGATTGTATATATTGTAAAATGTGTGTAGTAACTAATGTGGTGTTATATGGTTGCAGTGATGCATATTGGTCATTGATTGTTGATTCATCGATACACATGTGACACAAAATGTACCTCTAGATGTACTCATGGGAGGTGGCATGCTAGAGCGAGTGGATGTGATCATGGGTGAGCATGCCCATTTGTTTGAGCTGGTGGCTATAATAAAAGCCACATGTATCATGTTATTGAGTGAGCATGATGAGGCTCGTGCAGAGATGAAGTGAGCTAGACATGTCATAGGAGGAGGGCCCTAGCTCAAGATATATTTGAGATATGTGGAGCTATAGGGTCGATTTTGTAGAGAGCAGTCACCGAGGTGGTATATACTATGGAGAGACAAGTAGAGAGATATAGAGGTTGATGACAGTGGTGTAGATTGAGTGGTGAAGCATCTAGTTCTAGAGCTCCCACGATTGTATATAGTGATAGTGAGGATGATGTATGACATATATGGATGTAGTGATGATGCATGGGGCTTTCCCCCAATGATTGTATTTTTTAAAACTATGATTTTTGATATATATATATATATATATATATATATATATATATATATATATGATGATATCATATGTGTGATACATATTTGTGCACTTGCATTGGTATATGATGTGATGGTTGTCATTTACACTTTTGATTTTCTAGATGTTGTATGCATATGAAATGATTGTCTTGATTGTTGGATGTTTGAAAATATATGTGATGTGGATATAATAGATAAGTAGTGAATTGAAAATGATTGTATATGTGAATGAGTAGTATAATGATATGATAAAATAATGTATATAGGATGTAATGTGATAGAGTAGAAAATATAATGAATGTGTGTATATAGATATTAATAAATGATATGTTGATATGTGTAGGATGAGAATATGTAAGACCATGTCATTTGATAATAATGTATGATGATGAATGATGAAAAAGAGGGGGAAAAGAGTGATGCCCCCCAGTGTGAGAATGAGGTTCATTTTTGTAACAAATCCCTCAACAATCATGTAAGAACCTTAAGAACATGAGTGTGTCATCGGGTAATGAGGTGATCATATAGAAATCACCTACCAAATGGAGAGGCATGTGAGGGATGGTGGAAGCATGTGAAGTGGTGCAAAAGCAACATGAGTATAAGAGCCAAACTAAATGTCAAATGAAATGGTGTCAATAATGGGAGATGTAGTGGTAGGAAGCACAAATGTCGATGGCTTAGGAAGCCAATGGGATGTAGTAGCACATTGTGAGGTGGATGAGATGATGTGTGTGATGGATGAGCTAGATGGAGGACATGGATGGATAATGATCTTAGGAGGTGGATGAATGAAAACCTTAGAAGTGGGTGGAGGTGACAAGTGAAACAGTTGTGGAAGCATGCTTATGTGGAATGGGAGAAAGAGACTCACTCAGAGAGAGTGAGAGAGCCAAAGGAAATGACACCCTTGTCTTCTAATTGTTGTAATTTATCATGAAGGGCACAACAATCATTTTCATGGTGGCCATTGATGTAGTGGAAATTTACAATAAGGGTGATCATGTTGGTGATGCAAGTGATGAGGAGGATGATGTTGATTAGAAGGAAAGAATGAATTAATTAACTTATCAAGAAAAGCACACAAAACATCATGAGGCTTAACAACATATGGAAAGTGTAATGGTTCTGAGTAGGAGATGGAGAAGACTTAGGTGGAGACATGGTGGAGGGGAAGGAAGACACTTACGTGGAGGAGGAGATGGTGACCATGGAGGATGCTCAATAGATGGAAGAGGAGATGAAGTAGTAGGAAATGGAGTAGTAGAAGAAGTAGAAGTAGGAGGAGATGGAATAACATGTTCTGTAATTAAATCTTGTTCTAGATCTATAAATTTATAGCACAAAAGCATAAAATATTCACATGTATCATATAATAATTTTTCTTTTAATGTAGGAATTAAGCCACGAAAAAAGATAAATTTCTTTTCTAAATCAATTGGCTCAAATAATAATTGATGCATACAAGAATTAAAGCATAAAATGTAATCTATAATGGGTTCTTTCTTTCCTTGATGCAAAGTAGGTAAATGATCATATGTAACTCTAGGACCATTGTTAACCATAAACACCTAAGAAAAGCATCCTCCATATCACAGTAAGTGTTAATAGATCCATAAGGTAAATGAGTGTACCATTGAAGAGCATGATCAACAAGACTATGATGAAAATATTTGAGGAGCAAGTGGTCATTAGAATAAGAGGCCATTGTTGAATGATAATGCTTGAGATGCAAATAGGGGTTTTCAAGTGCCATCAAAACATGTAAATGTAGGCATGATGAAATCCTTAGGGAAAGTGGAATTGTGAATTTTTTAGGTATTGGATTTCCATGCAAAGAATTATTATCAATGGAAGCATAGTAGGATTTTCTTTCGAGAGTGAGAGTATGAACTTGAGCTTGCAAATTACCAACAACATGCATGAGAGATAGAATATCATGTGAGGGGATGGTAGAAGAAGTGAGAGGCACATTAAGAGGTTGAAGCTTTCCATTGTGAGTGATCATGGGAATGTGAGAGAAGAAGAAGTGGATGTGGAAGGTGGAGAAGAAAAATGGAATATCAATGGAGATGCTAGAATGTAGATGATAGAAAGAACTAATAGGAATAGTAGAATGAATCATGAATAACAACATAGAAGAAGAATGTAGAAGAAGAAGAAAAGAGAAGTGGAAGATGGAAGAAACATGGAATATCAATGGAGATGCTAGAAGTAGAATCAAAAGATGTGATAAGAGGTGTACTAGTAGGAATAGTAGAATCAATATGAATAACATTTGTAGAAGAAGAAGAAAGAGGTGGAAGAGGAGGAGAAGAACATGGAATGTCAATGGAAATGCTAGAAGGAGAATCAAAGATATGATAAGAGGTGTATCATTATGTGCAACAACTTCAGAAAGAGAAGAAAGAGTACTAAATTCACATTCAGTAGTTGGAAGAGAAAGAACATTATTACTAACAAGTTCATGATCAGAAGCATAGCCTACATCACTATTAGACATATTTTCACATGCAAGTAATTCATCAAGAGAGTCATCAACATATAGAGAAGTAGTAGGAGAACTATCATGAGATTTAGCATTGCATTCATTGGATACATTTTCAGAAGTAGGAAGAGTAGGATATACAACTTTGCATTCATCTTGATACTAGTAAGAAATAACATCATGCACATGTACATTTTCAACATTAGAAGTAACATTATTTGCATCTACAGTGTCACAAGTAAGACCAAACATAGAATCTATAATAGTATTATCAAGTGCTATAAGAGGATTAGAAGAAGGTGGAGCAACATGGGTGACTATGGAAGAACAAGGAAAACATGAAGTGAAATTTTGAAGAGAGAGACTATGGAAATGCTAGAGTTGTCAAAAGTAGTGGGAATGGTGTGTTCATGATCAAGAAGTTGTTGGAGAATTTTGGAATCACAGTGAGCATAATGATAAAGATCACTAAGTTCAGCTTGTACAACATCATCAAGGATAGGTTGCACACTAATATGTTCCATAGCTTGCTTGGGAGAAGAGGATCTATTTTTAGCCATGAGGGTTTTGGGGATCCTAGGGCAAGGAGTTTAAAAAGAGAGGGGTTCACCAAATGATTTAACAAAAATATTTATTAAATCTAATTTTAGAGTCACTACTATGATAATATACAACATAGAATACAAATACTAAGCACTCTAAAGATGCAACCGTGTAAGAAAATAGGAGAGATAGGGCACTTATTTGATTTTCGCTTATCTGGAACAAATCTGAACTAGGACAACTAATGAACAAGTTGGGAAAAGTGTCATAAATTCTCGATATAAATTTTAGAACCTATGGAAAAAGTAGAAGTTGGACATGGGGTTGCAGGCTAGGCTAGGAGGCATGATGGGTGTCGAGACCACTCATGGGCATCGGTGACTGTGCAAATGCTCAGAATCTGATTTTTCCTGTGTCACTAGGGTTTTGCACTTATTCATTGTTGATCACATATTTCACACTTGGATCATGAGGTACTGTAACCTGCAACACAAACCCTAGCTACCTACACAAGCTCACAAACACATCAAATTGGAATGAAAAATGTAATATGTGAAGTCAGACTGACCCCGATGGTCATCCGAAGGATGAACTTATGACCGAGTGTTGCACTACATTCTAGACTCCATGTAGTTATTTGTGCTTTGTGTGTGAAATAGTGTCCTTAGGTTCCCTCGCCAATGATGCCAAGATAGCGGGATATAGCTAGATAAAATGCAAATGTGTGAGATGGAATTCAACACTTCCCCTTCCTATGCAGTGTATGCAGAGTAAGCAACCCAAAAATGTAGTCCCTTTGATAGTATGTAGATATGATTTCCTTTAGAATTTTCGCATCCATATAATGGTATGTATGTTGTGTATATATATGGATATCTTGTTTGAATTTCAACACTAGTGACACATGACATGTCGACTATGACCTCGGAGATAAGGATAAGAAAACTAAAAAGGCCGACCACAAATGTCAAAATAAGTGAAAATAACAAAGAGGACAGGAGCGCCCAAAATGGATAGGAGCACCTGGGTGCACTATTATCCGAGAATGGGTGCTACCATCCGAATGGGCGTGTCATGAGATAAATGATGACGATGTATGTGAAAATACTAACAGGCGAGAATCCACTGTGACCTTAACAGAACTGGGTATAGAAGTGACAAATGTGTGAGAGAAAGACAATAGAAATCAAGTCAAACAAGTGGATGGACTAGGGAGTGTGTCACTAGTGAATATTTTCTTACTTAAGATCCATGCATATAACAACATACTTGGCGGTATAGTAGAATAGTAATATGTGTATTTATTCATGTATCCTTCTAAATGAATGAATTTTGGTACAAAATAATAATCAAAATCCGAGGAGGTTTCAACTCTCCTATGATATGTTGTTGAAGAATCTCAATCATCCTATCTACATATGTGGATCCTAAGATATATATTTCCTTTAGGGGAATCATCCTTTCAAGTTTTGAGTTTGTTTCATCTACATACTCCCCTTCCTTTTCCCTTATATCTTGGAGCTTTCTTATGCATCCCTCCAAGATTTCAATTCTCAATTTGATATCCCCTCCATACTCATATTATCTTCCTCTAAAATTTGAGGAGACTATTACTTCTTTCTCCAACACTTCATCTCCCAAGTTTTTATGGCCTCACGTTTGGGTATGCAATTCATTCTAATAGCCAATATCTATCTAATACTTTTATTTCAATTTTTTTCTTCCATCAATCTATTCGGACACCTGATTGTGACATTCAATTATGTCCTTGATGAACCCACTACCCCTTGTCACTAACTTTTCCTCCCACTTTTTGGTTTCCTCTCCCCTAGATCTTAAATCCTCATAATTATTCATTACTTCTAAGGTAAATTCCAAGATTATTTATTAGCTATCTAGAGGAGCTTGTACCCTTTTTTATACATAGGCTGATAAAATATCAACCTTCTCTCTCAGATGTTTATTGGTCTCTTTATCCTTGTCAAATTTTTGGAAGAGACCACCAACTTCCATGGTAACATCATGCTTTAGGCCCTCATTGTTCTTCTTTCCTAGTGGAATTTTGGTAAATTGGTAATCAGAGGGGAAGCCTCATCCCTTAATCCATCAGTTTGGGGGCTAAATACCTCTACAAACCTTTCTCCTTGATACCCTACCATTGTTCTTGATAATATTCTTGCTTTCTTTGGGGGCCTTGATGGATTTAAGGAGATGATGCTTTAAAGGTCATCTTCCTCTACTTGTACCTTCACCTTTCTCTTCCTTGGGAGGGATACTCCCAACAAACTTTCTCGCTAAAATTTTCCTTCTCGTAGCTCTTGTTATCGGGAACACTTCACACTGATTATATACTCTTGGGGTGTAAGGGAGAGATACTAGAGTCCTCAATTTTTGTTTATATATGATCGAAGACTTAACAAAGTGTACATGTGCTTCTCCTTCTTTTTCCTCTATGTCATTTACCTCATCCTCTATCATGGTTGAAGATGATTGAGTATTTATATATGTAAGATTTATAATTTTAACCTCTTCTTCTCTAGATGAATAAATCTCCTTAGTTGGTGCTACATGTGGCTCTTCCCGATGTTGAGCTTCTTGACGAAACTTCTTGAGTTATAATATCCTTGTCCACCACTCCCAAAGGTGGTTACATAGGCTCCATGATCAAGTGGTTACTCAACCTCAACAGATGGAACCTCTCCAACATGTGATTATGCAACTTCACCTATGATAACTCCTTATTAATGGTATTTTATGCCTCACCACTTACATCCTTCTATTTGGTATGTGCTTCATGGGATGCCTAGTGTTAGGAAATAAGGGATAAAATATGTGGAATAATCCCTCATAAAATCACAACAGTAGAAACTAATATGCAGAAAATATTATAGATCTCAAATAAAAGTGCAAAATAAAATAACACAACACAAAGAGATAGTATTTAATGTGGTTCACCCAATTTGGGCTACGTCCACCAAGAATCACTTGCTCGTATTTTATTACAATCCACCACTCTCTCAATACTGGATGCCTAGAACTATTTGGAGCTATGCTCAACAAACTCTACATAATTCACACCCGAGTTCAGACACATCTACAATATTACATACAACCCTACCATATGCAAAAAACCACATAAGTAGACAAATGCTTTAGCATTTTTACAAAACTTTGGGTATCAAAACCATAGGCCAAAACCATCCCATAAACCTATGGCTCAAAATCCCACCCATATGAGAAAAGAATGTTTCCTATATATCGGCACATTTTTAGGCCAACACTTAGTGTACATTCTTCAACACTTTCTCACATGGAAACAAGATCCACAACCTAACACCCAAGTATCCTTCCTTTTTCTCGAATAATATGTCTTATATTGTATCTTAGAGAAGGACAACTCCAACATCTGGGTTTAGCCCATGTAACAAATTACCAAACGTTTCTCAAGTGATGGGTTGTGTGTTTCCTACCTTACATCTCCTGGGGTTTCTGTACTTGAATTTCTTCAATAGGAACATTAGCAGAGTCTCTTAAATAGGTGCATTTGCAAACACATCATGTTACATAGGAGGTGGGGTAGTAAGTACTACCTCTAGAACTTAAGGGGTTACAACAAGTGTCTAGACTTGAGAAGTGGCCCCTTCAAGTATTGTCCATATGGATGTTTCTATTATATATGTTTCCACTTTAGCCCTTTTAGTTCTTAAAAATGTAGGATCACGGGTTCCTCCTCACCCTTTTCATGGATGGTCTCCAATGGTGGACCCATCTTTAGTTGGCTTGGAGAAAACTTCCTCACATACATTTCCCCTTGTTACAACCCCTTTGATGAAGAAGTTGAGATATCTACTTGAATGGTTTCCTTTGGCATACCTCTCTTAGGCCTTGAGATTGGGTGTGGGAATACTTGGAGAGGAGTGGATGTAATAGTAGGGTGATTCCACATGGTTTTATTTAGTATTTATTTTTTCATATGTGTCAACTTTGACACAGAGGTCCCCATATTTCTTGTTGTAGCACTAAGTTCTCTCTTCATCCTTTGAAGTTGGCCCTCCGATAGAAAGTTATGGGAAATTTCCTTCACGGGGTCTAAGCTTGTAGATACCTTCATAAAAGGGTAAGTATATCCTTATGGTTCCACCTACCCTTTATTCCCAGAATGTTGTGTTACGTGGGGCCAAATCTATTATCTTTTTACTTAATCAAATTAAAGTCCTCTTGATAATATGAGCAATTTTATCATGCAATGAGGTACTTTATGGCCTTGTCTAATCAACACTTGGGAGGGGTTGTGAGGCTATCTTCTTGTCAATGTAATACTTGCTCACCAAGTCCTTTCCATCTTCCATCCCTTAAGGAACAACTACAATCTTGTAGTTTGTAACTTGGGTGAGGGTCATCCTAGAATAGTCCCTTAATATTACCTCCTCCTCATCCCTACAATCCATCCAATAGTCCTCATAGTGAGGCTCATGCTCATAGGAATTCCCCAAATCTCCCTGGACTATCCATCTAATTTCATAATTGGGCCTATGAGTGAAATTTTTCAAATTGATTCTTCCCATTTCTACTTCAAGAGCCTGGCCTTGAACAAAGTAAGGCATGTGTACCTCCCAATGTTGATTGAAAACTCAATATTTTCCTTTTTCTTTCCCATGACCATTTTTGTGTACTGCTACCAATTTCCTTGACACTTCTAAAAGTGCCCACATGTCATCCAATTACCTTGGTATCATGTAAGGGTGTCATGAAAGCCACTTATCTTGATGTAAGCAAAAGTTATACATTAGATGAAGTAACATCCATATTCAGTGATTACTTTCCTTGCTTGGGGAGATATCCTATTATATTATCACTCTAGATTGAACAACCATATAAGGGGAGAAAAGAAAATATCATTTACCAACTTAAAATTGTAGATATAATTATCGAAGTTCAATTGTGGGTAGACATCATAAAACTATGTAATTACCAAAATATTTCACTCTATCCAACCTATGGAATGACCTATGGTGAGTAATGTTGTACACCAAGTAAGAGGTCATGTAAAATTTCATTTTTTTGGTAGATCCCTCCTCAATCTACACTGCCATTTTGAGTAGTTGTTGGTGGATGCAATCACTAATGATTTCTCCCCACTGGATCTGTATCTTTCCAATAAGGATTATCTAAATGAATTTGAACATCCAATCATTATAGGGGTATGTATATTCTTTTCCCATGACCATGTTCAAAAATGTGATAATGCATCCAATATCTTCCACAAAATTATCTCTATTCAGTTTCTTGGGATCCTAGTGGCAAAGATATTTGGATTTTCAAGCTAATTTTGCTCAATATTTTGAAACACTTTTCACTATTTTCATTCCAATATTCTTCTGCATTCTCAATGGAAATTTCCGCCACTTCTGATGCATCGGGAGACCTAGCAATTCCTCAAAAAAATAGTGGTTAAGGATAAGAACAAAGCATTGCTTCCATCCATAATCTCCCTAGTTGTTGGGTTATAGTTTTGTGCACACACCCATTCCAATTCCGGATATTGATCAGATGGGGGAAAGACAATAGATAGAGAGAGTTCACTCCAATCAATCTTCCTCATTGTTTCATTCTTGTCTACTGTGTGCAACCTTTGCTGAAATTTAGCTAGGTTCACATTTCCCAGTTAGTATCGTAATTTTTCCAAATTAGAGGTGAGGTGGGAGGTGTTTTGGACACCATCCAATTTAATCTTCATGTTTTTAAGGTGAGGGGATAAAATTTCTACTTGAAAGAGGGATTCACAATAGTCTATACATACCCAACCCTTTTAACAATGCCAACCAATACACCATGATACCACAAATCATTCACAAGCACTAGTAAAAGACTTACTAGTGGAAATACCACCACAATTTTCTTTTGAGCAAGGAGTAGCAACCAAAACACCTTCAAATATATCCAAAATTATCTTTTCACGGTTCAAATGCACGAATTTGGTTTTCTTCTCATCTTAGGGCTTTAAAGTGCTCTTCAAACTCAAAAATTGGAGGAAAAGTGAGATTTTTTTGTGAATTCCATCCATATTACCTTATGCATGCTTTCATTAATGGTGGCACCTACTTCCATGGCTTCTTCATTTTTGGCCATCGATATTTTATCCTCAACTTTTAATTTCAACCTTACAAGTGGATAGATTGGCCACATTTGATTTTACTTGCATGACTTATCATTTTCTCATTGACTTGGGTTTTACAATCATCTTACGACATCTTTGCAAGATTTTCTCATGCTTAGTCTCATTTATTAGGCATCAGGGTTGTGTAAACAATATAAAACCTTGTAATAACTACAAAATACAAACTACCAAGCTAACGTCATTTCAAAAATTTATGAGATAATGACACATGTCCACCTTGTTGGGTTAAGGGAACAAAAATGTACTTTGAAACCTTGCAACAATTGTAAAACTGCCAACTACAAAGCTATGGATACGCTTTCTTCATCTCTATCGTTAGATTATGACATGTGTCACCCTTCATCGTGCATTGGGGATGAAAGTATATTTTGCAATATTACAACAATTGTAAAGTTACTAGCTACAAAATTGTTAATTTTTAATCGCAATTCGATATTTTCCATGTCCCCCTTCTTGTCGAACTTTAGGACAAATATGCATTTTTCAATATTATAACAACTATAAATTTGTTAATTGTAAACTATGAAGTTGTAATTTTTCTCCATCATTTCCAAATCCTCTTAGTATTCCACTTTATGGGCCTCGGGGATAACCTCGATTTGCATCTTGGATCAACTTTGAATTCTTCATAAAAGTGAGTGTGTGAAGAAATATTCCCTGAATATTCCTTTCACATGGTTCAAGCTTGTATTTTGCAACTTGTCATGTTGTAAAAATGCAAAATTTCTTTAACTCCCCGTTTTCCTTCGATACTTCAAATATTCCATTTTGTGTGCTTGAGGGTAGACATGTAGTTTGTAGATTTGCAAAAATGCAAACTTGTAAAATTGTAAAAGAATCAAATCCTTTACATGGAAAATCAAATTCAAATGTATGATGAGAACATTGAGATTCAAAAATATATTCCCACACCAATTAAACCCACAAATTTATCAAGGCACTAAGAAATCAAAGAAAATGTTAAGATGTTAATTTAAAACCATGCAACAAGGTTGAGTTATGACACAATTATGATATTTAGGCATAGGGAACAACACAAAATTTCACAAATTGATGGGAAAATGATGAAAATGTATGATTACTCAATTTACTCAAGGAAATTCACAAGAATGTGCCAAGATTTCAACCAAAACAAATCAAGCACCAGCATTGGCTCTTACTCGATGATGGACACCCCTAACACATGTCCAAAGGGTAATAAAAATTAGTGGGAGGTAAACCAGATGCCTATTCATCGGGTAAGGAGTCACATAATAAAACACCTAGTTATCTACAAAATAGACCATCATGAGCATGAGAAACCGACAAAAAATAATCACAAAGGATCAGAAGGAAATAAAAAATAAATAAATTAAAGAACAAACCAAAATAACTATACAATGTACATAAATACAAAGAGACAATTAATCTAGGAAATGCTTAAGATGTCTACCATTAACAGGAAATTCAATTAACTCACCATTCAAATTCCTTAAGAAGAAATTATTTTCTCCAATCTTGACATCAATGGAATAAGGACCCATCCATAGGGCATTAAATTTCCAATGTTTTCCTTTATCTTCATATCTACTATCCCACAGTAGAACCAAATCACCAACTTAGAAAATTCTTGGAGTAACCTTCTTGTCAAATATCTTCTAAATCTTTTCTTGAATTTAATGTTTCTTTGATGAGATTCTCTTCTAGCTTCATCAAGTTCAATGATTTGGTTTATCCTTACAACATAAGGATTAAATCCTTCCTCATCTCCTAATTGTTGCATAAATTGATAAGTTGATAACTACAAATGGAGAGGTAAGACTGCCTGGATCCCATACACCAAATCAAATGGGATTCTTCCAGTGGATCTCTTTGGTGTGATTCTATCAACCCACAAAGAAAATTTTAGTTGTTCACCCCACTTTCTCTTATTGACCTCTAATGTTCTTCTAAGTATCTTGAGCAAGTTTTTATTGTTTGAATCAGCTTGCCCATTTCCTTGAGGATTGTAATTGGAAGATTAAGTAATATTTGTCCCATATTATTCACATATTAGCATAAGGGGTTTGGATCTAAAGCTCATAGCATTATCAGAAAACAATTTTCAGGGGGCACCAAACATGCATATGATGTTATTCAATAAGAAGTCCATGACTACTTGATGTGTAGCCTTCTTAGTAGGGATCACTTCCACCCACTTGGTAAAGTAATCAGTGGCAACCAATATCCATTTATGTCCAACAATAGATGCATCTATCATTTTACCAATGAAATATAGCTCCCATTATTTAAAAATAGATTCAACTAATATAGATTGTAATGGGAGAGATCTAGAAGCTTTGGTATGTCATAGAATTTTTGATAGTCCTCACATTTTCTCACAATCTAAGCAACACCTTTGAACAAGGATGGCCACCAATAACCCACCATGAGGATTTTATGAGAAGTTACCTTTGTAACATAATGCCACCATATGCTCCTCCATAAAATTCATTTACCACCTTGGGAGCTTCTTCTTTAGTTATACATCTCAAGAGGACTCCTTTAGGACTTTCCCAAGCCAGAAACAAGTTAGTCAAGAGATACTTTTGGGAAACTAACTTTAGTGTTCTTCTCTAATTTTTATCTAAACCAAAAGGATAATTCAAATTTTTAGGTAATAAATAATGTCCTTATACCAAACAGAAGAGCATACCTTTTCTAAAGGATTCTCAACACTATCAACAACGTGGTTTACCTCCACATCTTGTAAGTTTGCCTCAACCATAAATTTTACTAAATTGAGGCCTCTTACCAACTTAGTAGTGTGTATTTCTATCTTAATCTCATGTAGTTTGTTCACCCATATAAATATTTTACTAGATGCTTCCATTTGTGTTAGAATATCCTTAACCATGGTGTGTGGCACAAAATTTATGATCCTAGAACTTAGAATTTAAGAACTAAATACCTTAAGAACTCTTACCAAATCCAAATCATGATTTTCCATTATAGTATAATTCAACTCAAAACCTTGCAAGGCCTTTCTAAAGAAGGCAATTGGATTTTCATTACCCTCATCATCATTTTGCAACAAAACTATGTTAGCGAAGTAGTGTTTTCATTGTTGGTGGAAAAATTGACTAAGTATCAAGCGAGCATGCAAGCAGTGAGGCATGCAAGTGGGGCACTTGAACATGTGTAAGAGCCAATTTGGAGTGGCGCACGCCCAAAAGCCTAAACCCAAGACTTGGCCAATTTTTCATATACGTGCTAAAAATAGAAAAAGTGAGTTGGAGTGTGGATCACGCAAAAGGAAAAGCAAGAATGCTTGAAGGCCAATGAACATTTATTTTTGGGATAAAACACATGCAAGGTGAAGATGAAAGTTCATACATGGATTTGGATAATAATAAGATTAAAGTAAAGTTTATTTATAAGATTTAATCTATTATTAGGCTTGTTAAGAAGCGGTGCATGCTTTATTGCTTCTTTTGTATGTGTGCATGGCTATTTTGAGCATACGAGACTATTTTAAGAATGCATAAGTGGTAAAGGGAAATTCCCCACCCCTGTGTGTGTGTGTGTGTGTGTGTGTGTGTGTGTGTGTGTGTGTGTGTGTGTTAAACATCATTATTTTGCACATCGTGTATTAGAGACCATATACAACATCGTGTGATTTAATAGAGTTATGTTGTTCGGATATATTGGTTTGCATGACTCTATGGTGACTCGTTATGTATTGACTTCTTATATGTAATACTTTGGTTATTAATGGATCAATGTGGATGGATTCTAGTGATTGATATGTTTGAATATAGTGATCATATGGTGCAATTAATATTATTATTTATCTCATCTCGTTATGTTTCCTTATGTTAATTGTAATGATATACTCTTAAATGTATGTTTGATAATGGTAATAATGAACATGCATTTTAACATCTTGAAAATCCGAGGGCAAAGGAGGGACCTTTTAGCTTCACGCACTTTAGATGAGCATTCGAGATATGTCCTGGATGAAGTGTTAGCGTGCATAGTAGTTAGGTGAAATAAACAGGACTACGAGTCATTGATGTCAATAGGTTTCATTGATGTGAAATGGAGTAAGGATAATGAAGTTTGATTGGTAGTATCAATCATTGATGTCATGTGTTGTGTTGGAGTCTAGTTGAGTTGCTCGGTCTCATTGATGATGTGGAATAGTGTCCTGAGTAGGTAAGTGACTTACAAAGGTATTATAGTGTTTCAGTGATGTTGTGATGATGTTATCAATATTTTGAAGGATTTTTTAGGTGGAAAACAGGGGGAAGTCATGAGGTGGTCTATATTGATGGTGTAACCATGATCAAGAATCCTAGTTTGGAGGCCTAGTAAGCATACACGAATGAGAAAGTTGTGTGTTGGGTATGCGGTAGCTAGTTAAGCATGGTAAGATCATGGAGAGAATGAGAATGAGGTGTCAAAACATTCATAATTGTCTCGAGTGTGTATACGGGGTTTGGGCATGTTTTCAGGTCTGCATTAGACCTATTTCTATGTCAAACGTGGCCAAATGAGGTGATCAAATCATATTTCAGCTTGGAAAAGAAAAGGTAAGCACTTTGGAAAAGGTGTAACGGTTTATTCTTGAGGTGTGGTCCAATTTTCAAGTGTTGGTTTGAAGGAATGTGCAATATATTGTGTTGTTTCCTCTACCGAGTTCATAGAAGTGAGGATCGAGCTCAAGAAGGAATTTCTTGTGCTCATTGGCAGTGTGAACTCTGCATGGTAGTTGGGGAATGGATCTAAGATGACATTCCAAGCATTAGTTCAAAGATTAAGGGGTAGAGTTTTATGAGCAATCATTAAAGAAACTAAGGTGGTTTAAAACCCTCCTTAAACCCTAATTAAGTAGTGATGGAGAAGATATTATTCGAAGTGGACCAAAATGGATTTTTTGACCAAGTATGATGATTTGAGTTTTTAGAGGACTCCTCCTAATTTCTCTAGGTGGTATTTAGGTATCATGACAATGAGTGGACCACATAACAATTTACATGTTTCTAAAGAATTTGATATTGCTCTCAAGTTTTGTATTCAAAAAATTGATTAAATGGATATTTGAGGAATTATGGAAACTATAATACATGTTTATGGTGGTTTTAGATAATTTATTTCCCTTTAGAGGTCGTTGGAAGTCTATTTTACAAGACTGGTTTTGGGGCAATTTTTGACAGTTTTGGCGGTCCTAGTTCCAAAGGTGTTCTTAGGAACTTACATTCCAAGTGATGGTGTATAATGAAGTTGGTGATGACCCTGAGGTCATGATATTTCCATCCATGTGTCATAATTGCATGGTTGAGGTGATTTCATGAGTGTTTTAGCTTCATGTTTGAGAATTGGTTTTGTAGATCACAAACCTAGTGAGAACATTTGATCCTAATGGGTGGCTTTCGTGGTTTAAGATGATGGTTCGAGAGGTGTACAAGATTGTATAAGGAATGGGGTAGACTTAGACAACATGTCTAAGTATTTTTATATGTTTATTGAAGTTCATGTTGGCTTTAGAAGACTAAGTTGGGTGAGAGGGTAGTTTGATTCTATTAGGCCTTCTTATGTCATGTTGACGATTATCTTTGTAGATGAACCACCAAAGTCATGGGAAATCTTAGAGATGTGGGACTTGGCCCTAAGATAACCTCCAAATTTTATAGAAGATGGATATTCTCTGATTCATCTTGAGATAAGGGGTTAGAGAGAAAATAGAACAATAACTAAATCCTAGCGAAGGCAATGCACCGAGACTTTACTAAAGAGTATAGAGGTATTATTGAAATAGCTACTAGATTAATTGAAGAGCTTTCAACATGATCAACTATTCTGGAGATATCTCAAATTATCAAAGGCTGAATGAAACTAAAACATAACCATGAGTGAATGAATAGATTTATGTAAAATATCTAAGGGCATGTAACACGATAGATATTTAAACATTCATCTAAAATTGAATAAAAGTAAACAAGAAGAGATAAAGGACACAAAAGATTGCAAACATTTAGTGCATAGAACAAGAACTCTTATTAATAGAGAAAATAGTACATAAGGCCAAAATGGCATAGATTACAATATTCCTTTACAACAAAGCCTTGCTAAGGCTAGTTAACACAATAGACTAAACCTAAATTACTCATGCGGAGCTTTGGAACCTTTTTCTATATTATTTCTTTCTTTTTTGTGTGAGAACATTCTTATATAGAATCCATGGATCTTGCTTCAACATGCCTCTATTAAGATTTCCACCACCCGCATTTATTTCTTACCTACGAGATTTTCGATCCTTGGAGCAAATATCAATTGTATATTTTGGGACCCACAATCGCATTCACTCTGCCAAACCTTGAGCCCTTCACTTCTTTAATTGGTTCCTTAGATGGTGGAAGTTTCTTTGTATGATATGTGGAGACTTCACGCTTATCTGGGAATTTTCCATTTCTCTCTCCTTTTAAACCTATGCCTAAATGACACGTGGAGGCCTATGCACTCTTTTACTTTATCTTTTGACTTTTCAACCCACTTTGGGTTTCTTAGCCACTCTTTATCCATATGGAGGATCCTTGCTGCTCGAAGACTCTCGATGTTTTGTGCCTTCTCAAAAATGTCATTGAAGGGACACATGGATACCCTCCATGTTCAGTTCCATACTTAGGAAAATCAATCCTGACAAAAATACAAAAGAACTCCAAAAGAAAAATGGATCGGGGTGATAAAAGATAGCATTAATAGAAGAGGCTCAAACAATGTAGAAATCCTTCTACTGATTATGGCGACTCATCAAGGGACATTGTACCAGCCATGTAAGAACCTATCAATCCTTCCGTAAAACTTCACAATTTCAAAATGTGGCTCAAAGAAATGCCACTCAGAGTTGCTTCAAAGTAGCTTGGTACCCTACCCATTTGACTTTTTTCAGGTAAGTCCTTCATTGCAGAGCCTAAAAGGATCTATCCAACTCAATAATCTCCTTGTGAGAGAATTTTTAGAGATCCTGCACCATTGCGTGCAAACGGAACTCCAATTTAACAATCGAGTTCAGAATGGCCTCCACTTCAGCAACACTAGAATCATCTTTTAAAGACTAAAAGACAGTCTTATCATGTTGCTTAGTTGTAAGTAGTTGTTGAATTTTGTCCTTTGATAGGATGGTAGAGTCATCAGGAAAGGGATAGGGGAATCCTAATTGCACTAACTCTTTGATGTGATGCTTCCTCTCTTTTATCCCTAGCTAGAGTTGAGTCAAGATATTTTGGCACTTGATAGCTGCCTTATTACAACTCAAAATCTCACTGATCTTTACCATGACCATTTCCCTGTTCGTAATGTTGGACCCTTACAGGGTGGCATCTAAAGAGTCATAAATCTTCTGAACCAACATTTTTGATTCAGGGACCTTAGTAGATATGGCACTACTGATGGTTGAGGCTAAGGACTCCACGTTGGCACATAGGTTTTACGCATCATATATGAATTTGAGTGTGGGCCCTAGGTCCAGCAGAGAAGTGAAAGGTGAAAGAGATGGATAAAAGGGAGGAGGTGAAGGGGAAGAGGAAGAAGAGATAACTACCTATCTTGGCCTCTTTCTTGAAGGGATCTAAGGGTTGTGCAACTTCTTTGGTGGTTTTGTGGGTAAGACTAATGGTTGGGTAGAGGTGAGACCCGAATTGCTCCTATCACTAGTTGTCTCGACTCTTCACCCTGAGGTCCTAGCGTTGTTTGAACCATGGGTGTGTGTCCCTAGGATCCTATTGACGAGTTGAAGGAGGGGGTCATGGTGGTGTTTGATGTCTAGAGGGACCGAGGGACTCAATGTATACCATGCAAGCTGATCCTTAGGGATCTCTACCGCTTCCTCATTATTTTGTACTGCATTCATGATCGATGTCCCAATATTCTTCCCACTGCTCATTAGTGGGTATGACATCAAAATTGAGGGTCATTTTCCCAATTTCTTTCCTATATTTCCAATAGGCCTCAATTTTTCTACGCACTCTAGTCTTTATGCCACAAGGCCGCCTCAAACCCTTAGTCATAAGAATAACGAGGTCATATTTGTACAACACTAGATGAAAATACTCCCATAATGGGATCGGGATATCCTTCAGCTTGACATAATTGTTAGGAGTGTCTTCTGGGAGACCTCTTATCTTCAAAAAACTTTCTATGTTCATGGTGGCAAGAGTCCGAGACTGTTTTGGGACAAGATGTAGGCCATTGACCCATTCGGGTCATATCTCCACGTGTCTTAAATGATGGCGAATGTGAAGCCATATTTTGTGTGAGAAGATGATCCACCTTCCATCCCTTGCTTAAAGGGAGGTAAAACAATGCCTTCTTCTTCCAAATGGAGTTGAACTCGCATTGATAATCACGGCTACCGGTTATCTCCGAAGCAACCACTCGCTTTGTGAGAGTTCTTAGAAGCATGAAGGATTCATCTCTAAATCCATGCAACTTGATCATTGAATATGTTACCCCAAAGAAATAGTCACATGGATGTAGGGGATCTACCATGATAGCTCAGACCAATTCGTTCATTCTGTTATTGACCTCTTCTGGGTCAAACTTAGGTAGAATGGGCGCAACAAAATAGTTGCAAAATTCATATGTGTCTGAGGAGCGGGATAACACATGAGTCCATACAGATACCAGGATGACCTTTTGGGGGTCCACCTCCTTGTTCCATAGCTTAAGGGTCATGAATTGGTGGGGAAAGGATCATTCTAGCATAAAATGAGGTGGAACAAATAGGAAGAATACCTAAAGGTGGCATTAACAGGGAACATGGCCAAATGCTTGCAAATATAATCTACGATGATCTCGGCTAATTCAAACTAATATGTTTGTTCCTTCTTCGCGAATCTCATCTAGAAAAGGGCCGATACTTTCCATTCATGGACGTTCCTGTCTGAGTCTTGGCTAGAAATGAGCACAAATATGGAATAGATGTCCCGAGAGTCCGCCATAAACATCTTTAGGGGGATTGGGAATCCCGGTGTCCCGGAACTGCTTGAATCATTTTGTCACAACTCCTTATTGATGAATGTGGTTTTATTCTGGAATTGAGTTCAGATGTTTTGGAGCTTGGTCATATTGTAGAATTTGGCCGCTTGGTCATAGGGCAAGGCCAACATATCCCTGATGGTCTTTAGTGAAATCACCACCTATATATTCATGCCCTATATGATGTTGGAGGCAGGGTTGAAACAATGCACACACATCTATATGAGCTTAGGATATGGGTGCACGAGAGGCACCATATATGTGTAAGTGTGGTGGTCCAAATCTCAAGCCAAAAGACTCGGAATCCCCAAAATCGGGGAATCAAGCATGGTTTGACTCTGTAGAGCCTTTGGTTTCTTGGTGAGAATGGGATCGAAGACCCCATTTGCAAAATGCATTACCACATAAGCATCACTAAGTTGTGCTTCCCTATCAAGGAATCTCATCCTCAGGTGAAGAGAATGATGTGGCAAAGGTCACCATGCGTAGGATTTTAGTTGTGGTAAGGAACTAGATGTTGCCCTAATTGCTCAAGATTTCTTGAAAGCTATGATTTTTTGAATTAAGGGCTTAGGAATTTGAACAAGAGACTTTGAATGCTTAGAATAAGGCTTTTGCACGCTAAAATCTTGCCTTAAATAGACTCCTAGAATCACGCAAAGTAATGGATCGTGCATACCAAGGTTTCTTTTGCAAGTTTTTGAGGTCATTTTTCTTATCAAAGAGTGAAGCACTATATGTAAATTAGGTTTGTAATACATGTTCATTATTCCTCATGATCATCTCTCTTGATTAGAAGTTTCGAAATTTTTCTATGCATCACCACTTCTAGTATAGGTTTTATTTCCTTACAAATCTTTCTCCCTAATCCTTGAAATGTTAGCATATGTCTAGTTATCCATTTTTATTGTATTAGGAGTAGTACAACACTTAGTTTAGGAAAAGGAATCTAGCCTTCTCTCGGAGGTTCACCTCGAGCCCAAGTCCCACATCTTGAGAGGTGATCCCATGTGTCCCAATCACAACGAATGACCTACTTATAGATTGGCCATTCGGGGGTGCATCGATTTAGCCACAACATTTTTTGGCTGCCTGGTGAGACCACTAGAGTCATATCTTTCACAAGTGTGTGTATTTGTTTTCACTTCGTTTCATTAAGTTGTGATCTTAGTGAAATTTCAGCCTTAGGAGGTATACCCAAGCATAATTGGCAACTCCATTGGTTAAAGTACCCCACTCTATGTTATTGTAAACCTTTAATTTCACCCATTTCCATCTAGTTTCCTTCAACATCTTTCCATTTTTCTCTCATTCATGAAGTTATGCAATCATGGCTTCATTTCCACATTTGAGTTCTCACTTGGACTAGAAGCAGCACTTTCCATCTTCAAGTTATTTTAACCCACCTCTAGCTCTATTTTATGATGAAAATAAACAACATGTATATCTCTATGAGCAGAGCCATGGCCAGTTTGATGGCTCACTTAACCATGCATCTTTTTAAGAGCAAGAGTGTGCAGATGATAGAGGCTATCCTACGAGATGAATATGTAATGTCATGCAACTTAAGATTCAAAGAATGGAGGAATGCATGGTATAATATAGAGCCACAGCTCAAATAAAGGCATTCAAGATTGGCTTCGTCTATGGGTTGGCCCTATGCCAAGTTTTCTGACTTGTAGTAAAATATTGGTTTCATGATTGAATTACTACCTCAACTTGAAGGTTGGATCAAAGAGATAGAGGCTTATGAGTTCAATGAAAGGAATCCTTGTTAATGGGTAAGTCCTACACCACCACCTCAGAGTCCTCTTTCTAATTCCCAGTCAATGTCATTTCAGTCTAAACCTCAAATTTTAAGATTTTCACCAGCTTCCCATGTTGAGAATTCCATTCCTTCATTTCCTATATTTCCATCCCATCATGAATCTTTTGTTCCTCACCTTTCCAAAGTTCCTTATTTTTTGCAAAGGCCACCAAGACAAGAATCTTTACCTCTTCCGCTATCTCAAATAGTGAGGGAAGTCGTTGAATCCCAACCCACCCCTCCTCTTATAGTTCCAAATCTGTTTTGGGAAGAACATGATTATATTGAAGATGAAGAGGATAATGTTAAGGAGCTTAATAAGGATGAACTTTCAAAAATATGAAAGAGTGGGCAATAAGATTGGATGTAAAGAAAGTTCCTCTACTAACTCAACCTCCATCCAAGGTTGATATTCAAGAGCATATGGTGGAGACTGAAAAACAAGTACAAGAGGATGATGAGCATCAGTCTATGTGTTTAGAGTGTAGCATGCATGTTGGCACTATGTTTGTGGAAAATTTTGATCCCCCACAAGTTGCAAAGTCGATTGAAGAAGAGAATGTGCAAGCTGAAGAAGAAAGACTCTCAAGTGTACAAGGTGACTTTTATGAGTGCAATGATCCAAATTGTCAGGCATGTCAAGAACTCGTTGCATTTATGGAACATTGTAATAACTTGCCAATATCCTCATCGAATGCTACAATTGACCATAGCAGGATTCTTTCCATGATGGACTCAGAAGTTTCAAGTGTAGATTATACCATGCAGGAAGTTTCAAATTCTTCCCCTCCTTTATTCTTTCAAAACTCGATTTCTTAGATGATTTTGATCTTGCAAATTTTATGTTTGAAGATGAGGAAGGTCATGGAGAATCAGTTGCTAATTCAAGAAACATCATGAGGGAGGTTGAACCCTTTACACAGTCGGAGAATAAAGAAGCAAGTTGTTTGTCAAATTTGGAGAAGTATTTGGATGAAAAAGGACTTATGGAAATACCCATTTCTATTATTCCATTATCTAGCCTTCAATGTAAGTTTCCTAGTGTTATGCAAGGACATACTCAAGGACCACCTATAGTTTCAAGTTATCCTCTTGAATTTGAATTGGAATAATTGGATCTCCTACAACATTCATTAAATGAAGAAAGAGAGGAGCATGTGGGAGAAACTAAGTCAAATTTGGAGGCTTTGGGTGAAGATGACATTATTGAGAGTTTCTTGCTCTCAATTGTGGAGTCATATTTGTTTGATGAACAAGTAATGGTGGAAGAAAACCAAGGAGGTTTTGCTTCCCTTAATTTTCCTAAAAAAACTAGGTGAAAGAATTTGATCTTGTAGGTTTCATGTGGGATGAGGAGGTTAAAGATGCATAACAACTTTGTCTTCAAATGAAAGTGGAACTCCTATATGAGCAATACTCTTCAAACACTTGCAGAGATTTTCAAGTGATTCCATTGGATCCGTAAGTGGTCCAAAGCAGTTGCATGTCATGGAGGAACTTCTTGTTATCAAAGAAGGAAAAAGAAATGGAGAGGACATCAATTCAGTACCATTCATTCATATGGGAGGGGAATTGTTTATAAATGGGGAACATGAGGAAAATCATATCATAGAAAATCACCTTCTTCAAGGATGCCTTCAGGTGGACTTTCTTGTTCGAGTCAAATCTCAAAGTAACAACCGTATTAAAAGGGTTAGACCATATCCCATAAGGAATTTAGCCTCTTTGAAGACAAATGAAAATTGACAACCACCACATTTACTTCATAATGTGAGGATGAGTTTCACAGTCCCAAGGATCAATTGCAATGCCTCTACAAAAAAATGCAAGAGCAACTACAAGAGGCATACTTTCTCTTTCCAATTGATGCCTTGGTGAACCAAGTGGAGAATTGGGCTTGTTTCAATTTTTCACTCTCTTTCTTAGCCATGTCCATCACCAAATCATCCGCATAGCTTCCCGTTATGAGGAAAGGGAGCTATTTTACACAACCAGTGGGGTTCATTTATCTCACATGTGCTTCCAGTTAGTGTAGAGTAGGGATAGGTTTGTTTTCAAAGTGGAATAAGTGCTTAGTACACTCTACATTATTCATTTGAAGCATGTATGTTTTTCAATTTTGTGTGTGTTGTGTTTTGTATTTGTTTCCCTTACACAACGTTTTAGAAGTGGAATTTTTAGAAGAAGAATGGAAATCCATATTTAATAGAGTTCCATGATTTGTCAAATGTTTACTCAAATTTGTGCAAAGTGTGTTGTGCATTCCACATAGTCATGGGTTCCAATTTCATTTTTCACAATATCAAATTCTCGGGACAAGGTCAAACGGTCTACTTCAGATTCAAGGATCGGTTTTGGTACCAACAATGACTCCATGCCAATGGATACCGAAGGCTATTGAAATCATGCTTAATAGGGAAGCATACCTGAGAGGTTGCCAAAAATTTTATCCATTTTTGTCTGTCTGGGCAAAAATGGACAATGGTGGTGAACTTTATGATATTGAGCCTGATAATGGATTTGATGTACTTTTCAGTTTGGATCAAGTAGAAAGTGAGGTTATGTGCATAACCTTCCCACTCAAAATTGTTTTTAGATTTCACCGCACCACTTATGATGAGTTGAAGAAGCATTTTCTAAGAAAAATAACTATAATCCGTCATGGGATTATAGAACAAAATGTAACTACATAAACATTATGTCAGCAAGTGTTCCTTTATGTGATAGACTCAAGGTTATGGTTAAGCACTCTCAAAGGAAACCCTCCATTAGAGATTAGGCTCTAGTACTTTTACCATGTAAAAAGTGGTAGCTCGCCAATGGACGTAGAATTACAAGATCAAAAGGAGAGCTAAGTTAAAGAATAGCTCGATGATGCAATGAGCTAGGACTTGATCTTAGAACATTGAATGGGTTGTGTGTTTATCACATCGAGGCTCCGAGTTAGGATGATGTCAAGCAAGTCAACATGGGAAGTTGAAATCAAACTCCACAAGCTTGTAAAAATGTTGTAGAGTGGGGCCAAATTTTAGAAAAACTCGAGTGAGCTCACACGGCGTGGAGGTGGCTTGGTGGTCATGGGTGAGCTCAATCTCGAGCTCAATGTCGATTCACTTAGGAACAATGGAATGATTTTTCAAGGTAGAAACATGATGGCTCAAAGATTAGGCATGTCAAAATCATTTATGTCACGAAAAAAACACATGGTCTTATGAGATTCACAGGTAACATGCATTCATGGTGATAGCTTGGCACCAAGTAAGTCGAACTCAATGTAGATGCTAAGACATGACTAAATACAAAGGAATTGAAGCACAAGATTGAGAAATGTTTACAAGATCAAGAATGTGTTCATAGTGCAACAAAGAAATTATGGTCAAGAAATTGGGCCACGGTACAACAATTGGATCGACATATACAAGCCGGAAGCCAAGTAGGTGGGTGAAAGGTTGGGGTCAATGAGTTCATATGTCATGATTAGCATGTAAGGGGAGGTGTATGGACTTTTTGATTTTGTTGTCTTAGGAAGGCAGAGCGGGATACTCCCAAATGAATTTGGTATTGAAGGATCTAGCAGAGATAATGGCTCAATAACTTAAATCAGAGGTCGAGTGAGTTCAGATCGTAGCTCACCATGCTGATGGAAGGTAGCTCCAATGAAGATGATTGATGGGGAAATCTTGATCTTGTATGCAACTCTCCTCACAGCACAGTTGAGCTTGAATCGAACCACTAAAATTGGATAGGGACCGATATTTAACGAAAATTATTTAGTCATGGTATACTTCCCCATAAATCTACACAATGCCTCCATTTGCTTTAACAAATTTCATATATACTTGGCTCGTGTGAATGACATGATATAAGAATAGCTCATCGAGTGAGCTAGCAGGCATGGACGGATAGAGTATGCATTGCTTGGAAGAAATGACTTGGAGCTCAGGCATTATAGATGATCTCAGATCATGCCGAAGCATTTAAAGTGAAGGGAATAGACATCAAAGATTGCACAGAGTGAGATCAACACCGTTGAGTTGAGCAAAGAAGTATGGAATGAGTCGTTGTTTAAGAACGAGCTCACATGTATCCAGGAAGGGAACTTCAAATTTCAGGAAAATCCTACGTCAGAGTTCGGAGACTCTCGAATGAATTGGTGAAGATAGGAGGAAGAATTCTGAATCTTGAACTCTGATTGACTTTTCGCAATTCGGAAGTTTCCCGAGTTCAGTTTTTCAGTAGTCATTGGTTCAGTATCATGCAATGTTTGGACAGTGTCGCGTGGAGAAAACCGCTCACCGAGATAGCAAGGTGGAGATAAGTAAAGGTGAGCCCGAACAATAAGACATGGATACATGGCGACTCGCCCGACAAATATGGGGTGATTCGCAAATAATGTAAATGGCTCGCCCATTACAAAAGGACCTTTAATGCAAAATATAGAAACATGGAAAAGTTCGGTAATGAATGCAAAGCACCTGGCGAGCCATTTTTCAGACCATGCTACACTAAAGCCCCAATTGCAAAAAATTAACATGTGGGTCCCGAAAATTTTTAAAATACATTTTAGTTTTTGGAAGAAAATTATTAAGGTATTATTTTTAATGGATAAATTCAAATTTGTGAATTTATGAAAATTGGTGCAAAGATAATGCCTGGGGTACCCAAAAAGTGACGTTTTCTCAATAAGCCATAACTTCTTCTTGATTGTTTGTTTTCCACAAAATTACGCTTGTTGGAACTGGGAGAAAGAGAGATATGCCATGGAGCTATCGAATATGGATTTTGGAGGTTTTTCTTTCCAAAATCGCAGTTTCCCTCGCTCTTTGAGTGGTGCCTCGAAAGGTAGAGATGCAATAAATGGACAAACATGGCCAACAACAGTGATTAATTATTTCCTACATTCTAGCCTAGATTCTAGGGTTTCTCCTTCTTTCTCTCAACAACTCAAAGAAGTTTTCTATAAATTAAAAAGGGGTGCTTATTCTAGAGGGAGACACTTTAAAAGCTTCCCCTCTCTTCACAAGTATTTCGAGATGTTGTGAATTTGTAGGCTCTCAAACCTTTCTTCTTAAATTGTAATGACATCCTATGCCTTTTTCCCGATGTAATGATGCATTATGCAAGTGCTTGAAGTAATGGAAATTATGTTTTGTGATCAGTTATATGTCCTTCATGATTTTCTAGTATAGGTTTTATCACCACTTCTAGTATAGGTTTTATTTCCTTGCAAATCTCTATCCCTAATCCCTTGAAATGTTAGAATAGGTCTAGTTAGCCATTTTTATTGCATTAGGAGTAGTACAACACTTAGTTTAGGAAAAGGAAGTCAGCCTTCTCCGGAGGTTCACCTTGAGCCCAATTCCCACAGCTTGAGAGGTGATCCCATGTGTCCCAATAACACCGAATGACCCGCTTATAGCTTGGCCATTCGGGGTGCAATGATTTGGCGACAACACCTCGTAGCTTTTGGAATAGTGAGATTCTCATCAAAAATGACATAAGTACCTAACCCAGTGGAATCAAATTTTTGAAGGGGTCTCCAAGTGACACGTCAACCAAATAGTTTCCACTTTGATGTTTACCTTCATCTATATATGACTATTCTTTTCAGGTGATCATGGCGTTTGAGGGTTCAAAACCTGAGGCTACTTGATTTGTTATATGTTCCTCTGCAAGGGGCTCTGATAGTACCTTCCTTTTGGATCTATAATTAGTCCGTAGGATCAGATGAGACCAATCCAGGGACATGTAACCTCTAATCTTAGTAGTGAAATCACTAGATAGACACGGCCCAAGATCGGTGGAACATCGACCACCACTATATACTACATTACAGCTTATGTTCGGGTAGGATTAGAGCTGCAATGGGAGACCTCTAATAACACCAATGGTTTGAACTAATTTCCCATCTAGTTGCATGACTCCTCTCCTTAAGGGCTAATATGTGATTCACAAGACATCCGCGATTTCTTTGGGCATAACCGTAGTGCTTGCATCGAGTCTATCATGGAGTTATGTAGTAATTTCTTACCAATTATAAGAGTCATGAAGAAGGGTTGAGGTCTTGGTTTACTTATCCCTTCCTTTTGGTTCGTTAGTACTGACTCCATTTGAGCTTGAGTCGATCCGAGTTACTCTTTCCCTTCTTGGTCTCGGTCGGGCTGTCATTGGACTTTAACACTTCTTGAAGCGATTCATTTTACTTTGGAATACCCAAGATATCCCAAAATGATACATTCGTTGGTGCCCTTTTAAGTTGCTCGAATACATTCATCGGCCCGAGTGGTTGCATTTTGAATATTTGTTGGTATTTCAACCTCTCAACCACCTGGATGGACGGTACCTTGATTCGAGTGGTGCTTAAAGTATATTGTTTGGTCTGCGGGCGAGGGGTCAGGATGTCGAGATTCCTTCCTTACTCTATTTGTTGCTTTGGTAGAACAGGATCACAGATTCTATCATCCGCCTTTGGAGCAAGTGTTGTAATCTCGTTGTCTTTGGAGTAGAAGTAGATATGTCATTTGTGAATAAAAATTCTTCTCCTTTGATCCAAGAGAAAATTACATGTTTAGGTGCAATCTCTACCTCTTGTTCTAGGGCCACCCTTGCATTTTCATGACAAAGGCCACATTTTGAACTTTCGGGGACTGGTAAGGTCAGAAAGCATTAACCTCATAGCCCTCCATCAATCTTTTCTCTACTACCTTTTGTTGTAGATTCCCTTCAGGGAAATCTCATAATATGATGGGTATTGCAAGGAAAACACCGAGCATTGGGATCTTCCACCAAATTGTTTTGTCCTGGAATCATTTCTCTCCCATTATTGGGTGGGAGGGTTTGGAGTGGTGTGAGGACCGGGATAATTTGGTTCGATGGCTACATCGGTGGTGGTTTTTAACATTTTGATAGTGCAGAGGGTCGGCGGGTCTACCCCCTTGATAGCCTTGATAATTTTTTCGTGCGTACGTGTGTTGACTCCTCTTAAGATTGACTATCTCATTATAGAAGTTCCTAAGGATGTTTTTTACTTCCTCTATTTTTGAAGGAGAAGATGATGATGTTGTTACGGAGAGCGGCGCCTCCTTAAGAGGTTGGGTAGCTATATATGGATATTGGAGTTTGGGTAGAACTTGAGGTTTGTGCCTAAGGAAGGGAGCTATCTCGGGATATATTGGTAAAGGGATTTTCGGGGAAGCTTTCCAACATCTATCAAGTTGTTCTCATCCTGGACTGTGATATCATATTCTTGTGGCAAGGAATCTCCTCCTAACGACTGAATCATCATGGATATATCTAAGTTTAGGGACTTTAGCTAAAATACAATAGCCATACCTACAGGCAGTCTGGCTAGAAATGGAATCCTTTACCACATCTTGTGGAATCTAGTATAGAAATCATTCATAGGCTCTTACAGAGCTTTATTGATATTGATAATTTGTTGTAGGAGTGAAGATATATCACGCTTCTTCATTGAATCTTGCAAAAATATGTTTCCTAATTGATCCAAGGTATCGATAGAGTTAGGAATCAAATATCTATACCAGTCAAGATATTTTCCTTTAAAGAAAGCAACAAGAACCTTAAGAAAACATCCTTCTTTGTGATGTAATGCATCGTGCATATCTCTGCAACATCCTAAAGATGTTCCTCCGGGGTCTTGAAATATTCACCACTTGATTTAGGCAGTGCTTTTAGAGCTTTGGTTGGAATGGGATTCCATGTTGCTAGAGCTACTGGAAAGATGAGTAGGCTTCCCTGATTCCACGAGAAAAATTGTCTCGGAGGCTGTTGGGCCATTTTGATGGGTTTGAGGACTCTAATGGATTGTAAGAAGGGACTTCCAAGTGGCGGATCAATAGAGTTTAGTTTCAAGGAGATGGAGATCTTGAATTTTTCTACCTCTTATGTTTCTCCTTGGGGACAATTGCATATACTCAAACACGCCTTCTTCTCTTTCTCTCGACCTTGTTTGAATCCTTCTCATGAACTAGAGAGGATTAAACTACCAATACTAGTTAAACCAAGTAGATATTCAAAATGGAGTCACAAGATGTGTAGTTACAGAGCCTCAAAAGGCTAGAAATTGCTATGTCACACACCAAACCTAGAAATATTTGAAGTTTAAGCTTTCAATGCTTGTCCCACCGGGTGTGCCAAGAAAATTATTGATGATTATCTTTGCAGATGAACCACCAAAGTCATGGGAAATCTTAGAGATGTGGGACTTGGCCCCTAAGATAACCTCCAGATTTTATAGAAGTTGGCTCTTCTCTGATTTTTGTTGAGATAAGGGGTTAGAGAGAAAACATAAAAATAAATAAATCCTATCTAAGGTGATGCGCCGAAACTTTACTAAAGAACACAAAGATATTATTGAAATAGCTACTAGATTAATTGAAGAGATTTCAGCATGATCAACTATTCTGGAGATATCTCAAATTATCAAAGGTCGATGAAACTAAAACATAACCATGAGTGAACGAATAGATTTATGCAAAATATCTAAGGGTGTGTAGCATGATAGATATTTAAACATTAATCTAAAATTGAATAAAAGCAAACATGAAGAGATAAAGGGCACAGAAGATTGTGAACGTTTGGTGCACATAACAAGAACTCTTTTTAATAGACAAAATAGTACATAAGGCCAAAATGAAAAATATTACAATATTCCTTAACAACTGAGCCTTGCTAATGCCAGTTAACACAATAGACTGAACCTAAATTACTCCTGCGGAGCTCTGGAACCTATTTTCTATCTTCTTTCTTTCTTTTTGGCATGAGAACATTCTTATATAGACCTCGTGGCTCTTGCTTCAACGTGCCTCCATTAATATTTCCACCGCCCACATTTATTTTTTACCTACGAGATCTTCAAACTTTGGAGCAGATCTCAACTGCATGTTTTGGGACCCGAGATCACATTCACTCCGCCGAACCTCAATCCCTTCACTTCTTTAATTGGTTCCTTGGACGGTGGAAGTTTCCTTGTATGATACGTGGAGACTTCACACTTATCTAGGATTTTCCATTTCTCTCTCCTTTTAAACCTATGCCTAAATGACATGTGGAGGCATGTGCGCTTGTTTGATTTATCTTTTGACTTTTCAACCCGCTTGGGCTTTTTAGCCATTGTGATTGGGGCTGCTTAGTGTGATTTAGCCATGTGGAGGATCCTCACTGCTCGAAGACTCTCGATGCTTTGTGCCTTCTCCAAAATGTGCCGAAGGGACACATGGATACCCTCCGCGTTCAATTCCATACTTAGGCAAAATTGGTCTCAACAAAAATACAAAAGAAATCTGAAAGGAAAAGGAGTCGGGGACAAAAGGTAACATTAATATAAGAGCCCTGAAACAATGTAGAAATCCTTCTACATGTCCTAATGAAAATTTAAGCTTGTCGATGCTATTTTCGACCTAAGTGGTACTTTGTATGGTGTTATTATGATGTTTTTATTAGGTCCATACTAAGAGTGTTATAATCTTAAGGCATGTATACAAGCATGTTCTTAGTGACCTATTTTGTAGTTGGGTTAACATGAGAAAGTGCGAGTAAGAGGGAAGCTTGTGGAGGTGTAGAAGGTCTTTACGACTATCAAGAGAGGGAAGAGATTGATTTATGATGTTATATAGTGTGTGTTATTGTTGGAGAGATAGGTTAGATGACCTAATCATATTGGTGAATAATTTATTGAGTGAGATAGGCTAGAGGGTGGATTTGAATAAGATTGAAGGAAGGAGAGCTAAACAAGTATCATCATCGGTTGGTGTAACATTTCATAGGTGAAAAAAAAATTATGTGGATGAGTTGGTGATGATTCATCTAGGGGGTTTGTTCATCCATATAGGATTTGTGCTCTACTAAATCTAGGGGTTAGTGTTCTTTGTGGGGTTGGTGCCTCACTAAACCTAGGGGTTGGTGTTCAACTAAATTTGAATCATTGATATAATAAATATTTGTTTTAGTGGGTTTTCTTCCCTTCAAGGGTTTCCCACTTAAATATTGTGTTCATGTGTTCTTGTGTTCTTATGGTGCATGCTCATGTGTTTGGTTAATCATTGTTTAATCTATATGTTGATTAATGGTTAATGTATGGTTAAAATATAAGTGAATGAAAAATTTAGTGCCCATTAATTCACCCCCATCTCAGTGGTTGTGCTTCCAACAAACTGAAGCTATGGTATGATTAGAAGTAAAAGAGAATATTTGGAAATCACTTTTGTAATGGAGACTGGACAATACAAGGTAAATCTTCGGTGCATCTTTTATCCCATTAAAATCTTATTTCACCTCTTCCCAGCCTAATATTTTGATCCTTATTCAACATGCTTATAATAGGAAAAGAAATCTCAAAAATCTTGATAAACCACAATAAAATCATTAATAAACCCATAAAATGCCACAACCATAGTTGTCTGAAAAGTAGCACTAACATTCATTAAACCAAAGGTCATTTTGACATAAACATAAGCTCCCCAAGTAGTGGTAAAAGTAGTTTTATATTGTTGAGAATCCTTGACCACCACCTAATTGTATCCTGAGAAACCATTTAAAGTTGAAAGCATCTAAGACCCTGTTACCCTTTGCAATAGATTATCCATGTTAGGTAGAGGGTAATTATCCTTTAAAGAAGCTTTATTCAAATTTTTGAAATCAACACAAAGTCTGATGTCACCATTCTTTTTCTTGACAAGGACCAAGTTAACAACCCAAGATGAATATCTAGTGGGTTGAATGATTCCCCCATCCTTGATTTTCTTAAGTTCATCTTGCATCTTTGTAATGAGGATAGGGTTTATTGGCCTTTTCTTTTACCTAAAAGGCTTGTTGTTAGGCTCTAATGGAATGACATGTTGAAAAAGATCTTCTCTATAAGCCTTCAATTCTAAATATAACCAAGCCAAACCTTCTTTATATTTTTCAAAAGTTTGGTATGGGTTTGTTTTTTACATTCACCTAAATTGCTACCTAATCAGACTTTCTTGGGAATTTTTTTTATACCCAAGTTATATTTAGTCACATCTCTTATCCCAAGGATAGATTTATTCATTACTTTATCAACACTATCAAAAGAAGCTTCAAGGATGACTAACCCTCTTGGAATTGTGTGTCTTTAACTAAATTATTTCTTTTCCTTCACAATTTTCCACCATGGGCTCTAGATTAATAAGCTAATTAGAGAACTCAACTTCATAATTTAGGAATTTCATGATGTGACTATCATCATCAAAAACTTGCCAATGCTCAATATTGTCAGGTATAGAAGCCCTAACTAGCATTTCAAATTCAAATTGGCAATATGGGGTCAAAACATCATTTTCATATTATGAGGCTAACACTACTATCCTATCAATAGCTATATATTTAATCCTTTCATGATACACAATATTGAAAGAATCAAACATTTCAATTAAGTCCCAAACTACATTCCTATATTGCTTCAATCTTTAACTTTTGGTTGCATATATTTTTCTGATTTGTTTCACAACCAACTCAAAATCCCCTTTGACAATTAAATTCTTAATTCCATGCCTCCAAGTGATCCTTAAGCCAAGTATGAGTTCCTCATATTCTGTAATATTGTTAGTGTATCTTGAAACATAACTTAAAGGGAAAATTGAAGGATCCTCTTTCAGGGAAATACAACACCACACCAACCCCATTACCCAAACTATAACATGCTCCATCAAACAACATAATCCAAAGAGTATTAGGGTCTTCTAGCTATGTGTCAAGGTCAAGGAAATGGTCAGAAAAATCAACATTGCCAACAAAATTTCCCAAATCCATATCTGTGTAAATAACTTCATAAGATGCATTCATAGGATCTTCAATAAAATGCATCAACTCCACTTTGTGCGCTTTTACCAATTTTCCTTCCAAAGGAATAGTATCATACAATAAATCCATTTACACACTACCCCCACACTAGCAGCCCATTTCATGGATAACAACATTCCCCATTTAGAAGGACAATAAACCACAACAACATCCATGGTTAGGTACTTACTAAGATGAGCAACTAATTGTACAACTAACCCCTCAACATAACTAACTCCAGTGTAATTGTCTTAAGCGCATTACATAACATAATCCATAAGCAATATGTATTATTATTCCAAGTTCATTCATAACTACTAATGGTATAATATTACAAGATGCACTAGAATCAAACATATAATTGTGTAAGATCCAACCATTAACTAACAATGTTGTATAAAAAGGATTAACATCCAGTTGGCTCTCAACCAAGGTTGTACCCAAGTAAACTTCAAGGGGAGGTTCAATAATTTCTTGATATTCTTCAATTTGATTCTCAATAGCAAGGGGTTGGATTACTTCATTATAGTTGCAATCTTGTAGAAACCTAAGTACTCTAACGCTTGATGCCTATGCTCAAGGGTCCTAAGAAATTCTATTATAGGAACAATGATTTTCAATTGGCTTAAAATTGGGCCATGTCACAAACATTATACTTATGCATGGATGTATTGGGAGGAAGAGTGAACACCTTTTTAGAGGGTATACATGCTTTCAAAATAGAGAAAAAATTTATATTAGAATCGGGATCTTTAACAAGTGTCATACATGGTTGGGATTATCTATGAGTACCACCAGAACATTTTAGAACATTATTCAACAAGGGCATCTTATTTTTAGAATTATAAGCATAACTCTTTTTTTAATAGGCTAAGAAGAAGAAGAAAACTTACCATGGGTGCTAGTACCTTCAAATGTTTTAGGGTCTCTTTAATTTTATCCCCCTTTTGGATCAGCAGAAGATCCTTGTTCTTATGAAGGGGCCGCTTGTTGTTTTATTCTCGTGTTATATTCATTTTCTTGAGTTGCTACTATAACCATCAATAACTACCTATCCTCCACTGAAGGAACTCCCCCATCATATTTCTTTATCATTAAAGTTATTAAGTATTTATATCTAACATTCTTCCATGTCTAAGTCTTAGAAATGAATGAGAGGCACATACAAAGGGTGTGGCTAGTATCCTACTACTTTTGGCTCTACCTGAACCAGGGTGATAGGAACCAAATGGTATCTTGAGGTGGGAGGTATACTATGATTCAATCTCCCATAAAATTATTGGAAAATCAATATGAATAAATTATATCCACAAATGCAATGCTCACTCAAGAGAGTTGTCACACATACATTGCACATACTTAGCATCGGAAAAAAGCTACTAAAGATAAATTAGATGTGATTATGAACATCATTCGAAGGATGTTGGTGAACACATGGAACTAAATGAAATTTAGAATGCTTAGATTGAAAAATCAAGGGAAAGCTCGCTTAAAATATGCAAAGGAAATATGGCTTACGGGAAAAAAATGCAACATGGGAAATATAATTTGCATGGGTATAACAAGATGGTACAATGTAAATTAGATGAAAATAGGGGATGTGGATATAATGGGGAGAAACAATTGTGTTCACCATTTCAGGTCGGTACTCCTACGATGCATGAGAACTAGAAATCAAAATAACACAAAATGTTAGGGGTTATTTGCATTCATGGATACTCATTTTGTGCAAACACTACCATGTAATCTCCAAAACCTTAACATAAAAACATGTGACTAAAAATTCATGTATCTATTGTACCATATTCATAAATCGTAATATGCCCTTGAAGGCAACATGTATTCACTCCTATATTTCTATTGCAAAAACGAATTTTATAACTAAAACAAATATTTCTAAGTAACACTACAAAACAACATTCATTTAATAACCACTCGATACAATGCTATGAAATGTGATTCATTGTATTTCATTGATTTGATAGATACAAAATTACAACAAAAAGTAATGTACTTCTTGATTTTATCTCTATTTACATTTGAAAATACCAGACTTATACATGGAAAAATGATTATGTGTATTCAATTGACAAGGGAGACATGTGAAATGCTCTTAATGTCATCTAGTGACTATACAAGATGCAATCACCCTAGCTAGAACCCAAAATTAGAACCCCCTAAAGTGAAGATAGGCCTTCACTTTCATACAAAATTTTCTAAAAGGGAATATACTTAGATACCCCATAAAATACTGAAAATAAGATACACATAGGGTTTTGGTCCCTAGTTTGCAATCCAAATGGGAGAGGTGCCCTGAATGAAAAAGATGCCATTTTATTTTCTTAGATGGAACGGTTTTGCATCACGATGAAACCCTGTGGAGGATTGGATAATATTATTTTCCTCTATCAACAGACTTTTTTCTTCTTCTGCAATAGTCATTATTCTATGTATGCTTTAGGAAAGATTTGGTTACATATTATAATCAAATCATTTTGATTCTCCTTTGAAAAGAATGGATAGAATAAGGAAGGGGATAAATAATAAGGAATGTCAAGGGGAAGGGTCGAGGTCCACTTGTTTTCCCTTCATCTCTTTCTCTATCTTATTTTTGTAAACATCAAACCTTTCAAACATTCCCAAAATGGGGTCCTCATCTAGCCCTGCATGGTAGAGGAATATTATTTATTTTTGGAAATAATGTTGTCAAAATCATTAGAAATAGCCTTTTTAATCCTCTTAGCTAATTTATTGATGTATCCTTCCAAATGAATGAATTTTTGTACAGAAGAATAATTGAAATCCTTAGGAGGCTCCAACTCTCCTATAATATGTTGTTGAAGAATCTCAATCACCTATTTTCATATGCAAATCCTGGGGGTATATATTTTCTTTAGGGAAGCATCCTTTTAAATGTAGAGTCTATATCATCCACATACTCCCTTAATTTTACCTTATATCTTGGAGTTTGCTTATGCATCCCTAAAGTTTAGATTCTTAATTTTATGGCCTTCTATACTCATAATATATTCCTTTGAAATCGAGACTATTCCTTATTTCTCCACCACTTCATCTCCCAAGTCTATTATGGCCTCAAGATTTAGTAGTAACCCATTTCAATAGTTAATCTATAATCGATACTTGTCAATCAAATTTTTTCCTCCCTCAATCTATTCGGACACTGATTATGACATTTAATGATGTCCTTGATGACCTTGCTACCCCTTGTCACTAGCTTGTCCTCCCACTTTTTGGTTACCTCTCCCTACATCTTAAATCCTCAACATTCTTCATTACTTTTGAGGTAAAGGATGTGGTTATTTCTTGGCTATCTAGAGGAGCTTGCACCCATTTTTGCACATAGGCTGATAAAATATCAACCTTACTTCTTAGTTGTTTCTTAGTCTCTTTATCCTTGTAAATTTTTGGAAGACACCACCAAATGCCATGGCAACATCATGTTTTAGGCCTTTAGTGCTCTACTTTCCTAGTGGGATCTTGGTAATTTAGTAATCAGATGGGGAAGCCTCATCCCTTAATACATCATTTTGGGGGGTATACAACTCCACAAACCTTTCTCCTGATCCCATACCGATGTTCTTGATAAGATTCTCTCTTTATTTAGGTGCCTTGATGGATTTAAGAAGATGATGCTTTGAAGTTCAGCTTCCTCTACTTGCACCTTCACATTTCTCTTCCTTGGGAAGGATGCTCCCAACCAAATTTTGGCTTGAATGTTTCCTTCTCTTAACTCTTGTTGTTAGGGAACACTTGAAAAAATTATCTACTCTTGGGCGCAAGGAGAGTGAGAATAGAGTCCTCAATCCATGCTTCTAGATTATCATAAGACTCATTAGAGTGTACTGTGATCCTCCTTTTCTACCGCTAAGTCCTTTACCTCTTCCTCTCTCATGGTTGATTATTTATATCTAAAATATTTGTAATTTAAACCTCTTCTTATCTGGATGGAGGAGGCTCCTTAGTTAGTGCAACCTGTGGCTCCTCCTAATGTTGAGCTTCTTGTTCTACAACTTCTTGAGCTTCAATCTCCTTGTCCATTACTTCCAAAGTTGGCCATGTAGTCTCTGTGATTTTTGGTTGTTCATCCTCAAGTGATGGATCCTCTCTAACACGTGTTTGTTCAACTTCACTTCCAAAATCCTTTATCAATGGAATGTTATTCCACACCACTTGCATCCTTCTCTTTGATATGTGTTTCATGTGATGTTTGGTCGCATTCCTTTTCTTTGGCTGATATATCTTGTATAGTCTCTTGGAGAAGGTCAACCCCAACATCTTAGTACATCCCATGTAACAACTCAGTTAATGTTTTGTCAAGTGATGGGTTTGTTGTTTCCTTCCTTGCATCTCTTTAGGTGTCATGTACTTAAGTTTCTTCAATAGGAACATTAGTAAGAGTCTTTTGAATAGGTACATTTGTAGGTACCCATGTTGCATAGGAGTTGGGATAGTAAGTACTACCTCTGGAACTTGAGGGGTTACAACAAGTGACTAGACTTGTGAAGTGACTTCTTTAACTATTGTCCTTGTGGTTATTTCTATTGTATGTGTTGCCACATTATCCCTCTTAGTTCTTACAAAATGTAGGGTCACAAGTTCCTCCTCACCCTCTTCATGGATGGTTTCCAATGGTGGACCCATCTTTGGTTGGTTTAGGAAACACTTCCTCTCATATTTTTCCCCTTGCTAGATGACCCCTTTGATGAAGAAGTTGACATATCTCCTTCGATGGTTTCCTTTTCCAAAACTATATTAGGCCTTGAGGTTGGGTGTGAGACTGCATGAGAGGCATGCGTAATAACAGGGAATCCCGCATGGTTTTTTTAGTGTTTCTTGTGTTATATGTGTCAAATTTTACACAAAGGTCCATGTCTTTCTTGTTTCAGCACTAAGTTCCTCCATAACCTCTTGAAGTTGGCCGTCGATAGAAAGTTGTGGGGATTTTCCCTTCATGGGGTCCAAGCTTGCAACTCCCTTACTAAAAGGGGGAAGTATATCCTTTATGGTTCCACCTATCCTATATTCCCTAAAGACTACCGTGTTTTGCATGGCCAAATCAATTCCCTTTTTTTTATCCAAATTAAAGTCCTCTTGATAATATGAGAAGTTCTATCATACAATAAGGAAATTTCTGGCCTTGTTCATCAACACTTGGGAGGGGTTGTGAGGATATTTTTATCAATGTAATACTTTCTCACCAATTCCTTTCCATCGTCCAAGCCCTGAGGAAAAACTACAATATTGTAGACTACAACTTAGGAGAGGATCATCCTAGAATAGTCCCTTATTCCGACCTCCTCATCCCTACAATCTATCTAATAGTCCTCGTAGTGAGGCTTTTTTCATAATAATTCCCTAAATCTCCCAATACTATCCATCTAATGTCATAATTGGGCCTAGGAGTGAACATTTATAAAGTGTTTCCCGTTTCCGATTCTAAGAGCCTAACCTTGACCAAAGTAGGGCATGTATACCTCTTATTAATGTTGATTGGGAACTTAATATTTTCCTTGTGTTATCTTGTAATCATATTTTGTATTATTACCAATTGCTTTAACACTTCCAAAAGTTCCCATATGTCATCCAAGTACCTTGGTAGCATGTAAGGGGTGTCATGAAAGCCACTTATCCTGATGTAAGTGAAAGTTATGAATTGGATGAAGTAACATCCATATTTAGTGATTGTGTTTTCGCTTGGGGAGTTATCCTATTATATTCCCAATCTAGCTTGAACAAGCATATAAGGGGAGAAAAGAAAGTATCATGTACCAACCTAAAATTGTAGATATAATTATCCAAGTTCAGTTGTGGGTAGACATCATAAACTTTATAATTACCAAAATATTTCACTCTATCCAACCTAGGAAATAACCTATGGTGAGAAATGTTGTACACCAAGTAAGAGATTGTGTAAACTCTCTTTTTCTTGGTAGATCCCTCCTCAATATGCACTTCTATTTTAAGTAGTTTTTAGTGGATGTAATCACTAATGATTTATCCCCACTGGATTTGTATCTTTCCAATAAGGATTATTTGAATGAATTTGAAAATCTAATCATTATAGGGGTATGCAGATTTATTTCCCATGACATTGTTCAACAATATGATAATATCTCTAATCTCTTCCACAAAATCAGCTCTACTCAGTTTCTTGGGGAAACTAGTGGTAGAGACCTTGGATTTTCAAGCCAATTTTTGTTCAATATTTTGGAACACTTTGAACTATTTCAATTCATTATCAGCATTCTTTTGTATTCTTAATGGAAATGTTCACCACTTCTCATGTATCAAGGAGACCTATAAATTCCTCAAAAGTTCTAGTGGTTAATTTGAGGACCAAGAATTTCTTCTACCCCTAACCTCCTTGGTTGATTGGTTGTATTTTTGTGCACACATCTATACCAATTCCATATATTGAGAAAATGAGGGGAAGTAAACAAATAGAGATAGTCCAATTCAATACATATTCCTCACTATTTCATTCTTGTCTACTTCGTGCTACCTTTATTGAAATTCATCTAGGTTTGCATTGTCCTAGTTAGTGTATGTGATTTTTTCAAAATCAGAGATGAGGTGGGAGGAGTTTTGGACACAGGATGTTTGAACCTTCATGTTTGTTAGGTGAGAGGTTGAAAATCCTACTAAAAGAGGGATTCACAATAGTCTATATGTGCCTAACCCTTTTAACAGTCAGCTCCAATCGACACCACAATACCACAAATCATTCATAAGCACCGTAAAAGACTTACCCATGCAGATACCACCATAATTTTCCTTTGAGTAGGAGTAACATTCGAATGTCTTCAAAGCTCCAAAATGATCTTTTCATAGTTCAAATGCATGAATTTGGTCTTCTGCTCATTTAGGGCTTCAAAGTGCTCTTCAAACTCAAAAATTGGAGGTAAAGTGAGAGTTTTTTGTGAATTCCAACCATATATTACCTTGTGCATACTTTCATTAATGGAGACACCGCCTCCATGGCTTATTCGTTCATGTCCATCAATATTTTATTCTTAACTTTTAATTTCATCCTCACAAGTAGATGGATTGGCCACATTTGATTTTACTTAGATGACTTGTCATTTTCTCATTGGCTCGGGCTTTACAATCATCTTGTGTGGCATCTTCACAAGCCTTTCTCATGTTTATTCATGTTGTTGGTGTGAGGTATTCTCCTTGTCACTCGGGGCATTATCCACCTCACATGGGCATTCAAATCATCAACATGGCATAGTTGAGGCATAATCATGAGCATCATTGTTTTATAATTTTCAAATTTTCAAAAGTACTAATATAATGAACGGTGGGGGCATTAGTACATTACATTCCCTTTCAATTTTGCACATTTGGAATCTAGGTTTATCTGTAATGGTGTGATTCCATGGGTGGATGGTTTTACCATATGTCTAGTGACACACTTAGCACATATGGGTCTAGTGACTTCTTGTGGGACACCATTCCTCTTACTCCCTTTTGAGGATGGTTGGTTCAAGTGATTATCGAATTCTTTTGTTACTCTATGTGTTGGGTCAAGTGACACCCAACCTCCTTTTGTAATTTTATGTTGGGTTAAGTGACACCCAACCCCTTTTTGGTTTATTCCACTTCTATAATTTAGGGACCGATCACCGCCAATTATCTAGTGATGTAATTTCAATTCCTCCTCTCTAAGTGTTTCATCAAGAAGATCTTACCATCACAAAAAAACATGTGTACTCCTTCCATGTTTTGTTCAATTTCAAGCTTCAAACTCAATTTTAATTTAGGGTTAAAGTTCAATTCTTTCTATATGGAATTGACCACACTCTATGTTGTAGGTTTCAAATTGGTAATATTGCAACAACTCAAACATCTCAAGAAATTCAGCAATGATAAAGTGTTTTTACACACTTAGGTATATTTTTCCTTCAAGTGAGAAAATTTCTTTCCTAGCTTAAAAGAGAAGAAAATGTAGACATCTAAATTTGACAATTTAGCACTTGATAATGTCAATATTGACCTAACCCCTTTAATCATGACTTATGTACCTACTATGAGCTTAAATGTTATGTCCTAGTATATCCTTAGTTTATTAGAATGCTTGTTCTCCTTATTGCATCACTCAAACAATTACAAAAATGCTCATATTGGTCACAAGTAGTTAATTAATCATGATTATCGTAAACAAATCTCTATGGAAATGTCCCCCATTGTTGGACCAAATTGTTTAACAAGACTAAATCATTAAAAGATGCCATTCCGCACCACCCAACAACCACTTTTCTAATTTGTTTATCTTTTATGGCTCGACATCTCTATTATAGGTCGACCTTAATGCCAATTATATCTATAGAACCCTTTATAATAAAGTCTAAGACACTCATTTACTCACTTGCCACTCACCTTGCATCCTTAAGAGCTCCTCAAGTACAAATCACTCAAAAGGAAAGTAAAGCTCTCCTAATCTTCCTTAAAGAAATAACAAACATTAGGTGCAATCACTACATGTTTTTGAAGCACTCCAAACCATGTCCAAAAGTCAAGCTTCCCGGATAAAATTGCCCACAAAACCAAGTCAATCACAAGTAAGCCAAGTCAATATAAAACAATTATCAAGTGTTCAAGTTATCAAATATAGTTGCATCCATGTAATATTATGTCAAATATTTAGGTGAAGAACTATGTGTGGTTTGAGGATTCTTCATAGTAGTCCCAATGTAGGTAGCGTCACGAATCACACTTCAACCCAACCACTGATATTTTTGCAATATCTTTACCAAAGATTAGGGTTTCAAGTCAAGGTGGTTGATTTCATAAGATTTCACACATGATCGAGACCTACTATTTCAAGAGCCATATACTAGTTGTTCGCATGGGTCTTGGAATAGAGTCACATTTGCAACCTAGACCAAACTGTCCAATATGACCAAAAATATTAAACAGTTTAGTCATGTGCAAAATAGTTGTCCTTGAGCACAATGTAGTTCCAAAACCAAAGATGAGGTATCTATGGAATTTTTTTAGCTAGTTCATCCCTTTGTCACACCCAAAATAGTTTCTAGACCATGCAAAGAGCTAGGTACATTCTTATTCATCTATCTATATATTCAGCACATGGTCTAAACAAACTATCTTGCGGTACTTTATATGTATATTTTAGCTTTGAATGTTAATGTTTAATTAACAATTCAAACATACATCTTATTTTTAACCATAACCCGAGTTTAAGTAAGTATAAATTCAAGTTATGCTTTGCTCTCTGAAAAAAAATGGAGTCAACTTTGTTAGGGTTTTACTCTTTGCACCGTCATACTACAACATTTTTGGGCTCTACGGGAATTTATTGTTATAGTTTCTCCTAGGGTTTCTCGCCCTTTGTGATCTGAAAATCTAGGTCAAAATTTTTAATATTTTTTTTGGACCTTCAGACCCCTATAGTCTTATTAAAAATTACTAATTAAAATTACTCCGTTTTAAGTAAAGAAATCAAAAATAATGCAAGAACATAAATCACACTACACACAGATTGATTACAAAGTTCGGAAATAGCCTATGTCTCCAAGTTCTTATCGAACCATTCCACTAGTAAAAAATTTTAAGTACAATGTTATTTCTTACAATAAAACCTAATGGAATTTCCACTTGCCTAGTAGTACACTAGTCCTTGAAGAACTTCCAATGATCAGTCAAATTGTTCTCCACCTTCCTGATGCACAACCTCCTTCGAAACTCAATCATCCTTCCCAAATCTTCCATGCATCCTTCTAAGGCACTCTATTCAACAATTCTAGGCATCGCAAGTGAAAATATTGTGGCTCAATGGGCCTATTGGGTAGGTTTTGAATACTCCCAATTAAAAATATTTAATTTACTATTGCCTAAAAATAATAGGCCAATAATAAATAAATAATAATGCCTAAATGATTTAGGTCTTCACACAACTATGCCTTCTAATTCTCCTCTTAGCTCGGTCTTCACCTCTCGAGCTCTAGGAATGAGCTTTGTGTTGTCTTTTTTCAACAAAGGGGTCAAGTCCCTTTTATAGTGGCAAGAGGGCCCAAAAATATTGTTGATAAGGCATATTGGCCTTTCTCCTATCATCCTCGCCATGTTAAACGGGTTGGTGGGTCGCAACGAATTTGGGGGAGAGGTAATGGGTTCAAATCATGTTCCCCTTACCTCTTTGTTCGGTCGATTTTGGACCGACCACCTTGCCATCAACCCTATTGCTCCATCCACCAAGTCCTCCTCACCATATTTTGTCACATCGTTCGATGGGTATATACCACATTCTCTCGTGCCATTAGGGGTTGTCGGGTTTTTATTGGGCTCGACCGCCCACGTATCCCTTGACCTCAGTCACGCCTTCCACTTCGTTTGGTCTGTATGTTGGTTGTTATGGCAAGTGGTTGAAGCCACTATGTGGCGAGCTGGTCTCGTGTGTTGTTGTTTGCATGGTTGGTTTATGTGATCCATCGATTTCGTTGTGCCAGTTTTTGACTGAGCCATGTGGCGATTCATCTACCGAGTTGTGTTTGTTAGCTCCATTCGATCCACCTAAGGAATATAGGTGCTAAGCTATATGGTGAGTTATGTGCTGAGTTGGTAATCCGCCGAGGTAATATGGGATAACATCAATACATGACCAACATAGGCATAAGCCCAAACAATGTTGAATTTGGATAATATAATATCCCGAACAATGTGGCAAATAAACTCGATCCATGTAGTAATATAATGTGATCAACTCGGTGGGGAGTTGATCACCCCACCGAGCTAGAAATAGCTCGACCAAGCTAGTTATCAACATGCAATGAAAATCAAACTTGAAGGAGAACTTGATGTTGACGTGGTGGTTTGAGAACCCATCATGTCGGAAACGTAAATACAGCTCTCACAGCCGATCGGGCTCCCCTCTGTTAAAAAATTTGAGCCTCTTGTTACCAAAACCAACTTTTACTCCTGATGAAGACCGAAGGTCGATAACCAGACAAAGTGAATCTCTTTTTGCATTTTCACTCATTGTCACCTTTGCCACGTGTCACATCTGGATTGGACTATTGACCAAGGTTGACTTTCTAGTTGACCAAACTTTGACCAGCCACCCAATGTCCATACAAACTTTGTTTTCAATGTTCAAACAGTCATCGAAAAGCTCTCAGAGTCATCTTCTACACTGTAGCAATCCTGGGAGATTTAGAGAAATATGTCCTCCATAATGTCCTCAGGATCACTTTGGGCATCCCCTTTAAAATGACCTCACCATCTTCAAACCTGGTTGTTACGACTGTGGCTGGAGATAGTGGAGCTTTGAGAAATGGCACCGCCGGTGAAACGACCTAGGAATTTCGTTTCGAAAGTATTCCATGAGGTAATGTTTCTCCTCCTGATGTTGTATTTTCCATTCCGAATTTAATGTTGCCTATAAATGGTTATAGCAATATTGTCTCATTGGGTATTTTTTGGGCATTATCCCCTCTGAAAGCATGCTCAAATCCTGGGTCAATATTGTTTGGACCCCATGGGGTCGATCGAAAGCATCCAAAACATGACTAAAGGTTTTTATTTTCTCTTTTCGATCCTACCAATGCCCCCAAAGATTATGGCTCGAAAGCCACTTGGTATGTGTGTAACTCTCTACTTGTTTTTTCCCTTGACACAAGGATTTTGTGGTATCTGAATATACCACCCTCAAAGTGCCCATCTGGGTTGAATTCTCTAGACCTACCCTTGCCATGTGTGCCTTTTCTCGTCATAGATTGCTTGCTTTTATTGGTCGGGTAGTCTACCTCGAAGCAAATTGATTTTATCATGCTCACCCGTAGAAGCGTGTCTACGTTGAAGTTGATCTCTCTTAAGATCTCGAAAGAAATTTTTGACATACAAATGGGAGATAAACATTATTCTTAATGGGTCATGTATATCAATTTTCCTAACACTTGCTTCCATTGTCAGGCCTCTGATCATAAGATCAAATATTGTCCTCTTTATGTCCCTCGCAACTACCTTATGGCCAAAGCAACCCCCAAACCAATCAAACCCCAGCAAGAGGAAGGTTGGCAAGTTGTCGAGGGACGGAAAAACAAGAACAAAACCCAACAACCTAAAGCCTCTGGCTCCAATGGCCATTGGGAGCCACCTGTTAAGAAACAACCCCATAGTATACCAGTTAAAGAGCCAACTGTCGTTGTTAAAGAACCAATTGTCGCTACCAACTCGGCTATCCAGTTTCCAAAATAATCCAGCATGCCCCAAGTATCCTCGATTCTCATGGACTAGACAAATCCCATTTACAATGTCACCATGCCACAATTATTGCCGCTACTTTTGCGAAAGCAGCGATTCATAAGGGCCTTCCAAAAGGCCTAGAAGTCCTTTTCACATTTCTCGAGATCATAGCTCGATTCGCAACGTGGACTCAACCGAAGAGGAGTACAACATCAAATACACCATGTAGAAAAAAAATTAATTACAGGATTTTTTACAGCACAATACTGCTCAATTCCTACAAAACCAATATGACATCCTTGATGGCTTAGAGGATAGTGACATGGTTCTTGAACATTGTTTCCCATGAATTGTTTATCTTGGAATGTTTGGGGTCTTACAGACTCCTATCGTAAATATGTTGTTCATGAAACTTGGTAAAGATTTGTAAATTTGGATGTTTTGTTTTTGCAGGAGGTGAAAATTATAGGTTTTCGATTCATGAGATGGTTTGTAAATCCATTTGGCCTAAAAACTTGGCTTTCTATAGTAATCATGAAGCAGGGCGTGGGGTTTAATTTCCTTTTTCCCCAAATGGAAGCCCTTGTTAATCAACCATGGCATCGACCCCACCTATTGTGCCATATGGGTCCTATTTAATGTTGACGGCTGCCCTTTTGGTCTCATTAATATATACGCCTCTAATGATGCGACCGAAAGGACCGATCTATGGCGGTGGATTGCCAACACAATTCCTCTCGCATATTGGGTCATCAATGGATATTTTAATATGGTTGAGTCACCCATTGATAAATTTGGCCACTTTCCAATGAGGTTGATATCGGCGAAAGGGAGGTGTGGTTTTTATGCATAAGAAGTTTAGGTTTTATGAGCCTAACGCATCTCGCTTTCCTATCATTAAAGCATGGTTTACTTGGTCCAATCTCTCGAGGAGGAACAGATCGAGTACTTAAACGGCTCGACAGAGCTATGTTGTCAACTCAAGATTATTTTGAGTTTGATAGCATTTATTCCATGTCAGTGGAGGTCATGCTTGACTTTGTCCTTTCGGATCATTCTCCAATATGATTTTGTATCACTTGGTAGGATACACACACTTTTTGTCATAAAGGCCAATTCTTCCTTAATATTGCCTTGTTATGCAGCATGGGCCCACACTCAATCATATCAAGCGTGTGTGGAACTTAACTCCCCAACCTAGTCATTGCCAACGTTATCATCCACCTATGCATGCCAGCTGGATTCAATGGTGGGAGGACGCGATGACTCGGACAACTAGATTCCTTCAAATCTATGGTAGACAGTTGGCCAAAATTAGATGTCGCTTATACTCCATTAACGCCTCGGCTCTTAGTCGAGCGGTGGTGGTGCCTGCAAGGAGATACCTTCTCTAAAACTTTGTAACTTTATGTTGCACAACTCTGTCAACAAATTCAAATTGCTGATAATTACAATGTTAGGAGAGCGCAAATCCAAGTTCATTTGCACTGGCTCAAAATTGGCAATCAAGTCTCGAAAGAGTTCTCGTTGAGATGTGGACCTCAATTACTTCATCTTAACATGCTATATCAACTTGCTGGAAAACACAGTAATCGACATCGGTTATGAAGGAATTGGCATCGATTATGAATGGACCGACATCGATCACCTATGACTGACATTAGTCGAAAAGTAGGAACTGACATCAGTTAGGGCTAACCGACGTCGATTACTGTGCATGAGTGTTTTATTTAACCCACGAGAATTAGATCTCATTTTAGTATTAAAGCAGATCTATTGATTGTAATTGCATGGCTAAGTGCCCTAAGTTTGTATAAGGTATTTATAAGCTAGAAAGCTAGGGTTAGAAGAGAGAGTTAATGATTATTGTGAAAATAATTGTGAGAGAGAGAATTATTGGAGAAGAAGGAGAAGCTTGAGAGAAAGAAATTATTATACATCGTGAGAGGTGTGGAAGATTGTAAATGTTCATTGTATATTTTCTGAAAGATTTAGATAATAGATTGGCTTATTTCTTGGTGGATGTAGCCCACACTGGGTGAACCATGTTAAATATGGTGTTGATTTATATCTCTTGTTTTGTATATTTCTTAATGATTACCGTGGAAAATAATTGTGAGAGAGAGAATTCTTGGAGAAGAAGGAGAAGCTTGAGAGAAAGAAATTATTGTACATCGTGAGAGGTGTGGAAGATTGTAAATCTTCATTGTATATTTTCTGAAAGCTTTAGATAATAGATTGGCTTATTTCTTGGTGGATGTAGCCCACACTGGGTGAACCACGTTAAATATGGTGTTGATTTATATCTCTTGTTTTGTATATTTCTTCTGGTAGAATATCCACTTTTATTGCATGTATGCTTAAATCTAATATATTATCTATACAACCTTGTGCTAACCCCAACAACTAGTATCAGAGCTTTCTTTGAGGGTTTTTGATTGAGTGGGAGCTACAACAATGGCAGAAGAAAACAAATACAAGGTAAAGAAGTTTGATAGCCAAAATTATCAATTATGGAAGATGCAGATTGAGGATTATTTGTATCAAAGAGATTTGTACTTACCATTGGATGAAAATTCTAGACCTATGAAGATGACTGATGAAGAATGGAAGATTCTTGACAGAAAGGCTTTGGGATCTATAAGATTGAGCCTAGTAGCATCCGTGGCTTCTAATATTACAGAAGTGACATCTACAAAGAGAGTTAATGAATTCTCTTACTAATTTATATGAAAAACCTAGTGCTTCAAATAAATTTTATTTAATGAAGAAATTATTTAGTTCTAAGATGCATGAAGGTGGATCTGCATCTAGTCATTTGAATGATTTCGATCTATTGTAAATTAGTTAAAATTGGTTGATATTTCATTTGATGATGAAGTGAAAGCACTCTTATTCTTATGTTCTTTGCTTGATAGTTGGGATAACTTGGTAATGGTTGTTAGTAATACAACATCTACTAATAATATTTTGAAGTTTGATGATGTGGTTAGTATAATCTTGAATGAAGAAATTCACAGAAAAATACAAAGGAATCATCTTCTGGGAATGCTTTGAATATAGAAAGAAGAGGCAGGCATAAGGAGAGATACAAGAGTAAGAATAATGGGAAATCAAAGTCAAGGAATAATAGATCTAAATCCAGAGATAAGGGAATTACTTGTTGGAATTGTGGAAAGAAAGGACATGCAAAGAAAGATTGTTGGTCAAAGGATAAAGAGAACTAACACCTAGACAAAGGTAAAGAGGCAAATATTGCAGCAGAGGTAATTTGAGATGCTCTTATTCTTTCTTTGGATAATAGAATAGAATCATGGGTTTTAGATTCAGGAGCTTCTTTCAATGCAACCCCTAATAAGGGTTATTTCAGAAATTATGTCTACAAAGAATTTTGGGCATGTTTATTTGGGTGATGATGAACCTTGTAGTATTACTGGTAAAGGGAAGTTCATCTAAAATTGCAGAATGGAAATACATGGGTATTGAAAGATGTGAGGCATGTGCCAAGCCTCAAGAGGAATCTTATTTATGCAGGGTAACTAGGTGAAGTTGGTTGTATGGTTACATTCACAACAAACTCTTGGAAAGTCACCGAGGTGCCCTTTTTTTGTGGCAAGAGAAAAGAAGGTAGGAACGATATATTTATCTACATGTGTTACTGATTCCTTTTCGTTTTATTCTACTTCATATTCAGATGCATGCATGTGGCATAATCGGTTGGGTCATATGAGTCAAAAAGGAATGCAAATCTTAAAGGCTAAGGGTAAGTTATCATATTTGAAATATTTAGATCTTGATTTACGAGAGCATTGTGCCTTTGGAAAGCAAAAGAGAGTGAGATTTCTCAAGGTTGGGGCAACTAAGGAGGAGAAATTGGAGCTTGTACACTCAAATGTGTGGGGACTAACCCATGTAGCTTCTCATGGAGGATCCCAAAGTATTATGTTACTTTCATTTATGATGCTACAAGAAAGGTATGGGTTTATTACATTAAACATAAATCTGATTTTTTGAGACTTTTAAAAGATAGAAAGCCGTTGTTGAGAATGAATCAAATTCAAAGTTAAAGTGCCTTAGATCTCGACAAGAGTGGTAAATATTGTAAGAATGCTTTCAATGATTATTGTTCAGTTGAATGGACTACGTAGAAAAATGACGATTCTAAGAACACCACAAGAGAATGGAGTTGTAGAAAGAATGAACATAACAATCATGGAATGTGCTAAAAATATGAGGATACATGTTAAATTGCCCTTGCAGTTTTGGGCGTAAGTTAATACAACAATTTATTTGATTAACCATGGGCCTTCAAGTTCACTAGATGGAGGAATACCAGAGGAAGCTTAGACCGGAAAAGAGGTAGATCTTTCTTTTCTTAAAGTTTTTGGTTTAGAAGCTTTTATGCATATTGATAAGGAAAATAGAAAAAGTTAGATGCAAAATCCAAGATATGCGCTTTCATTGATTATGGATCCGGTGATTTCATATTTCATTTTTGGGATTTAGAAAAATTAAAATTATTAGGAGCCGTGACATTAAATGGAATGAAAAGAGAATGTACAAGAATCAAAATTTGGTACCCAAGGACGAGCCGGTTGAAAAGTTTGTGAATGAAAATGAACTGTCGGATTTAAAAGTCATGCCTACAGGGTTACACAGTAACCGATGTTGGTTGACGACTGCCCGACATCAATCGATAAACTAGTATTGGTTATAGAAGAGCCAAAGCGACATCGGTTAAAGAGAATTGGCATTGGCTACGAGGTAACCAAAGCATTGGTCACTTTATGTCAAAATTGGAAACAAATGTCTAGGAGGTCCAAAATGAGCCTCTGGTACCCCAAATTTCGTGAGAAGGTCACAAAGGGTAAGTAAACCTCTAGAAATATTTACACATTCTCTATCTTATTTATTATTGATTGATAGTCGGTGAACCAAAAAGTTTTGAAGAAGCAATGCAAGATGAGACCCACATTCAATGGGAGCATGACATGGATGAGGAGATGGACTCCTTGGAACAAAACCAGACTCCTTGGAAAAAGTTAGATGCAAAATCCAAGATATGCGCTTTTCATTGATTATGGATCCGGTGATTTCATATTTCATTTTCGGGATTTAGAAAAAATTAAAATTATTAGGAGCCGTGACATTAAATGGAATGAAAAGAGAATGTACAAGAATCAAAATTTGGTACCCAAGGACGAGCCGGTTGAAAAGTTTGTGAATGAAAATGAACGCCGGATTTAAAAGTCATGCCTACAGGTTACACAAGAATCGGTGTTGGTTGACCCACTCGATCGACATCAATCGATAAACCAAGATTGGTTATAGAAGAGCCAAAGTGACATCGGTTAGCGAGAATTGGCATTGGCTACGGTGTAACCAAAGCATTGGTCACTTTGTCAAAATTGGAAACAAATGTCTAGGAGGTTCAAAATGAGCCTTCAAATGGTACCCCAAATTTATGTGAGAAGGTCACAAAGGGTAAAGTAAACCTCTAGAAATATTTACACATTCTCTATCTTATTTATTATTGGTGATAGTTTGAACCAAAAAGTTTTGAAGAAGTAATGCAAGATGAGACCCACATTCAATGGGAGCATGACATGGATGAGGAGATGGACTCCTTGGAACAAAACCAGACTTGAGATTTGGTTAAGTTGCCGAGAGTAAGAGGACATTGCAAAATAAGTGGGTTTACAGGATCAAGGAAAAGAGGGTAGATAGAAAAGGTACAAGGCAAGACTTGTAGTAAAGGGATTTACACAGTAAAGCAAGTATTGACTTTGGTAAAATATTTTCTCATGTTATAAAGATAACTTTTATTCGCATTGTATTGAGTTTAGTCACAAGACATGATTTGCATTTAAAGAAATTAAATGTGACGATGGCTTTTATTCATGGTGATTTGGATGAAGAGATTTATATGCAGCACCCGCTTGGGTATAAAGTCAAGGGTAAGGAGAAATTAGTGTGCAGCTGAAAAAGAGCTTATAGGGGCTTAACCAAGCTCCAAGGCTACATGAGGTTTGATAGTTTTATGTATGAGCATGGTTACTTGAGATGTGAATCGACCATTGTGTTTATTTTAAGAAGCTTGAAAATGGGAGCTATATTATTTTGTTATTGTATGTGGATGATATGTTTATTGTAAGATCTAGTATTCAGGACATTGGTGAGCTTAAGAGAAAGCTAGCTCACACATTTGCTATGAAGGATTTAGGAGCTGCAAAAAGAATCTTTGGCATGCAAATACACAGAGACAGGAAGAACAAGAAATTGTATTTGTCTCAGGAGGATTATATCTACAAGGTGTTAGAAAGGTTTAAAATGTAGAATTCAAAACATGTAAGTACACTTATGTTTGGAAACTTCAAATTGAGAAAAGATCAGTGTCCTTCATCACATGAGGTCAAATACATAACACGAGTACCATATGCTTTTGCAATAGTTGGGAGTCTCATGTATGTTATGGTTTGTACCAAACCAAACATTGCACAAGCAATGGGAGTTGTGAGTAGATTTATGGCCAATCTAGGTAAAGAGCATTGGAAAGTAGTCCAATGGATACTTAGGTATTTGAGAGGGACATCTAGCATGCAGTTATGTTGTGGAGGTTCAGATATTTCTTTATGTGGCTATGTTGATTCGGATATGGCTAGAGATCTGAATGGTAGAAGGAGCACTACTAGATATATTTTCACAGTAGGTGGGACGCCAATTAGTTGGATATCGAAATCGCAAAAGGTTGTGGCTTTGTCTACTACAGAGGTAGAGTATGTTGTAGCTACGAGAGGTTAACAAAGAGATTATATGTATGAGCAGATTCATAGAAGAGTTGGGAAAGTAGCAAGATGATTGAAAATTGTTCAAATGACAAGTTAGAGTGTAATTCATTTGGCAAAGAACTCATTGTTTCATTTTAGAATGAAACATATTCAATTGAGGTATCACTTCATACGAAGGTATTGGATTATGGGCACTAAAACTAGAGAAGATTCATAAGAGTGAAAACCTGCGGATATTCTAACGAAACCTTTAGCAAACGAAAAGTGAGCTACACTCCACTTCTGTTGGTCTTTAAGTTTGAGACTTGAAGAGGAAGAAACAAAACTAAGGAAAGGATCCAATAATGATAATGTACAGGTAAAGTGTAGTAATTTATCTCCAAGTGGGAGATTGTTGAGATGTGGTTCTCAATTACTCGCTTTAGCATGTTATATCAACTTTTGGAAAACACAGTAACTCGCATCGGTTATGAAGGAACCGACATCAGTTATGAAGGGACCAACATCGGTCACCTATGACCGGCATCGGTCGATAAGTAGAACCGACATCGGTTAGGGATAACCGGTGTCGGTTACCTGTGCATGAGTGTTTTATTTAACTCACGGGAATTAGATCTAATTTTAGTATTAAAATAGATCTATTGATTGTAATTGCATGGATAAGTGCCTTAAGTTTGTATAAGGTATTTATAAGCTAGAAAGCTAGGGTTAGAAAAGAGAGTTAATGATTATTGTGAAAATAATTATGAGAGAGATAATTCTTGGAGAAGAAGGAGAAGCTTGAGAGAAAGAAAATATTGTACATCGTGAGAGGTGTGGAAGATTGTAAATCTTCATTGTATATCTTCTGAAAGCTTTGGATAATAGATTGGTTTGTTTCTTGGTGGATGTAGCCCACACTAGGTGAACCATGTTAAATCTGGTGTTGATTTATATCTCTTGTTTTGTATATTTCTTCTGGTAGAATATCCATTTTTATTGCATGTATGCTTAGATCTGATATATTATCTGTACAACCTTGTGTTAACCCCAACAAGTTCTTTGTTTCCCTCAGAGCCAAGAAACCATGTCAGCAATTTCAAGTCATCATGGAAGGCGAGTTTGGGTTCGATCCCTAACTTATGTTCGTAATCCTTTGTGCGCCACTACAAGCTTGTGTTCCAAGCTCAACAACCCATCTGCACTGGACAAGTTGCTCTTGATCAATGTCTGGGTGTTGTGCCATGAAAATTATCCGAGGCTCAAGGTGATATGTGACTGAATGCTCACCATTGAAGACCTTCATGAAGCTACCATGTAAATGGCCAACGATAAAGCTCTAGGCTGCAATAGTTACCCCTACGAGTTCTACAAAGCCCTTTGGGATTTGGTCGGTCAAGACCTTTTTCAAGTTTATCTTGAAGGATTTCAAAACCAATCCTTAGGGCCATGGATCAACAAGGGGAACATTAAATTCATTCCTAAATAAGGAGATCCAGAGAAAATTACTTGTTGGTGGCCTATCACTTTTGAATGTCTCCTACAAAATTATTGCCAAAGCTTTGGCTATGCGGCTTTGCAACATCCTCTTGGATGTGATTCAACCAGAACAAACAAGATTCATTCAGGGACAATATATCCTGGATAACATCATTGTCATTTGGGAGGGCATGGAATGGGCTTGTAGGTCTAAACAATATGTCATGTTCATCAAAATTGATTTCGAAAAAGCATATGACCTGGATTGAATGGCCATTTATTCTTGCCATGCTCCAAGCCCTTGGCTTTGGCCCCATTTTTATTCAATATGTCAGCATGCTCTTTGCAGATGCCTCTGCTTAGATCACTATCAATGGCATCAACTCAAAACCCTTTGGGATTTTTTGCTCCATTCACCAAGGCTGCCCTTTGGCTCTGTGCTCTATGTTCGGGTAGAAGGATTTGGGTATTTATTGGCCCACGCCAAATCATAGGGGCTTGTTAGGTGAATCACGCTACCTTCTATGCCAAATTCTCAATTGTTAAATGGTCACTTTGCAAATGATCCCTTCCTTACACTCATTCAAGATGAAACCAACATTCACAATGCCATGCAATGCCTTGATGTTTTATGTTTAACATCTGGTTCCTCAATTCAATGGTGAAAAATCCAATGTTATCGAGCAATCCTTCCTTCCCGCGCTTTATTGGCTCACCACTTTTGAATGGAAGGTTTCGCTCATGGCAAATTTTCAAATTCCTTGGTATTCCTTTTGCTTTTCAAGATTCTTCGATCAAGCTCTAACAGTATGTTATTCAAAGAGTAGCCAAAAAGCTAGAATATTGGATTACCATACCTTTATCATTGGCTAGGAAATTCCAAATCTACTCCAAAGTTCTTGTGGCCACCCATGTTTATTACTCTTCGTGTTGGGTTCCTTCCAAAGCCTCTATTCAGAAGTTGGAAAAGTGCTCAAATCCTTTTCTACGGGCTAACACCTCTAATGGCGTATATTTTCATCGTGTGGCTTGGAAAATATGTTGCCTTCCCCGCAATTTTGGGGGCTTGGCCTTATTGACATTCAACGCCAAGGGCGAGCACTATGCGTGAAATGGATTATTAGAAGCATCACTGGCCAAGAAGCTTGGAAAGTGCTCATGCGACATGGCATCAAGAAGGCTCACTTTATGGCCGCCATGCGTTAACAGGATGGCACCTTTTGCTCAAGAGAATTTGGAAAGCATGGGAATGCATCAAACCCTGGCTTCAATGGAAAGGTAATAGCTTTCGTAATGAGCTTTTGTTAACCATCAATTAAATCGGTGGTCACCGATATTCCAGCACAAGATAAGTGTCTTGCGAAGTTCCAGAATCCCCGTGCTCAAATTTTTCAAACTCATAATTCGCACCTTTCAAGATTTATTTTGCAAACACTCGCAATCATGGTTCTCTTGGCCTTAAATTAAAACTCGTTTTCGGTTGTCCAACCAGACCATGCTAGTTATTATGCAGTGATCAACTCGGTCCCTGACCACATGTTGTACAAAATTGTTGTGCATTCTTCTCGCCCTTGGTGGACGGATTGGAAATGGTATGTGGATACTCCATTTCGCAACTACCCACCAACAAAGGCTACCGTTGGCTTTCACCTCATCTTCCCATGGTGGATAAACTCAACACGTGATGGGGAATTCAGTCCACTTTGTCCTCTTGGAGTAGATGATTTGACATTGTTTGGTCTATTTGTGTGGAGCCCAAGATTGCCCACTTCCTTTGGTGTATTTTGCACCAAGGTCTCCCTATCGGGGCTCGCCTTGTTCAAATTGGGGTCCGGTGCCCAAATGCCCATTTTGCAGCCATTTGGAAACTATTTTGCATCTTTTTGGTTTTGTCTGAAAGCTCAGCTTGCCTGGAATTGGATTCATTCATTCTTTTTCCCGCTTAGATCGCATTGCTTTATCTGGCAGCATATCCTTCTGGGAGATAATCCCAAGCTTCTGCCTATGTTCACCCGGATTTGGCATTTTTTCGAGGGGAAATTCTTTTTTGGATATGGAAAGAAAAAAATGTTTTTTTCTTTGTTAATTATGTAGTTGATAAACTTTTTTCTGTTTATAACAAATCCATGGTGATCTTGAATGTGCTACTACAAATACAAGTCCATGCGAACAAAGTTAAGCGCTTTAGAGGTGGACCACCTTTAGACCCTGCTACGACATTGGGGAAGCCCCATGTAATGTTGCCCGTGTGCCACCTTCTCCAACTCGGCGTTCCTCGCCACCTGGCCGTGGTGGTCGACGTAGTTGTTCATAATCTGTGTGCTTTCCGCCAGTGTTCGGCATTCCCGAGCCCCCTCCATCAAAGAAGTTACTCTCCAGCTCACCGACGTGGCCGGGGCTCACCGCACCCCTACCAACAAAGGAGTCCTTCGCCACTCGCTAGCTGGGATGGGGGTCATTAGCTCACCAAAGCATGTGTGGGGCTCTCCTGCAACCTCCGAGCAACACACTGTTGATGGGTGGAATCCACCTCGCCGCCACCATCCTCCGACAAGTACCCTTGTCTTAGCCTCGCCATTCCCACTCGAGGAGAGGCTAACCAAGAAGAAGAAAATCCCACTGGCTGGGATATCTCGGATGCTGGCAAGGACTTATATGGCTCGGGTTGGTCGGATGATCACGATCCGCCCACTTGGGGCATGTTTGTTGTTGTTGCTTAATGTTTTGTAATCCTCTAGGCTTTGCCTAGTTTTTTTTGTCTCCTAGGTTTGACGTAGTTTGTCTTTTCATTTTCCTAAGCTCGGCCTCACTTATTTATAGTTTTGGGGTGCACTTTCATACCACCCTCTTTTTTGTTGAAAGTCATCTTATATCTTATTAAATTAATATAATATAAAATCTCTTTTAACCAAAAAAAAAAAAAAAAAAAAAATAGAACCCTTTATCTACACAACTTATTTATTTTTTAAACCAGCCATCTCACTGTTCACCAGTAATTCACTTTCTGAAATGGCTTTGATTCAAAACCACCACGCCACTTTAAAATTTGAAATAATTAAAAGAGTGTTAAAATTATATTTATTTGTAATGATTCCAAAGTCATGAATACAAGTGCATTGCACTTGGTCTAAAACAGTATTATCATGCATATTGGGCGGAACCGCGTGAAGTATGAAAAGAAAGCTATTAAAAGAGAAGATTTTCAAAGTGCGGTATCATTAATCATCTCAAAATTCTTTGAATATTCATTTGACTAATAAAATAATGTCAATGCACTAAAAATAAGCTTATTCTTTTCTTTCTCAATTTATTTTCCTGTATTATAGGAGGAGAATAATCAAGTCGTTTGACATTGTGAATTATAATAAGACTTTCCTTTCCTACTATAATCATAGACTATAAAAGCACATGTCCTTTCTTTTCTTAAAGGGACTCAAATTCTCTATCCTTTCTCATTGTTTATGAAAAATTGTCAAATTATGATAATGTTCATTTTTGTGGGTCTTCATCACCAAATATAATAATGACTCTCTGGATTTGAATTGGAAAATAATGGAGACAATCGAATGGGCTGTGATCCAATACTATGTATGATGGTGGAAAAAGCGTTACTTAGCCATCCAACAAAATTCCAATCCCAGGAGATACCAATAAATGAGAGATGTGGTCCGGATTATACGCCCACAAATTTAACAGAATGGTGTAAGAGTCCCGTGCATAACCTGTGCAAGCATCAAATTCAACTAAAAATATACAAATATTTATAATAAATACGCTTTACTAATATTATAGTGTTTTAATTTAGAGAAAGTTTAAGTGACAGCCCAGGCCTGGAAATTGACCTACTGCCGTTTTTTAAGATTTTAACCGTAATTTACAGCTGAAATTTTTTTAAACCGTAGACAGTGACAGGCTAAAATTTTTGAAAACCGTAAATTTTTTTAAATGGTTTATATAAAAACACAATACCTATTTATATATCTATGAACAAATTATAAATATATCTATAAAAATCATTGGAAATTACAGCCATCTAAAAGAGCTAAGCCGTCAACAAAATTTGATTTGACAGGTACAGATAATTTGAAATTCCAGGCCTGAGTGACACTGATATGGATACTCAAAAACAAATAATATATAATTATATCGGATTTTTATTGGTAACTAAGAAATAAGCAAAAGTTAGAGAATTTTACTGTCACCATCCTCACATAGAAAGAACTAAATGAATGCCATGTATAATGGAGTTTCTTCGCAAATCTGGAAGGTATAGGTATACACAATGTATATAATCACAGGCACTCAATCTTCCGGCAATTGACTTTACTGTAGTTGCTACAAGCTAGTATGTATGCAGTGTGTATATATTCACAAGCACATTTTTCTTGCAGCATGTAAAGTATCTTGATTTTGATAGCTTCAATTCAAGAAGAGTCTGCTGTGGTATACTGAGGGTTTTTGTTTTTGGGTTTTTGTTTTAAAAACGCCATTCCTGCTATGCTCCATGCAGGACTGAGGTAAACTATTGTTTTTCCATTACCCAATAGAATTCCGCACGGCTCGTTTTGGTTTGGTATTGACTTGGATTGATTGAAACCCAGTCACTGGATTTTTAAATTTAAAATTAACTTTGTTTGTTGGTTTGTGATGTTGGAGAGTTGCTCTGATAAAATTAGAGGAGTTTTCTTGATCTCACACCCACATTGCATGCAGGGTTTACTGGATTCTGCTTGCCATTGGGTCTGCCTAATTTGAGTCTAAAATCACTCTCAATCGTTTGGAGTAGGACAGGATGTCAGAAAGAAGGGGTTGTGGATTTGGGCAGGGTCATTTTCTACCAGAAGAGTCCTTTCAGAGCTGGGAAGCTATGTAAATGCTTTAAAAGATACTAGAAAGAGATTTGGGGATAGATTGTTTTCAAGATCTCTGGTTGAGGTGGAACTGAATGAGGTTAGGGCTCGCAGTGGACATGACATGAAGAAAACTCTCAACTGGTTTGACTTGATTTGGTTTGGTGTTGGTGCTGTGATTGGTGCTGGAGTCTTTGTCTTAACAGGCTTAGAAGCCAAAGAGAATGCTGGACCTGCAGTTTTATTGTCCTATATTGTTTCAGGGATCTCTGCCCTGCTATCTGTGCTCTGTTACACCGAGTTTGCAGTGGAAATCCCCTCAGCAGGTACATTTTTATTGATTTCCTGATTTATGGGTACATTTTTTTTTTTTTTTTGAGTTTCTCTACTGGGTGACATTCACAAGCATATCCCTTGTAGTTGGAAGCCCTACCCCTTAGAATGGATTATTCTGTGTGTTGAAAAAAGTACTTTTAAGATGGATATATCTTAGAAAACCAGAATAGGGTCCATGGAAGGGGTTCAAGCTCCTGAGACTAGTTCCACATGGTTGAAATGATATGGGTACTCTAATAAATTGATCTTTTCCTCCAAAGCTGCTCGGGAGGGAGCTCAAAGATCTCCCTTCGGACACGGGGATTTTTATGGCCACTTAGCACCTTGCCTGGGATTCCAGCCAATGCTTAGCACATTGCATGGGATTCACGCCAATGGTTTTTGATGAAAATTTGGAGGGAAATTTATGTTTATTTACATGTTCTTCTTCTATTACTCTGTAACTTTTCAGTAAAATGTTCTTCTGGAGGATTGGACAAATGTGGCTTGTGATTCTTATTATCTCTTTGCAACTTCATGGGGTTCCAAGCAACGGATTTTGATGAAAATTTGAAGGAAAAATTTATGTGTTACCTTTGTTAAGACATGAGTTTGAGAATCAGTTGGTTGGTAGAAGTAAGACATATCTAGCGTGATCTTGATACTGTCATGAAGAAAGATCTATGCTAATGAGTTTATGTCGTCTTTTATGCTTCAGTGCATGCTCTGTTTGAGTTCTTGTAGCTTCCTTCTGCATATCATTCGCTGTGAAATTCTCAGCCATGCTTTTCTTAAAATCATTTTATTCTGAATTTCATTGTGGAAAATTCCCATGGATTTATTAGTTCTCGGGCATTTTCATCCAGTACAGATGTTTCTCGAGGGCGCATTAGGTTCATGGTTAGTCACCACCAAGGGGTTTCGGCCTTGGCTTCTCTTGGTGGTACTATTGGGTAATGCATTCCTACCTTTTCATTTTGAATCATTTCTAGCAGAATAATATATCTTATTCAATTGTTTCTTGTACAGTGGATGTGTGTAGTTAAAGTACTTTCTCTTTCTTGCTCTTGTGCTGTTTTAACACTTCAACCCAAAGTAGATGAATAGTACTTGCTAGGTCAGACAGCTATGGAACTTGGATAATAGAAACATATACCAACCCCTTTCACTGGAAGTTTTGAATTCAATGGAAATTTTGTTTTTAAGTTTCCAAGCTCTACAACTTCTCCTTTCCAGGTCTTCAATTATATGCTTTGATTCATCTTCTATAATTAGTGATATCGAACATTGGTCTGTAGTATTAATTTACTTCACCACATATAGACTCCTTATATTAAATGAGGTTGCCTCTTGTGATCCCTGGACATTATGCCTCTACCGGCCACTCTTATGTTGCCTCAAGAAGCCCTATCACAATTAAATTTGATACCATTTGATGGGAGCACTTTCCATTACAACAAAGGCTTCCTAGATCCATTAGATCTAATTGGCGGATGCCCAGAAGATTTCAAATCGTTCTGTCTCTGTGTTGGGTGCCCTGGTTATTGTCTGTATTGGGTGCCATGGTAATCTCTTTCTAGATAAAAGATGAAGCTCTCTTGGATGCCTTCCAAGGGCACAAACACTAAAGAGTCAGATTATTTTCCATCTTCTTGCCTAATGAGTTCTTGTTCAATGTATTTTACAATTAACAAGAAGTGTCACCCACTAACTTTGGAAATCTGTCATTTTGAAGACCACAAATTTACATTAACCATCAATTTATTCTTATACCTAAATGGTTTTAGTTGTGAATTGGTTTGTATAATATTTAGATTGGAGCAGATTCGACAGCTGGCGATCAGCATATTAATGCAATCGAGTTCCCTTTGAAAGATTAATAACTGTTATATATATATACTTTTTTACACTAACAAAAGCTGATTATCTATTATTATATTTTAATCGATTGCCTATTTTTCTTAAGATTGCTTATTAGGAAGGGTACTTGCCAGTTATTGTTGAAGTCTATTATGAATTTTTGCAGTACTTCAAATTTCTGATGCTTGTGCAGGTGGATCTTTTGCCTATCTCAGAGTGGAATTGGGAGACCTTGTAGCATTCATAGGCGCAGCAAACATCTTACTAGAATATGTCATTGGTGGAGCAGCAATTTCAAGGGCATGGACATCATACTTCGCCACACTATTCAATCACCAACCCAATGATTTTCGCATCAAAACTGACCTTGCTGAAGGCTACAATGAATTGGATCCAATAGCAGTTGCTATCCTCTTCATAACTGCAGTCATTGCCATAAAGAGCACCAAGTTTACATCCAGAGTAAACTCTGTTGTGTCTGTAGTTCACGTTGTGATCATCTTATTTGTTGTCATTGCAGGCCTAACTCAAGCAAAAGCATCAAACTATTCAGATTTTATGCCCTTTGGAGTCCGAGGCGTTTTCAAAGCAGCATCCGTCCTATTTTTTGCGTATACAGGCTTTGATGCAGTTTCTACAATGGCCGAAGAGACAAAGAATCCTGCTATTGATATTCCAGTTGGGCTAATTGGGTCCATGGTGGTCATCATAATAGCCTACTGTCTCATGGCGACGACTCTCTGCTTGATGCAAAACTACAAAACCATTGATCCCGATGCTCCATTCAGTGTTGCATTCAAACAAGTGGGAATGGATTGGGCGAAGTATATAGTAGCCTTTGGAGCCCTTAAGGGCATGTTCACTGTCCTAATGGTGAGTGTTTTAGGCCAAGCACGATATCTCACCCACATTGCGAGGACACACATGGTCCCCCATGGTTTGCATTGGTGCATGAGAAAACAGGAACTCCTATGAATGCAACTGTCATAATGGTCGTGGCCACTGCAATCATAGCATTTTTCACAGAGCTAAATATACTCTCAAATCTTCTCTCCATCAGCACCTTGTTTATATTCAGCCTAGTAGCCATAGGACTATTAGTTAGAAGATACTATGTAACAGGTGAAACAAGCAATAGGAACCAATCATTGTTTATCATGTTCCTCGTCATAATCATTGGTTCCTCAATTGCGATTTCTATAAATTGGGCTAGAAGTTATGGGTGGATAGGTTATGTAATTACAGTCCCCATATTGGTTTTGGGGACATTGGGATTAAGTATATTTGTTCCACAGGCTAGAAATCCAAAGTTGTGGGGAGTGCCATTGGTGCCATGGATACCGGCTCTGTCCATTGCTGTAAACATATTTCTTTTGGGTTCCATAGACAATGCTTCCTTCATCAGGTTTGCTGTTTGGACGGTGATAAGTCTGTTGTATTACTTGTTCTTTGGTCTGCACGCATCATACGATACTGCCAAAGTCTCTGAGATGGAAAAGATAGAGAAGGGTGACAGTGTGGTTCTCACCCAGGTTTAGCCTTAAAATCTATGAAATTCTTAGGTGTTGGTTATTTAATCATATACTTTCTTCCTTTTGGGTTTGTAAAAGTTTTTAAGGCTTTAGATTTTATGTTTGGTTTACAGAGATTGGGGAGATTGGACTGTATTGATATCCCATAGGCGACATATGTAAATCAAGGAGAAGGATTGTTTGTCTAATAGGTGACATAGGTAAAATATAAGGAAAGGGATTGTTTGTCTAATAGGTGACATATGTAAAATATAAGGAGGATTGTTTGTCTATTATTATGCTTGAGCTTCAAAGTAATGTATTTATCAAATAAAAGCTTGGGAAAATATTTGTTATCCAAAATAACTTAGTACAGAAAAGCCTCTTTTTCTAAGATTTTTGGCAGTGAATTTTTCATTACGGCAATGTTGTATGAAATTTCCAATATCTTATTTGATTAAATAAACCCGTATATTATAATTCAAAAGATGGATAACATATCTATTACAGTCCCATCTCCTCCCATATTTCCAAAGTTCACAAATAATAAAATTTTGTATCACAGAAATTCAGGTGGGCTTCCCACCCATTTGAAGCCTAGATTGGCTATACAAAGCAAAATTCTATGCCTAATCTTTCTCATTACACTGCTGCAAAAGTCTGTACCTAATCTTTCTCATTACACTGCTGCAAAATCCTATGCCTATTCCAGTAATCATTATGCAAAAACTCCTAAAATCACTAGAAGATTGGCTGTACTTCATCACCATGATTATCCTATTACCGCATGATGCATCATAAGGCCAAATCTGTGAATTTTGATATAGGCACACCTCCCAGTTGAGAGTATAGAAGTATGGATGTCATGGTGACTCATTTGTTACAAATATATTGTGTAACATTATTAATATATTGTAATATTATTAATAACGAGTTTATATAAACTCATATTAATAATATAGTTAGTATTTGGGTGAGTTGTGAGAACAACTCACATAACTATATTGGGATTGGGAGAGATAAGTGGATGGTTGAGATTAGCTAAGGATTGAAGATGAAGTTTGACTCCATGAATGTAGGAGTGTAAACTCTATAAAATATAATCTCTATCATTGTATTATTATCCCGGATTGAATAGAAGAAACATTATAATATATTTCCGGTGTTATTTGATCAAATCTGTGTTCATCTTGCATGTAATCTGAACCCAAATAATATTTGGTATCAGAGCTGGCCATAGCCCTTTATGTGAAATGCTTTGATGATCATTGCGAAGGAAAATACAGAGACTGTGTAGAGCAGACTGCAGTGGGGGCGTTTTAATTAATTCCAAGTCAGTCCACAGTCTATTCATTAACCAGGTGGTACTCCACATATGTTTAGAGATTTTTACGTCTTACATACGGAATTTGGCACCATAATTTGCAATGGACGTGTGCATAAAGAAATAAATGATTTAGATATTCATTTACAAGAATTCACTCCAGTAACATTTGGTCAATTCGACACAAAGATTATTCTACACGTCCAACATTGAGACGTGCATTTAAATGCCACAGCCATGCACGACCTGCTCCTGATTTGGTTTTCCCTAAATCCTCATTTTTAATCTTTTCTTTCTACGTGTCATTTTTTCAAGCCTTTGTGTGCCTTCTAAAGTGTCAATTCCATTTACCAATGTGCTCCATGCGTTATCTTTTTATTTCTTTTCAGATCTTGTATGATCTCTAATCCATGGATCTATTTGTCTAATTTCTTATTAATTTTGTTATGTCCTTTCATTTGTATGTTTACGCCGAAAGGCGTGTTCTATGTGGGAAAGTCCGACCCCTTCTGACAAGCAACAAGACATCAACGATCGCGATTCATTGGTTGACGATGGACGGACGCTCAGGAACCCTACATGTGGCGGATGGAAAGTGAGGTGTTGTTGTGATGTATACCGTAAATCTTCCAGACAGAGAAGCGATGGAAAGTTTGGGAGACGAAGAACACAACACCATGCTCGAAGGAGGGAGAGGCATATTGGGAGTCAGAAATGGAGGACACTTGCAGGAGTCCTGCCTGGAGGTGGACATGCCTCTGCCGTCAGCAAAACAAGGGGAGTATGGTTGCCCCATTGTATAGCAGTACGTAGTAGTCCAAGAAGAATTAAAAAATGACTTGCTTAGGGTTTCGGGAAGGGTTTTGCAGTTTGTAATGTGGAGTGTTTTTACAACCCGTTTTTATTGTTCTTTGTGTGTGGCCACAAACATTGTAGCCAAGAAGTCCCTTTCTCTTTGCCTGCTGAGTGTGGTTGGAGTTGGAGACTGTGTGACTGGAGGAAGCCATCCAGCATCACAGCCGAGATTTAAAGAAGAGGGTAATTTTTTTGCATCTTCTACATCTGTAATTTGTATAGTTATTGGTGATGATTGACAATTAACCCATCTTTGAAGTAGGATTTTTTCCCTTCATGATTTCCCTCTAATAAATTTAGCTTATGCCTGTTGCCGTATCCAGATTTGTTTTAATCTTGTGTAAAATATTAAATCTTTTTACAGTATTTGCATGGAATTATTTGTATAAAGATAGTTGTTATACAAAGAAACAGATGGGTTAACTTTGATATGTACTATTTTAAATGCTAAGGGTATTTGATCAGATCTTTATCCATAATTCGTTGTGCTTTTATCCTTTGTATTTTAAAACCAAAAAAATTGCAGTTAATTGCTAATGTCGTGCCATCTAGGGTTTCAAAGATTTTTGTAGAGTAATAGTTATGAGTGAAGAAACTTTTTGTCGATTTGCGAATAGTAATTTTTTATTCTGTGTGCTTGCCAAAAGTGGACGGCCCCAAGTCTTTGCAATGAACTTAGATGGACCTAAAACAATATCTTTACCTTCACCTATATTCTAAAAATCAAGTAAAGCCTTTCCATACAAAGTCTATAAATAAATCATTTACAACAAGACAGAGTAAGTATGGGTATACATGTATTTCAACAGGTCCGTAATGTTGATTTCTGCCTATCATTAGATTTTATCCTTTAGACAAACAAATGAATGCATTATTATCCCTCTTTCACAGGTAAACCTCCTTTTATAATATTGGACAAGTCTAGAGATACTTGTCAAATGAAATAGAATAGTTTGCATAAATTCCTGTATACTCTTGCATAAATGTTAACAACCAATGTTAACTTAGATGACAAGCAGGGCCCTCAATCGTTAGTTTGGTGGAGTGTAGGAGGTAACAATAATAGTCATAGAAACTTGTAACGAAGAAGGCATTTCAGGCCACTTTTTTATTGTGATCATCTTGTATTGAGACATCAAACTGACCTGCATATAGAATGACGACCCAGCCATGAAACAACCTATGGCAACCCCTCCGCCAGAGACCTGAAAAAACATATTTTCGTATAATTGTGTTAGAAACAATCTTCCTGCAATTTCAGGTAGCAATAGCTTTTTTTAAGTCACAATCTCATTCTGTACCATCAAAAGTGGTCGCCTTCCTGTTTTGTCCATCAACAATACACCTAATGTTGTCATTGGCACCTAGCAAAATCAAAAGGGCATTGATTTATCACAATGCAAAATAAGAATGTCTTGCAAGTAAAATCCCATAACTTCATGTAGAGTATTCATGTTATCAACTGGCTTCTATACTCATTTAGCAGCAGCATGGATTCATGAAACATAACTTGAGAACGAAGTATATAATTATTTATGTGGAACCGAAACAGAATATAGACTTTATGAGGTAAGTTTGAAACGAAATCCCATTTTAAAAAAGCAGATTGCTAAAGGAATTAGAAAATATTATCACCTGAAGGGCAGCAACACTGACAGATGCTGCATTATCTGAATTGAAGCCTACATGACAATCCAAAGCGATCAGACATCCAAAACAGACTATTTTAGAATCAAAAGTAAGAATTGACTAATTTCTTACCACAAGCTTTGAAAATTGCACTGGCATAAAACATGACAACATTGATTCCAGATGCTTGCTAGAACACCATCAAGCCGACTCCAACCTATACATGTATTGACAAAATAAAAAATGGATCTGCTGAATGGTTTGTCATGACCCATAAATTCTACAAACCACAGTTCATAAAGAATCTACTCACTATCATGTGATGTGCATATTTGCGCTGAAATAGGTCCAATAGTCTGCCCTTGGGAAGGCTTTCTAACTCCTCCACATATTCCTTAACAAGATAGTTTTATAGTTTAGTTACAATCCAGATCAAAATTAACAGAATTACCTGGCAAAGTTCTTCCTGAATCAAATCAATCATCTATAAGCTTACTCCATGACTAGTTACTTTAATTTAACATTATTATATTCGCTTTGGTTAGCTTTTATACTGATTTATCCAAATTATATCTTCAAGTGTTAGCAGAATAAGCTAACTAAGCCATTATTCTCAAGTGTTTATAAAGGCCTTAGAAATGTAGTATACTTGTAACAAAAGAAAAGATGGTGGTAAGAGAAGGAAATCCCTCTCCCTTCTGGAGTTTTCCCACAAAGGGTCTCTCTAGATAAACATTGTCTTGTGTAGATCTGATCTTGTTGTTTTGCAGTAGTTTCTTTGTGTAATCTCATGTACAGTTATTTCCTTTCAGTTTACAGAACTCCACAATTCCATTCAATGCACATTGTTGACTGTTTAATGCAAATATATAATAAAACAAGAAGTTAATCGATCGATTACTTCGCAACAACTTATGTGCGGAAAAATAAAGTGTCTCACTTTCCTGCATGTAGTTGTGTTGTTCATGAACTTTAAGATTACTCTTAGAATATGATATTGTTCTTTGTGAATGAAGTGTCTCGCTTGCCTTTATGTAGTTGTTGTGTTCATAAACTTTAAGGTTGTTCTCAGAATAAGCTATTTTTCTTTATCGCATGGAAAATTCCATAACAAATTGTTTATAAAATTGGTTATTGAATATGTGTTGTTTTTTTGCATTATTTCCCTTTTACATTTTCATAGATTCTTAATTATGTGGGTGAATTTGTCTATCTTAAAATATCTTATTGTTGTATGTGTTGCATAAAGAAAACTATTTTTTTCTTTCGGTCTTCAACCACGGCATAAAGGGGCAAGTGCCTTCGACAATGGCAGGATTCGGTGTGTGCTGAGGGGTTATTGCCCCTAGGATGCCGCATCGAAACACCCATTATTGGGCGTTAGACTGCCCATTGGCAAGGCTTTTAAAGCTGCCTGCCAAAACAGATGACACCCGAATATTTGTCTTTGATTCCTTGTTGGTGCTCTGCAACAAAAAACAATGTGTTTGACTTCCATTTCCAGCGTGGAACTTATCGAGGTTTATATAGCGTCTATAAAATTGGTTTTTTTCATTTCTATTGTTTTGGGTTGCTTGTGAACTTGCAGCAATGAAGACTCAGAATACAATTGTTCTTCCTCCACATGGTGTGACAATCACCACTCCAACAAAGTTTTTTGTCAATGTGCTCCATTGCATGCAACCAAAACCAGCAAAACTGTGATCGCTGAATTGGTTAGAGAACATCTCCACCTGCATCCTTCCTGTCCTCTTTATCTTTCCAAATTTTGTACGGCAGAATCCAACTCGAGGGGGTTTGGGCTTGTGTATGATCGCCTCGAAGATGCTCTAAAATATGAACCTGACCACAAACTGAAAAAGATGGGGATAACTGCAAAGACAATACATCTTTGGAGGAAAAAAACACATGGTGCAAAAAAATTGCTAATGTCACCAAGGGAAAAAACGAGATGCCAAGAAAAAATGAAAACCATTACGGGCGTGCTCCATTAAACTTATGTACATAAAAGTAGTTTAGGTAGCTATATGGTGCAAACATCTACTATGTGCTCTTTCAGTTGTTTGATCGAAATAACATTATGTTATGTTTTTGATAGCTCTTACTTCCTTAAGTTTGAGACTTGCTTCATTGTACAATTGCCGCTTTGTCAATCTTATTAATGTGAAAAAAACCTTTTGATAGAGAAATTTCATACTTTGTTTTGTTTTGCATTTAACTAGCTTTCCTATCGTCATATTATCCGTCTGGTGGCCGTATCTTATAAACTTCATATGCTTCTCTTATAGGTGAACTCCAGTTGTTTGGCAGCCTTTTCTCTACTTGAAGTCAAGCAAACTAAACTCTATCGGGAACTTACAGAATGTTGTTCATAATCTGCATTTTTAAGTCTTCCATCTTATGTTGTCCTAACAAGAGTTGAATAATCACATGATGTTTATATTTCATTTGACAACTTTGAATTCTCAATGTTGAGAATCAAGATTGTATATTGATCAATCTACTTCTTATCTCTCAAATTATTGATTATAAACTACTTTTACTCCTGTTGTTCTCTCTTTTTGTTATTTGTTTTCTGTGTTGCAATTGTCATGGTTGCCTTTTTCTTTGTTGTTTCTGTGTTGTAGTGCAAGGTGCCTCTGAAAGCCATACAAATCCTTCATCATCTATTTCACTAGGAACTATGATCCAACCTATGTCATCAATACATCCATCGTTATGATCTCCAACATAAATTCTATTTGTAGTGCTGGTTTTACCAACAGTTGGCCAACCTTTCTCATGGTGGAACATCCTTTTTTTCTTTGAAATTGGTCCTAAAACTTGTAGAGAATGCAGGTTAAGGTGAAAACCCCTAACTTATTGTTGTGTTGATACTTTTTCCAATGGAATTTTTACCACTTTTAGGTGTTGAGTGGGTGTTAAATACAGATTACTCAACTGTTTTCGATACTAGCACATCAAGAGTTTACATTACTAACGCACCAAGAGTTATTATGTTCATTTCTTGCTGAAACTGTTCCAGCTGCATTTTTATTCATCTCTCCAAAATATTCAGATAGATGAAATAATGTTTTTTGTTTACTATAAAGAAAGAAAAAAAGTGAGTTTTCCATAACAAAAAGTCTGACATGCTTGTGATCATGCTACGAATCTTACAAGTTAATTTAAGTCATCAACATCGGCTTCCGATCTCTGTTCTAAACCATTCTCTTTGCTTTGAAAATTATTCTGCCATCTATGTTATGAATCTGTAATTTCTTGTTATGAAGCTGCAATTCATGTACCTTTTATAATGCATCAAACAACTGAATTATTTATAGTCAAATTTCATTCATTCCTTCCAATTTAGGTAAATGTAATACAATATTTCTTTTATCTTCTAAACGAATTTGTATTATGGTTCCATTAAATAGAACAAAGTTTAGGTTTATCGCTTTGAAAGCAGGCTTGGAAATTGACAGAGTTGTAGGCCTTTTTTTGTGATTTTAACTGTATATTAGAGGTTTTTTTTTATGTCCGTACACATAATACTTATTTACATATATATATGAATAGATTGTAAATATATCTATAAAAAAATCTGGAATATACAACCACCTGAAAGAGTTGGAGAATTTTGATTTGAAAGCCACACATAATTTGAATTTCACTTAGCTATCTAATCTGCCTGTATACAACCACCTGGTACTTTCACTTAACCTTATCTCTTTAACACTTTATTGCACTTCGTCCCCCACAAAACCGATTTATTTTGACACATTTTGTCAAACAATTCCTATGTTGTATATGCTTCCCTGTTTCATATGCATTAACTTTTAAATGTGTATGGCATTTTATTTTACCAGAAGTAAATCGTCCAATGTTTTATAAATTTATAGTATGGTTCTGAATCGCAATTGAGATCTTTGCACATATTGTTTGCTGTAATTTTCTTCATGCCATTGGTTTACAACATTTGAATTGCACTTAAAGATGTTAAACGTGTTAAATTTCATATTGGGGTGTGAGTTCAAATATTTTCTTTGAGGAGGATAGATGTAGTGATTATGCATGGGAATTTGCAAGCTATTGAGTGAGTTTGTTCCAAGTATGTTTCATTGTATGTTGCTCAAGTGTGTCTTTGGGATTAGTTTGTTATTTGTAGAGATCTTTTTGTTACTTGTGTTCTCCAGCTAGATGCTTATATTATTGGCCAATTTTGTAGTATGACCTGTAATGCTTACCAAATAAAGTGATACTGCATTTATGTTAATAGTTGTTGAAGTGTTGTGGGGAAGATTCGATCATTAAACTTAAAAATCTGTACTCGTTACTGCTCTGTTTCCTCAACAAGTTTCAAGAAGATGGACATTTCTACCAAAAATATGTAGATTAATTAGTAAAAAATTGAAGAATAAAATGTGTTGATAAAATTCTTCTTGATGAGTACATTTGATTTTTTTCCTTAAGCTTTATTAGAATAAAGGGGAACTTTAAAAGTTAAAACTGCAACTCGTCTTACAAAAACATGGAACATTCTGAATTTCATTGCTGCTTGTAATATTTTATCAAATATAATGTGGTATTTTTCTCTAAGAGATTTGTTCTATCTTATGGGAGTGATAGTGAAACATATTTCATCTATGGAGATGAAAGGGAATGTTTTGCAAATTAAAAAAATAGAAGTAAATAAAGGGTTAAATTTGGGCGTCTATGAACTTTTCAAGTTTTTAAATTAGGCTTTGATAAGCCCGAGTTCTTCACATTTTTGTGACTTATTTAATAACTAAAATGAGCAAATTGGGAGACGAGGGAAGGTGGATATGATAGATCGTCATCCTATAAGAAAACAATTCCATTTTATTTTTTACAATAGGGGCGGGGAAAAGGGAAGTGTAGAGAAGGATCGTATGATAAGTCATCTTATTGAATGTCTGAAATGCTAAGGGAATAGTTCATTGTTTTCAAGCAATTTTTTTGTTTTTTTGTTTATTGATTTCAAGGTTCACTGGTAGTGATGTTCATTTCACCTTTTTTGTGTACTGTTTTGTACTGCATCCACATAAACAATGGAAAAATAATTGGATTCATAGAAAAATATTGATAATGGGAATGACTGTAAGTATTAGGGTTTGTTTCCTTTATTTTCGGGGTTTGTTTTCTTTATTTCACTTTTCCTATATTAGATGTTGATACAATTTTATTGGGTCAAAATGCAAAGCAAGATGTCACTGAGGTCAATATATGGAGTCTCTGTAGCATGACAAGAATTACTATGTAGCTTCAATGTTGCCCAACACCTTTGGTTTGGGTTCAATGTGTTGGTCCACATGGACGAGGGTTTGCCTTAGCCCAATCTTTTTCAAGGTTTTAATGTTATAAATCAATGGCTTATATTCATTTGGTGGGCTGCTCAAACCATTCAATTAAAAAAACACAAGTATAAAGATGAATAATATTTGTATTAATTTATATGCATGTGTGTGTGTACACGCCATTTGCTCATTATTGGGCTTGATATAGTGGGTCTCTTACATGATGTTTGTGTGCTCTCGTTTTCCCTATAATTTGCAATGGATGGTTCTGCATCTAAACACTTTTCATTTACGTCAGTTCGTAGTTGTGGCAATATTTTAGCCTTCTCATTACTATGTTTAAGGTAGCCGTTGAGATGATGATAGAGCGAAGGTAACAATTAAGTCAATTTAGCCTTCTCCATAATAACAATAAAACAACCTATCGTGCATCAAACTACTCTCCAACGATTTAGGCCCGCATCTCTTTCTATTTTATGGCTCGTGGAAGCAAAATTTCACGACGTGCCAATTATCACGTTAGGATAGTTTTGCTTGGAATTGATTTCAAAACAAGGAAGAGGTGTTCGATATTCATCCTGAGCTCTGAAGGACTAAGATGGATATCCCATTTTTGAAAAAAAATAGAATGATGCCAAAATAATACAATATGTCCCACAAATTACAAAAAAAAATTCAATAATGGCATTATATCATTTATATAAATATTGATCTATGTATACCTTTTGATCTCGTATATACTTGGTTGTTCTCATTACATGACAACCCTGGCGATGCGGTTTTCTTTGCCGGCGTTAATGTAAACGTTGACGTTTCTGTTAACTTTGCTTTCCAAAATTTTTATAAATATTGTAATGCGATTTAGCTCATTGTGCAGAATCACATTGTGTGTTGAAAACAATCTTGATCATGGCTGCACCTTTGACATATGGTGGAATCTCTATTTTGATTGAGGGTTGTATAGATGCCAAACCGATAGTCCAACTTCTCAACATTTTCCCCTTCGATCTGCGTTGAACTCGAGCTCCAAAGATCAAATGCATCTCTCCGATCTTGTGCACTTTCAAACAGCTCTTTTGCCCTTGAAATTTGCAAGCCGTGTTTGGATGGTCGATTAAAAGATGGAAGCATTGTCCGCCTATGTAAAACCCTTTGCAGAATGATAAAACATGAATTGTATGCATCCATTTTCCTTTGTGCATGGATGCTCTGCTTTCATTTCTTTTATATTCACTAAATTTTTGTCCCTTTTCTTTGTTATCCTTTGCAGGACTGTTCTTGTCTCCGAAATGGAAGTTGTGATAGAAACACATCCTAAAATTGGTGCTCCCACTCCTCTTCCGCCCATGTCATTCGCAGAAAAGCAATCAAATCCCGATACAAATCATGGAGACGATAGAACTTTGGTCCCGCAAACACCTCCCCAAAAGAAAGTTGGCCTCCCTGACAGTTCAAGGTTGCCTCTAAAAATAAGTGCACTAAATACAACCATGCGTACATGGTCTATTGAAGGTCGTGCCCTTGGGAAAACATTGCTTAAGGAATATGTGAATGCAAATGGCAATGGCTCATATTTTGCCTTTGATTTTGTGGATGGTGAAGGTGGAGAAATACACGTTACATGCTTCAATGAAATTGCGGTAAATTTTTTGGACAAATTGAGGTTGGAAAGTTATACACCATCGTAAATGGAAGGATAGGGAATGCAAAACCAGGTTACAACCACCTTAACAATGAATTTGAGATATTCCTACAAGCTTCTTCCACTGTCTCTCCACTGCTTGTCAATAATGCCACAATACCTTTGCATAACTTTCACTTCATAGAAATCAAAGATATACCTGCAAAACCTGTTGGTTCCTTCATTGATGTTATTGGCATTGTTTTAGCAATCTCTCCTTGCTCCACTATTCACAAGCGGGATTCCAATGAAACTATATGAAGAAGCTTGCAATTGAAGGACATGTCAGGATTTAGTGTTACTGTAACTTTATGGGGCCAACATTTACAGGATCTTGCCCAAGAACTTGAGGAACTCCTTTCTATTCCACAACTCCCAATATTGGCTGTAAAAGTGGCACGCGTTTTGAGTTTCAACGGCACTTCCATAGACACTGTCTCCAACACAAAATGGTTTGTCAATCCTCAGATTCCTGAATCTAAAACACTGCAAGATTGGGTTGCCTCTAAAAATTACACTGTTGAAACTCCCTCTGTAACGAACAAATTTCTAGGTCCTCCTCAAAGCTTAAAACCAGTGGCAACAATTACAGAAATACTTCAAATGGGCAATACAGACAACAATGAATGGGCTACGCTTACAGCTACAATTACAGACATCGCAATGGATAACTTCTACTACATGGCTTTCCCCCTTGCAATTAGTGACAAATAATGCCGAAAGAAGGTGAAACCAGCAGACAATGGCTCGTTGTTTTGGTGGAAGTTGTAACTCTCATGTGCATCAGTGCGACTATAGGTATGCTCTCCATATAACCTTGTAAGATGCTCGGGAGAGCTACAATCGGTTACAGCATTTGACACAGCTGCTGAAGCAATCATGGGTGTCGCAAAGAACAAACCTCAAACTGTTGTGCATAGACGACGAGGCTACAATGGAAATTACAAACCAGATAATTGGCCATGACTACAAATTCACTCTCTCCGTGAAGAAAGAAACTTTCCGTGGAAATACACAGCTGAAATGTGTCATACTTGATTCCCTTAAATTGGCCAAATCCAAAGTTGTTGCTTGACTTTGCCCTTCCTGCGCACCATAACACTTTCCTATATTTTAGTTTCTTCGTTGTTTGCTCATATTTCCTTTGTAATATGCTTTTGTCCGCAGATACATTTGTACTATGCTTTTGTCTCGCATGTTCTAATGGACTATAACTCTCAAAGTTTTCCATTTAATGGTTGTTAATATTGGTTTACATGCGCATCTATATCGCAGAGACACCTTTTTTGTAATTGATAAAAATGTATGGTCCAATACATATATATAGTTTATGCTAACATTATGGAACACTTTATTCATTTCTTGAAGGTTTGTCTATGTTTCACACGAAGTTTTTGCTTCTTTCTACCTTGTTCCTTCTTAATACCTATGTAGAAAAAAAAATGAACACATATCTCTATGCTTTTTCCTAATCAATAACTCCATACACACCCTTGTATTTCTTCCTTTACTTCCTTAAAAATATATGCAACAATAAATCGTTTTCCTTTTGTTTTATTGCCTTTAGCTACCAAAATATAAAACATTTAGAGCAAGATAAGCATCTACAATTGGTTTTTGCATTCATTTCCCCTTATCCACATACATAATTTAGTACTCTTTGAATCTTCTCTTATGCCACCTTTTTTTTGGCGATTTGCGTAGGTCATTGTTTTATGCACAATGCCTACCCTAGAGCAACGACAAAGAAGAAGAGATATTTATGCCTTGCACAAAAAAGAAATCAATGCTTCCCAAAGACGAACACTATCGCCAACTGCAACAAATGCCAACAAGTTTTTCCCCTTTCCAAACTATTCATTGCCCCCTTCCATGTCTTCCCTACTACTTTCCCCTCCGCACCGGAAAATTCTCCTTTCCCTCTTGGCATTAACCACACCACTTGTGTCGAACCTTGTCTTCATCATGCCCGCAACATCGAATTGCAGCCCTCTCCATTGCTACACTACCCTCCATCTTCTTCAACCCAATACATTGCTCCTTGCAATAATTCACCCTTCACATTTCATCTGGGTTGTCAGTCTGGTACCAAGTTCGCTTGCTTCTCCTTCTCTTGCCGAACTACCTCTTTTGCATTCTTCTCGAAATTTCATCCCCTTCCTCCCAAACTCATCGTGAAAGTCACACCCAAGATTCCACCCTCCCCATGCTGCTCCACAGAACTTTCCATGTGGCCCCTTCTTGGGTGGATGCCCAACGCAGATTCTCGCCAGAGACTGGATCTTTTATCGCACATCCACACCTGCTCAATTTGTCTTGAGAACTACCTGCATACATACTACCTTCCATGAAGGCAAACACACATGCACTAGGTGCAAGTCCGAAAGAAATGGACACCGCTTCTCATCTTGGAACAATATGGATCCTGGCACTCAACCTTCCGTTCTCAAATCTTTAACCCAGGTCGAAGAAATGTTGATTGCTTGCATTAATCCCATTTTGCAAGTCACACAAATGCACAGGGGACAATATAAATATTCAGGTCACACAATAAGTTTCCCGCAAAACATTTCTTCCATTGCCAAATACCTTCCTCGTCGGCTAGGAGATTTGGATCTCTTGTTGGTTCAAAAGACTAGAATGCAACAAACAAAATATGACTTCTATGTAAGCAGGTCCTGTGTTTGGGAAGTGCTTCAATATAAAATTATCCATGACCCCTACTATAAGGATGTTCTTATTGACACTGAGGCTCTTTCCTCTCTCCCATAGGAACCGAAAAACATATCCTCCTCCCTTAACTCTATTCCTATAGACCTTCCAGGCTCTCACTTCTCTGAACCGCAAGATACTGACAACCCTCCTTCCAACCCCTATGAGTATCCCAAGGAGACATCCTCATTTGTTCCTTCATACCCAAACACTGGCATAGAAGAGGAGTTGATCGAGCGGTACCTACTTTCAAATGGCCAGGCTGCACCCTACAACTTGCCTTGGCCTGAATGAATACACCACAGAGGGCCTTTTCTCAATGGCTTTTCCATGTTTGTTTCCAACTAGTGCAAAGCATTGTTTAAACAACCACGCATGAAGGATGTTCAAATGCATGAATATGCCCTCCACCTAATGCGCTACCATGATGATCATTTTGGCTCACACCCCAGGTTCCAGGTACTACTTGTTTAACCTTATTATGAGACATAGGAGCCAATCTACAGCTGTAGTATTCATGAGGTTAAACCTTGAACATGGTGTCCCCCTACTATAGGCCAACTATGGCAACGCCTACATGATTTCCCTGATGATTGCCTTCCATAGAGTTTAATGAGATTCGGAACCAACCTATGAGGGACACAAACATTTTGGTCAAAGAGCAGAGGGGAAGTCTTTGACATGATTGAGAAATTGGGAGCACCTACACTCTTCTTCACTCTAAGTGCAGACAAAAAATGGCTAGACCTACATAAAATCATGCCAGGTTTGTCTCCTAGTGAGGCCTATGCAGCACAACACTGGAGGACCATGAACATTGTTAACCACCCTCATCGTGTCGTTGCTTACTTACATCAAAGATTCACCATATTCCATGAGGAAGTATTACAAAAACATATTCATTCCAAAGACTAGTGGTACAGGTAAAATTCTTCAATGCTCTATACTTTTCAATTACTTGAATACAAAGTGATTTACCTTCCTTTACCACATGTATGAATGGCAACATAGAGGTTCAATGCATGTTCATGGTTTTCTATGGCTTGAGGATGCTCCAGATGTTGATCGCATCGATTGGTCAAATAATGAATCTGTCGATGAAGCAAGACAATACTTTGATATCTACATATCTGCGTGGAATATGTGCCCTCCTTCCGTCTCGCTCAGAATTTTTCACAGAAATATCCAGGATGACCCTTGCCTGTTAGTTTCATCTCAGGTGCTTGCATAGTTTCCCGTTGCAGGATTTGGAGGAGCTGATAAATCATGTTCAACGACACACGAAGTGTTCCGAGAATACTTGCCTTCGAAAAAAAAATAGCCGGCTCCAGTGTCGATACAATGCACCTTGGGAGAATAGAGCCACTTCTTTATTGTTTGTTGATGAGAGTGCTTCAGTTAAATACCTCCCTTCAAGGAATGATGATAGATTGAACACACACAATCCAAAGCAATGTTATCCATATGGAGAGCCAATATCGATTGTCAACCTGTGCTATCTCGCCATGTTGTCCTTAAATACATTGCTAAGTATGCTTCCAAAGTGGAACAAAGGTCAGAAACATACCACCAAATGCTTTCTAGATTGTCAAGAGGTTTAGATCCTGATCTGCCTGCACATTTAGCCATAAAAAAATGTTAACTGAGAGTGTGGTTGAACATGACATTAGCACACAAGAAACATGCCACATGCTCCTCAAATTTCCACTTGTAATGTGCAGTCACACTTTTGTGACGCTAAATGTAGGCAGAAAAATCTTAAGAAGATTGGTTGAAGCAGAGTGTGAGGATGCAGAAACATTCCTTGCTTTTAGATGCATGTGGTCCAACCTTCAAACATGGAAAGCCTTCCACTCATTGAAGTTGCACGTGACTGGAGTTACAACAAATATCGCAAGCACAATAGGTGGAAGAGTCGTACCCATCTAGCTATTGTTCGGGTGTTCCCCAAATTTCAATGCATTCCATCTAAGGACTCCCCCTCTTTTGAACTTTTCTATTGGTCTGAAATCCTTCTATACAAACCTTTCCACAACATTTCTAATGATATTGGTTCAACACCTCAACAAACCATTTCTAATTAGAGCTTGTTCATATACAATTATCGACGCTGGCATATTACATAGCGTGAATCTAATCCATCACACACCTTCAACAATGACACTAAGTCCGAGGTCGAGCCCCCCTTCTGTTGAGCAACTATATGATTGGCAACTGTTGGCTCGATTCCACCCCAGTAACACTTCATTCCTTGACAACTTGCAAATGTTGGGACTTCGTGAATTTGACACCCTTCACAATTGGAGTGCACATCATATTCCTATTGCTCTGTAGTCTCTTGGCACCACTTTCATCAAAGATAATAAGGCAAACCATATTTCAGCTTCCTTCATGGACAGATTCGACCCTCCAACTTCAGTTTATCTCCAGAACAACAACAAGCTTTCAACATAGTTATTCAACACTTCACGCACATATCCAGCCTTCCTCCACTGAGACTTATTATACAAGGGACTGCAGGTACTAGAAAATCATTCCTCATTAACATTTTAAAGTCTTCATTTACCTCTTCATCCAGCCAGGGCCTTTCACCTCTCCTTTTGCTTGCCCCAACAGGAGTTTCTGCTTTCAACATTTCAGCTTCGACGATACACGCAAGCCTCCGGATTCCCATTAAAGAACTCAAACCCTTAGAGGGCCAAGCTTTATCGTCTCTTCAAGACTCCCTCAAGCACATCGAATACATTTTAATTGATGAAATGAGTTTCGTCGGGCCAAAGTTTCTTTCTAGAATCGACTACCGTCTTAGGGAGGCTTTCCCACACTTCAAAGATTCAACATTTGGAGGTAGATCTATGATCCTTATTGGAGACCTCGGTCAACTTCCTCCAGTTATGGACATCCCACTTTATGCCAGCAAGTCTTACGGAGCTACCCTTTGGTGAGAATTCAACATATCTGTCTCCCTTCATTCAATCTTCTCGACAACAAGGCTCTGATCCAACACAGGCATCATTCCGGAACTTTGCTTAACATTCGTAATGCCATCCCTCTGATCCAAGACTGGGAAGCTCTTATGTCAAGATCTGATTCCTCCCTTTCCGAACAAGAAAGCATTGAATTTAAAGAAGGCCCTCATCTTTTCACTCAGAATGACCTTGTGGACTCGCACAACCTTATTATGTTGAAGTCCCTTAACTCTCCTATAGCCAGATCAATTTCCGAAAATACTAGATGTTCTACATCTGGTGATACCGAAGACGATCAATTGAAGCCCAAGGTTCTTCTCTGCATCAATCAGAAAGTAATGTTTTCCACAAACTTGTGGGTTGAGAAAGGTCTTGTCAACAACGCTACTAGTTCTATCATCGACATAGTCTATGAGATATCCTCTGGCCCTCCAAGTCTGCCTCTTTTTGTCATCATCAAATTTGATCGTTACACAGGACCTCCTTGGGATTCAAACAACCCCTTACATGTTCTTATTCCTCCCATTTCTAGAGGAGGGCGCAGACAACTACCGCTCAAAATGGCTTGGGCTTTTTCTATCCACAAATCTCAAGGACTTACACTACAACTTGCTACAGTGGACATTGGCGGAACTGAAAGACAAGGCCTGACATTCACTGTTGCTATCTCAAGAGTTTCGTCTCTTTCTTCCCTTCGTATTTCTCCAGCTTTCTCTTTCTCCCACTACTCTCGCATGTCCTCCACTCCCCTTCTACAGTCTAGGCTACAAGAGGAATTTCACCTTCGCTCCCTTCCCTCTTCTCTCCCTCGCCCCGTCCAGCCCTCGTCTTAGCTCCTTATAGCAGTCATGCAGTCGTGGTCCCAAACCTTCTTTATAACAATCATGCATGTATATATCGCATGTATTTTGTATCGATAACACCTTTTGGTTCGGATTTCTATTACCTGCAACTAGTTTAACAACATATTTGATCTACGTTTGTTTACAAATATGTTCAAAGTTTCATGCATCGGTCTGCTTCTAGCCTATCTAATATAGCAAATGTATTTGTTCTACCTCGCTATTATTCTTTTATATTTATCGTTCAAGATCTTGTTGCTTATGTTTTTTCACACTTTTCTTAATTTGACCATATCCCCACCACACTATATAATCTTCTACTCTAAACATATTTGATCTATGTTTGTTTACAAATATGTTCAAAGTTTCATGTTGCGCTCTACTTCTAGCCAGTCTAATATAACTAATGTTTTTGTTATACCTCGCTATTATTCTTTTATATTTATCGTTCAAGATCTTTTTGCTTATGTTTTTTAACAGTTTTTCTTATTTTGACCATATCCCCACCACACTATATAATCTTCTACTCTAATATACGTTAAATTTCATTTTATTATCCATTATTTTAGATTTCCTCCACTTCTTTTCCTTATTTGACTCCTACCATTGCTTGCATTTACGGGATATATTCATTTTTAACACTCTCCACTTTCCTTCACTTTTCCCACTTTTCTTTCCCTCCTCCATTTCCTTTTCCCTTTTACATTTCTTTTATCCTTTCCGTCTAATGCATTCTTCTTCTCTACTTCCTTCTCCTTGTTCCCCAACCTCTCTTTCGGCATTATCATCACACACCTCACGTGCGATTGCTAGTTATAAAGCACTAGGAGTAATGGTGTTTTTGTGGTAGGTTATTTTGTATAAGTGGTCTTATTCATGTCTTTAATTTTATAATTTTATCCATTTAAATTTGTGTAATGTGTCCCATAAGACTATAGGTTTTTATTATTAATTATTAATATATTATATAAGTAAGGTCATAATTTTAAAAGTAATAAGTTGATTACTTTTTGAATATTTTGTTATTATTGTTTTTGTCAGTATTCTCTCGTCATTGTCAAAATATATAAGTAAAAAAAATTGCCTTATGGATGCATTTTCGGTGGTAACCGACGTCCACCAATGTAAATTGATCATCATGATCAAATCCAGCTGAGTTAGTAGTAGACACATGGAGGAAGGAGGTCAATCAACGACCTCTCGTTAGCCACTGACTCGGGCCATTTGCACAATGGTGTTGTGGAATTTCATTTTTTCAGTTGTGTGTTTACTTTCTGCAAATAAGAACAGATGAATCATACCTGTTCAACAATTGTAATAAGTAATCTCCTGCGCGAGTGATATTTCCTACATTTTCTCTTGATGTTAGAGCATTGCAAAAGATCAGAAACACCAATGTAAGTCAGTTTGTGGATCTTGAAAAGGTTTGTGGGAGATCCAAAAAACCACATGAGGTGGACAGTTGATGGTTCTTGTCATGTCAAGGTTTGTGGTAAACCTATTTAAAACCATGGAAGGAGAGAGCCTTTCTTTTGATCAAGGTCATGAGCCAAGTTGGGCATGCCACATGGGTGAGCATATTGTAGATAAGCATGTGAATGTTTTTTTACCATGTCAACATTAGGGGAGTGTATATTGGGAATTAATAATGTTAACAATAGGGGAGTGAATGTTACAAATATATTGTGTAACATTATTAATATATTGTAATATTATTAATAATGAGTTTATATAAACTCATATTAATAATATAGTTAGTATTTGGGTGAGTTGTGAGAAAAACTCACATAGCTATCTTGGGATTGGGAGAGATAAGTGGATGGTTGAGATTAGCTAGGGATTGAAGATGAAGTTTGACTCCATGAATGTAGGAGTGTAAACTCTATAAAATGTAATCTCTATCATTGTATTATTATTCGGATTGAATAGAAGAAACATTAGAATATATTTTCAAGTGTTATTTGATTAAATATGTGTTCATCTTGCATGCAATCTAAACTCAAATAATAGTATACACAATATATTTGTAGCATTCACTCTGTAATGTCCCCTTTCTTACGCCAAAGGCCTAAGGGTCAAGTCGAGTCCAAGCCGTGGTCATACCCATGGGGTTGTGGACGCTGGGAGCTTTTGGGAAGGGGCTGCATGGTGCTAATATTCAAGTTTGGCATTTGGGGGTCACTTTGGACCTTGGCGACTTAAACATGAAAAAGTAACTTTAGTTACTTTTATTTTATTGACCCCTCCGTGGAATGAAATGCGTCTAGGTCTATTGGGGCTCTTTTGCCTTGGAATGTATATAAGGAGCTGGGAGAGAAAGGAGAGGGACTTTTGCATACATTTTATCCTCCTTCACATGTAATTGTTGTTGTGCTTCTACAACTTATGGAGTCAAATCCCACAGGACCCTAGCTTTGGTGGTGAGAGACTTGTCCCTAGCTAGCAGGGCATTCTTCGGTAGTGAGAGATCTACCCTAGTCTGTCATTTTGGAGCCGCTTTCTGGGATTTGTTATAGAGATCTTATCTGAGGTTTTAGAGGATGGATTTTGAGGGTTTTGGGGCATTTGAGGAAGATAATCAGTGGGCTTCTAGATCAGATTCACAGCAGCCATTTGGGTAGGGTGTGGCAGCTCGTTGAAGGTGCCTCCATCATTTTCTGACCCCTTTCCAAGCATGGTGACTTGCAGACTTATTTGGAGGGTTTTCCAGTTGGTCCCCAACAGATCTAAAGGTTGAAACGTCATTTCCTATACCTATTAATGTTATTTCCAAAGACCCTTAATTTTTGCTCTTGTATTTGGTGATTTATGGATTTTAGAAGTTTACCAGCCGCCCAAGGCATTCGAAATTCTCTGGCAGCATTTTAATCTCTGTAAAATTCCAAAAATAGTTTCCTTATGTCATTTATAATAATATCAAGCCCTCTTTAAATTTTCAAGTAATTTGGGTGGTCATTTTGGGAAATATTAAGTTTCTTTAGTTCGTTGTCCTAGCTGGTCATTTTCTGCAAAAATCAGTATTCTATGTGGCTGCAAATTTTCATTATTTTACGCATTTTTAAATAGTATCCCACAAGGGATATTACACACTCCCCTATTGTTAACATTATTAATTCCCAATATCATTATCTTCTTATCTTCCCCAATTTTTTGGCGGAGAGAGCTTATGAGGTTGATTTTATACCTACTAATTTCCTTTGATTAAAAATCGTAAAGGATTTTCACTAAGCCCATCTAGTGCATATCCTCCAATGTTTGCAACCCGTAAAACCAATCCTTGTTGAGGAGGTCTTCTTAAGAAATTCACATGCCTTCGTATTGATGCGGGGGCATCACTATGCAATATAACAAAATTTTGGAATTCATACAATTTTGGGTTGATTAGGATCTTGATAGACATTCTAGGTGTTTTAGCAAGCTTCCCCACCTCCTTAGGTTCCTCCATGGGTAAAAAGGAGTAAGTTTAAGTTTTCCCTCCAAAATCTATTCTTTTGAATATTTGAAATTGTATTTGGTTCTTATTAAGAGCTCTAATGTTAAGAGAGCACACAAATGTTGATGTAAGGTGTGAGAGGTTTATATGATGTGAGAAGAGTGTTCTCACCTAACCAAGGGTCTAGGTTTTGGGTATAGTCACTCTTATGATGGTTAGGGTTTCATAAGTTTGGTAACTACTTCCAAATTAGTTTTAAGAAATAAGACATTCAAATGGGAAAAGATGATGGAGAGGTAAGAGGAGGACATAGTAGAAAATAAGAAGGAATGAGCTAAGAAAGGATCAGATTTCTGTAGAAATTCATGACATCATCTTGTATGACAAGTTTCCTTGAATAAAGCTTGAAATCTTTGAGCATGTGTGTAAAACTGGGTATTGTTGAGATATTAGGGCAAAAGGCGATAGTTGGAACATGTTAAGAAGTCACTAAAGTTTGGAGAAAACATATTTACATGCATGTGTAGAGGGTTAGAACATATAGAGAAAGTAGAAGGAGAGGTAAGGATGCGAGAGGGAGGGGTAAGGGTAAGGAAAAGAAGAGAAGATTTGAATAAGGAGAAACCATATTGTAAAAGAGAGGTGGTTGACTATACTTGAGTCCAAGTTTTGTATGAATGTGGTTAAGACAATAAAGACGGTGTTTTGCTAGTGAATAGTATGTGTAAAGAACCTTGTTTGAATGTGTTTGAATGTTGTATGCATTGTTCATGAAGAAATATGCTCAGTTTTCCTTGTGATTGTCCTATAGATTGTGAAAAAGACTATGATCAAACTAGTAAAATGCACATATCTTTTGTTTTATGTTGAGTTAAGCTTTGAAAATTTGAGGGTAGGAGAATGGGGTCATAATAGAAATTTTAGAGGTGATTTGAAGCTTTGAGACACATCCCATTAAAATTTGTGGATTTTGAATGCTTGTTGCCAAGACAGTCCTAAAGTTAGAGTTAAATTTCTAAATTTGAGATTTTGGGAGTTTTATGCAATCGAGTGCATGAAACTTGTTGGACCACCATTGTTAGGCCATATTCTAAGCGATTCAAGAGGTTGCAAACTTTTTGGCACATTTGGGTATGAGAAGTGATAAATACCTAGCTTAAGAGACCTAAGTAGGTTTTGAAAACATGATAATCGGGGTTTTGGAGAGGTTTATGTTGGAACAAAGTTTGAGGCTTGGTATGGAGTTGTAAGAATTTGATTTAAGTTGCGTAAGTTATTGAACAGAGGTTTATAACCCATGTGAAGGCCAAAACTTTAAAAACTCAGTTAAGACCCTACTTAGAACAAGATAGAAGAATATATAGGGAAGTAGAAATGGTGTGTTGGGAGGCTAATATAATGTTTGAGCATTAACCAATACTTGAATGAGGATGATTTAAGTGGGTTTGAGGTGTTTGTTTAGGTATTAGTCTAGAAGATGACATTCAAAACTAGAAAACTCATTCTAAGGCCTAAGGACTAACGGAGGGCTAATTAGGAACGATGCAGTCTAGATAAGTAACTTGCCTTGAGAATTAATACTTGAAATTTTGCATGAAGCATGAAATCCATAAAGGGTATCTGAGAATGTAATTGTTTACCTCTAACTCCTCGGGAATGTCCTAGACAATAAGGTTTTGCTAAAAAAGGGGCTAGTAGGAGGAGACCTAATTAGAAATGGAGGAAGGTAAGCTGAGAAATTTGCATTGTGAGATAGACTCTGAAATTTCTCAAGTAGCATAAACAAGATAAAGGGTATCCAAAAATGGTTTCATATCTTCAAGGGTCATAGTGAGTCATTCCAGACAACATGGTTTGCATTGAAGGAGGGCTAGTAGCTCTTAATAGGCTTATAGGGGTGAATGAATTGAAACAATTCTTGATTTCTCATTGAATGGTCTAAACATGCGGTTTTGGTGAATTTGAAGTAGAAACAAGTGTAAGAAGCCCTTTATGTGAAGAAATTAACAATTTGGTACCTTTAAGCCTATTGAAAGTTCTTGAGCCTTGAAATGTTTTGTTGGTTTAGATGATCTTGAAACTACCTTTGCATGGTATTGGCTTGAGTCTACTAGCTCCTCTACATCATAGTGTTATCGAGCAAGTTTATCAAGAGGAATAAGAATCTAACAAGGTATTGTGTAAATATATATTGCAAATTGATAGGTAAGCCCTTAAGAAGATGAAAGAAGACATGAAGACATATAACAAGAACCAAGAATCAGAATTGGATGAAGAAATAGTTGAGTTAATAAGTGATTTAAAGAGGCTTGAATTTTTGGAGAGGTTGTGGCTACAAGAAAGAAGCCAAAACATATGGTTGGTGGTTGAAAAGAAGGGTGAAGTGGCCTATAGAGTCACTTGTCAAGAAAGGAAGAAGACAAAGGATGAATGCCATGAGAAGAGAAGAAAGTAAAGAGGGAAAATCCTATGGAGGCTTGAAAAGTAGAGAGTTTCCAAGTGAGAAACATGAAAGGGAAGTTGTAAAAAGAGTTCTCATTGTGGAGAACATGGAGAAAAGTAAAGAAGAGTGGAGAAGAGAAAAAGTGCAAAAAGAAGCACTTGGTGAAGAAATGAAGAAAAAGAGGAGAGTGTCCAAGAAGGAGGCACTCATGGAGACATTTTGGTCTCTAATTTTATTATCTAATGTTATGTTTAAGTGCATGTGTGCATGTATGAGAAACTTTATGAAGAAGATTAAAGACAAGGCATTAAAATTTACAAGAAATGGAGTAAGAAGAGCATCCATAGAGACAAATGGGTATGATAGAGAAAGAGAGCAAGTTGTGAAGGCCTATAAACAAGAAATGGAAATATTTCAGCAATTCATGAGAATATAGATTTTCATGATGCTTAAGAAAGCATTTAGAGAAGAGGAATACAAGAACGAATGCAAAAACAAGGAGATTACAAGCAAAGAGGTGATGAAAATACATATGACATCTACAATTGGCTATGAACAGTACATAAAGCTTTGAATTTTGATTTTTATCATGCATTTGAGGAAGAAATTTTTGATATAAAGGTTGGTACAAAGAAGAGCAAAGTTGATTCTTCAAAATCTGAATTAAATCATGGATATATAGTGCCAAAATGGCTCAAGAAATCAGTTGATTATAAAACCGATGCTAAACTCAAAAGATGGATGCTAAACTCAAACAAGAGATTAATGAGGCTGAAAAATACAATGGAGGATAAGAGGAAAATGATGAGGCAAGAGCAAATTTCATAATGGAACACACATATAGTGAAGGAGGTCAAAAATTGAGGTATGAAAGAAGTGTCTCAAAGCATAGACCAACTTGTGATTCAAGAAGGAAAAATGAAATGATAAGCATGTATGAGCCCAAGGTGATGAAGAACAAAGTGAGGAAGGTTAAAGAAATGAAAGAGAAACAAGATAACAAAATCGCTAAGCATAACATGAAAGAATCCTTTCAAGAATGCAAGAAACTTGAGAAAAAAGAGAGGGTATAACAAAAGAGACAAAATGAAGTCTTCACAATCTTATGAGTCCACTAAACAAGTTAAAAGTGATGAAGAAGAACCTAATATGTCAGGGGTCATCCTAACAAGAGTTTGACAAGAAAAGAACACAAAAAGAAAACAAAGGTAAATAATTTATTTTGAATGTTTTGAGTGATGATGCATTGAATGAGTTCATTGAAAGTGATAATGAGTCCTATTATAGAATGGCTATGAGAACTAACATATAATATGGGGAGTGTTTGAATGAAAATAAGGAAAGAGAGACTAGAATATTTAAGGAAGATGAAGAGCACTTGAGAAAAGAGGAAGTGAAGGCTAAATATATTGATATAACACATAATATGTCCCCAATTCCGAGCAGATGGCCTAGGATATTTTTCATTTATCTTAGCCTTGGACATACCCGAGGGGCTAACGATCGTTGGAGGCTTGGGTATAGATGACTTATTACCACATTACTTTTTTGTTATATTTTGTCGTTGACATTAAGTGGGCGACTTGGTGGTAATAATTGTTATATTTTGTCATTGGGGGGCTCATAGTACTTTATTATTCTATTTCTTCGTTGGGGTGACTTATGGTACTTTATTATTCTATTTCTTTGTTGGGGTCACTTAAGTCACTTTTAGTCCCACATGGAGCTCCCAACTTGGAAAAAGGTAATGAAAAGTTATATAAGGAGATTTGGGGAGTGTTAGAGGGGATTGATCCTGCATACCTAATTATCTCCTTTCATGTGCAACTATTGTTTGCAAATCTATAGCTTGTGGAGTGAAATCCCGCAGGAACCCTAGCTTTGGTGGTGAGAGATCCATCCCTAGCTAGCAGGGCATTCTTCGGTAGTGAAAGATCTACCCTAGCTTGTCATTTTGGAGTTGTTTTCAGGGCTGATTTACAAAGATATTTTCAGAGGTTTTAGAGATAGGGTTTTGAGATAATTTGTGAAGATAATCAGTGGGTTTTCATATCAGACTTACGAAGCAATAAAGAAAGGGTTTGGCATCATTTCTAGAGGATTTCAAAGGGTTTTGACCATCTACCAAAAAGGGTGACTTGTTTTGGAGATTGCAACCTTTATTTGGAGGGTTTCAGTTGGCCATTTTCAGATTTGAGGGTTGGAATATCATCTTCTATATTTGTAAATGTTATTTCCAAAGTTTCATAGTTTTTGCACTTGTATTCGGGAAGATATGAATTTTAGAAGTTTTCCAGTTGTTTAGGGCATGCTGTAATTTTCTGGCAGCGTTATATTGTCTGAAAAATTCCAAAAATAGTTTTCTTATGTTCTTTATAATATTAGCAAGCTCTCTTTAAATTTTCAAGTGATTTGAGTGGATATTTTGGGAGTTATTAATTTTCTTTAGTTCGCTGCCCTAACTGGTAAAAATCTGCAAAAATTAATATTTTATTTGGCTGCAAATTTTCAATATTTTGTGTTATTTAAGTGGTATCCCACAAGGGATATTTCAGTGGTATCATAGTTGTTGTTCCTCCATCTTGTGTGGGTTAAATATGGTAGTTTGGAAAGATCTCAATGTGGGTTTTATGAAGGAAATGTTCACCAACATGGTGAAACAACAAGGAAGCCACTAACCTTTATTTGAGCCAACTCACTCAGAATTTGAATCAAAGCAAATCTGGGGACAATAAGGAAAATGGTGAGAACAATGATAAAGGGCGGCCAATAGAGGTGATTGATGAGGATTCTTGTTGGAGGAAATACCAATCTTTGAGTAAGGGTTTCAGAGATAATATGTCATTTCAGATTATTGCATGATGAAGATTGGTAGCAAGCCCAAGCGAGGTCATCATATGCCGGTACCTAAATTACAAAAGAACTCATTTGAACAACCAATAACAACACCACATGAGGTAATTTCAGATGATGGAGATAATGTGGATCCAAAGATGATTGAAGACCAAGTGAAAGAAGAAGAAGCTTCTAGTGAAAAAGATATTTCAATCCAAAAGGTACCTATCAATCCTCTAAAGAATAAGTCATTATCATATGGGATGGATTTACCAAACAGTAATGAGCATAAATTTGTGAAAGGTGTTGATTCTTGTTCCACTTATTCTCCATCTAAAATCATGAATCACAATAGGGATGGTGTTTTGGAGGTTTCTAAATCAGCAATAGAAGGTGAACCTTTTGATGATATTCTTTATAAGGAGGTTAGTAGTAGCATGGATGTATTTCATCATCTTCATCCTATATCATTACAATAGTTTTATCATGATGGTATTCAACCTATTGTCGATAAGAATGCTAAGAATTTGGTACATCAAAGTCAAGTCATCATGAAGACAAAGAGTGATGATCTTCTTTATGAAGAGATACAAGAGAAGCAAAGATGGAAGACCTTACATGATACAAGGGTTCATGGGCATTATAAGGTATGGGATCCTGGTAATATGTTACAATTATCCAAAACTATCAATTCTGATTTTGAAAACTTTGTGACTGATTTCATAAGCAAAAGAAGGAATTCAAATGTGTCTTTTGGGATTACAAGTGTTGGAAAGCATGATTTCTTCATTGGAGACTCGGTGTAAGAAGGGAGAGTACCTCTCAAGGTACTAGTGTTGGTTTTCTGATTGCTAAAAAGGGTAAGAGAATATTTTTTAATCATCTTCAACTTGTTGGACTGTGTATAACAATAGTTATAAAGAGAGGAGAAAATGCTTTATTAATAGAGCCCATGACTGATTTTTATACCAGCTACATGGTGGAACCCTTGGAAGGGTTAGTGGGGGCATTTGGTCCTCAAAGTGCTCAAAGAATCAAGGTGCAATTTGTTGTTAAAAAAGAAGAGTTGAATTCAAGGTGCATTCATGACTTTAGCATCCTAAGGTATGAGAATGGTTACCATTTTCCTAGCTTGTTGAGTTCTCCTATGTTGTTGCCATGTTTCTATTATTTGGGACAACATTTACATGCTTGGATGATTGAGGAAGACTATTTCATAATCACGTCTCAAGGTATGCTAGATGGGATAAACACATCCTCCATTCACATTGCTCTTGATTCAGCTAATAAGCATATGTTGGCAAAGAAAATAATGCAGGAGCCCATGATATTGAAAGGACATGAGGTATGTGGTATATTTATTGTGGTTGAATTTGCTAGAGGTAAGACTGTTTTTGGGATGCAATGGTTGCATGATGTTAAGGAAGAAGATGATGCATGGGTTGAAAAATCAAAGGAGAATGAAGATGTTGATCCTATATCAGAAATTCTGAGTTGCAAAGGTATGATGAGCAGCCCCAATTATGCTATTTCAGATGTGTTGTCTTCTCTCATGACGAGAATCAATGGGTACAACAAAAGGTATGAAGTTCCTTATGATAAAGTTTATGGATGCATGAGTTCTAATGTTGATTTCCCTTTCTCTTGCATTTACAATGAAATGAAAATATGGGGAAAGAGAATAAAGTATGATGAGGGAGCAACCATGTGTATTCCCAACATAGAAGGAATTGATGAGTTATGTCCATGGAAAGATATGTCTTGCACAAAGAAGGTAACTCATTTCTTTATTGTCATTAAGAGATGTGAAGTACTTGAATGTGTTTGTACATTTGGGTTACTTGAAGTTGGAATCATTCATTGGACATATTGGCTTCCATCTTTTGGGAAATTTGCATTCATCCCTCATGTGGATAAACTGAAAATTTTCAAGGAAAATAAAGAAATCAGATTTCATGGTATACAAGGGCAGATTGCAAAAGATGTGATTGGTGAAGAAAGAAGCATGTCGTTGCAGTGGTTGAATTGTGAAGGAACTCAACCTCTTGTGGATCATGGTGACATCACAAGGTATGAGACAAGTGGGATATTTGATGACTCCTATTCTGATGGATTGTTTGTTGTAGACACAGAGCACACCATGATGACTTATGTGGAGAGTGATTCGGATGATGTTGAATTGGGGAGTGAGTTAGATATGATGGAGACTTTGACTCTAGATGGGGTGAGTGGAGTCATGGATGTGGGTGTAACCAGTAGTGTTGCACATGAGACAATTACAAAGATTGGGATTACAAGTTCAGATCATCGAGTTTATCATTATGTTGGTTATCTGAGGTTTTGGTAGACTGGAGATCTCATTTGCTTGTTGAGTACTCCAAGAACCGACACACTTGTGAGATTTCTGGATGGTCACATATAGGATGACAACTACAGATTGGAGGATGAGATGATCTTCTATCAGGGAAGATTGTACCTTGTGTCAAATTCATGGTTGAGGATGGAGATATTGCGACATGTGCATTGTTCTTCCGTGACTGGGCACTTGAGCTTCGATGAGACCTACAGGTTCATGTCAGAGAGGTTCATATGGCATAGGTTGAGGGAGGATATCCTCAACTTTATATAGGCATGTACGGTTTGTCACTATGACAAGTCAGAGCTTACGGGTTCATCATTTTTGAATCGACATGGGATAACACTCCTATGTATTTTACTGCTTCTATGCTCGGTGAGCACTTCACCCACGTGTTAGTCAGTGGAGAGATGAAATTGACTCATGGTTATTCAGTAGGTTCACATTCAGCGCAGGAGGTGGACTATGTGGAGCTGATATTGCCGGTTGACTGTCTACTGGAGTCTTGGGACTTTTCCTCCACGGGACACATTGAGATACATTATGAGGAGCCTTGCTCTCACACGAGTGTAGGTCATGTGGGAGAGTTAGCACCATTTGTGCGTATACAGGTTGTTTCACAGGTTGATTCAAGGGATTCTATAGGATTCAGAGTGGACTTTCATACCCAGGAGTTGATTGGAGAGGTAGTGAGTGATCACATGATGATAGCCTTGCATTGGCAGGGATTGGACAGATTGGAAATTTCGGTGTGGGTACCAGTGGAGAGTCGGTGTGGGCATCATACTACTTCAGGAGCAACATTGTTCTCTACACGGCATGGAGAGCATGATGACTACATGGGGTGTCTTGGTTACTTCACATCACACCGATCATTAGTTGACTGCAGGGTGAGGTGGAGAAACTTACTTGTGGTATTAGTTTCTACATCATGACAGGATAATGCTTGGGGTCAAGCATTTCTCGGGAGGGAGGATTGTAATGTCCCCATTTCCGAGCAGATGGCCTGGGAGTTTTTTTCATTCATCTTAGCCTTGGACATACCCAAGGGGCTAACGACACTGGAGGCTATTGGGTATAGATGACTTATTACCACATTACTTTTTGTTATATTTTGTCATTGACATTAAGTGGGTGACTTGGTGGTAATAATTGTTATATTTTGTCGTTAGGAAGGGGCTCATAACTTACTTTATTATTCTATTTCTTTTGGACCATGATGACTTAAAATGGGTGACTTATGGTACTTTTATTATTCTATTTCTTCAGGGGGTCACTTAAGTCACTTTTATCCCACATGGAGCTCAACTTTGTAATGAAAAGTTATATAAGGAGATTTGGGGAGTGTTGGAAGGGATTGATCTTGCATACCTAATTATCTCCTTTCATGTGCAATTATTGTTTGCAAATCTATAGCTTGTGGAGTGAAATCCTGCAGGAACCCTAGCTTCGGTGGTGAGAGATCCATCCCTAGCTAGTAGGGCATTCTTTGGTAGTGAAAGATCTACCCTAGCTTGTCATTTTGGAGTTGTTTTCAGGGCTGATTTACAGAGATATTTTCAGAGGTTTTAGAGATAGGGTTTTGAGGGTTTTGAGATAATTTGTGAAGATAATCAGTGGGTTTTCATATCAGACTTACAACAGCAATAAAGAAAGGGTTTGGCATCATTTCCGAGAGGATTTCAAAGGGGTTTTGACCATCTACCAAAAAGGGTGACTTGTTTTGGAGATTGCAGCCTTTATTTGGAGGGTTTCAGTTGGCCATTTTCAGATCTGAGGGTTGGAATATCATCTTCTATATTTGTAAATGTTATTTCCAAAGTTTCATAGTTTTTGCACTTGTATTCGGGAAGATATGAATTTTAGAAGTTTTCCAATTGTTTAGGGCACGCTGTAATTTTTGGCAGCATTATATTGTCTGAAAAATTCCAAAAATAGTTTTCTTATGTTCTTTATAATATTAGCAAGCTCTCTTTAAATTTTCAAGTGATTTGAGTGGATATTTTGGGAGTTATTAATTTTCTTCAGTTCGCTGCCCTAATTGGTAAAAATATGCAAAAATCAGTATTTTATTTGGCTACAAATTTTCAATATTTTGTGTTATTTAAGTGGTATCCAAGAAGTGAAAATGGAGGAAAACCATTAGAAATATTGGACAAAAAAGAAGTACAATAAGAATGATGGCCTAATATAGATTCGAGAGCGAGAAAAGGAGAAATAGAAAAAGAGAGAAGAACTCAAGTGGCGGAAGAAAAACTCAAAATTGAGACAAGTTTGTCTTATTATTTTATATCAATGTTGCTTCTAGTTAAGTATATGAAAGAGGAAATACAACCTGAGACATGAAGAAAATGGAGATGACAAAAAAATATTGAAGCAAAATGAAGACACAACAAACAAGCTAGAAACAAATGAAGCCATAAAAGATAATGAAGAAGCCATAAAAGTTGAACACAAACTCAAACAAATAAAGAAAGGATACAATTCAAAGAAAAAAGAGATTGAAAGAAAAGGGAAAAAGAAAAATTGAATAGGGATTCAAATCTCCTCATTATGGGAGAATGATGCGGGAGCACCACTACGCAAAATAAGAGAAGTTTGGAATTCATACAATTTTGGGTTGATTAGGGTCTCGATAGGCATTCTAGGTGTTTTAGCAAGTTTCTCCACCTCCTTAGGTTCCTCCATGGGTAAAAATGAGTAAGTTTAAGTTTTCCTCCAAAATCTATTCTTTTGAATATTTGAAATTGTATTTGGTTCATATTAAGAGGTCTAATGTTAAGAGAGCACACAAATCTTGATGTAAGAAGGTGTGATGGGTTTATATGATGTGACACGAGTATTCTCACCTAACCAAGGGTTTAGGTTTTGGCAATAGTCACTTTTATGATGATTAGGGTTTCATAAGTTTGATATCTACTTGTTTGCTCATTCTTCCAGGGGTTTGGGAAAGTTTTAACTAAGATTTTATGAAGTTGGGTTGTTTTGTTACCTTTGTTGTAATACTAATATTTTAATGAATATATTCATGATGATTAATGAAAGGGCAATGGAACCACTAACTCTCTTTTTACCGATAAAAGAAAGAGAACTTTTTATAGATATGTCTCAAAAGAAAGGTAGGCCTAAGAGTGATGTTTAATAAAAGACGACACTCATTAAAGTAATAAAATAACTATTTAAAGAAATAAAAAGATGAGTATGATGAAACCAAGTGAGATATTGTATGCAATGAATATTATGAATAGACACCTTTGAGGAATTCACAAAAATATATTTGTTTATTATGCTTGTATTGCTTAAAAATAATAATTTTGGATTTCCAAAAATTGTACTAAAAATTATGCCAAACAAAAAGAGGTTTTAGTTTATTTATCAAAATAAATTAAAACCTCCAAGGGATCTAAAAATAGATTTGTTATACTTGATATATGTGATAAAATGTGTTTTGACCAACAACAAACCCTAAAAAGAGGCCCAAAGGGAAGGACCGGGCATGGAACCCTATGATGAATTTTGAAAACAAGATTTAGGGCATGAAATAAATAGAAATCAAGATTAAATATTAATACACAAATTTGAGATAAAACCCTAGGGAAACTAGGGTCCGGAACAAGGTGCAAGATTCAATCACGAGTCTAGTTCACCAAATGTTTTAGCCTTATCTTTATTAGTTAGGTGGGAAGTACTAAATTATGAACAAGTTAAAGAATGTTTCGAATGATTATTCTAAACTAATTAATAAAATTTAACCTTCCACATTTAGAATAATCAATAATGCTTCGTAACTATACTAGAATGATGCAAAGATTTCTTGAATCACACAAAGGGATAAATACTTAGTTGTGTAGAGTGGTACAAGGCCAATATGGGTGTACAAACTAGATGAAAGGTTGTTCCAAATCTAGAAACAAGTCATATTTGATTATAGAACTAGAAATTGATAGGGTGTAGGATTGTATAGCTGATGTATAGCCTTGATTGGTTCTAAATAGTCATGACATTCACGTATGCTCGTGGACCTCGTATATAGTGGGTTAGTGCAACTTTGTTTTCCATTTGCTTGATTATAAATGAGTGTTGATGTCTATCTCAAGGGATTTCATAACTTAGCATCCCCTATAAATAACTTGCAATAAGTAGAAACCCTATATATATGCAACAAACTTCATGAAAGCATTAGATATCCAAAAGGAAAATTTAGTGTGTGACTAAGGTTGCACTACCCTTGGTAGTCAACTCTCACTTAACCAATCTAAGTGATGCACTTCATCTCCTTGAGAGGGAGAAAACCTCATGTATTTCTCCTAATATAGGTGCAAGTTTGCATGTATGTCTAATCGAACCCTTTATTGGTACCCTCATGTCTCTTGACACAAAGATAGTAGGCTAACTATAGAGTAAAAATGTACCCAACTTAGTAGTAATGTGAAATGTGATGTGGTTTTCTTTATATGCTTAGAATAATCACTTTCATCATTTGAATACCTTTAACAATGTTTGGAGTGACTTATTCTTGCTAAGTCATGGCTCTGGGACCTTTGAGTGCCTAGAAATGGAGGAAACTAGACTCTTGAACCTAGTTTGAGTGCTTTAAAACAATGTAGTGGTTTCTCTAATTAATGTGCAACTACTTTAGAGATATTTTAGAGATCTTTGAGTGCTTTAGTGTTGTTATTTGTAATAGTAGCTCATGAGAATGCCCAATGAGTTATAAATTGCAATTGACTTGCTTATATAGGCTTCTATAGATTAAAGATTCACATTAAAGTTGAATTGGGAAGAGGAAATGGCATACACAATATATTCAAATTGGAAAAAGAGTTGTTAGATGGAAAGGTGAATGATTGTGCAAGTGGACCAATACCATACTCCACTATGGCCATGAGTTGTACAATTTTGCACAAGTAGTTAGTGATGCAAAAGATAAAGTTTGGGAATGATGCAAGGGGTTGAATTAATGCTTTATTAAATTAATTTTCTTTGGATGAATGACATAATAGTCTACAAACATGAGAAATTCAATGTATATAAGGATTAAAATGAAAGTATTTGTCTTAGCATATGAACAAAGTCAAACTTGTCGTTGCAAAGGATAATTTGTTGATTTTTAGTGTCTATAATATCCCAAAATAAAATATAGCTCTAAATATAATCTCACACACTTATTTAGAGATCACCTCCCAACAAAATGATTGTTTCTTTTTACTTGACTCTTATTTGGGGGATAATGGCCAACCTCTTATCCAAAAAGATGAGGAAATTGTGTAGAATCAACCTTGTATCTTTGTTTATGCCTCTTCAAACTCTAGAACAATTACAAATCAAATCAAATATTCAATGTAAGTATCATAAACATTATTCTCATAACACAAATAAGAGTCATGTAACACCTAGTCCTTGTCATCAATTCAATGTTTGTATGGCTATATTCGTCTCATAAGCACATGTGTGATTGATGTAGAGAGGTTGCATCTAATATTTTTGTGTATTTTCATTGAAATAAATCTTGCATTATTCATATTTTATGGGAATAATTAATCAAGAAGGGAATATGTTTCCCTAAATTTTATGAAGAAGGACTTCCATGTTTGTGAAGATAACTTTCCAATACAATGGTTTCTACTAACTAAGATCATATTGATTACAATAATAAGAGTAAAGACAATAATAATTGTCCAAATAGTAACCCATATAAAGTAGGAAAGCCTCACAATCCATCCAAAAACTAAAAATACAAGTATGATTTAAGAAAAAGATCATGAATGTGTTCACAACATTGAATTAAAGAGCTAAATGCATCAAATACATCATGCAAATGTGATTCAAATTGCATAGGCTAACTCTATTAATCAAAATTGGTCTAGACTCAACAATTGGGCTTGCATTGCATCTTTAAAACATTTAAAACAAATCACTCTTGAATTCTCTAACATCGATGCAAAGGTGAGTAAAAATCTCAATAGTTTCCCATGGTTTTAACTTAAAGACTCTATTTTGAGAGCCTCAAGGCTTTAAAACGAGAATTTTTCATTCTTTAAAAATACCCACTAATTTTGGGGTTTTCTAATGAGTTATGACATGTTGGCACAATATTTGGGACTTGAATGATCCCATATTCCCACGGCTTACAGAGATGTGCCTAAATCTTTAGAAATTGAGGGTTCACAATTGTCTTGATTGACAAATTTGAAAATAAGTGTTCCTAATCTTAGGTACTTAGATGCATCCTAGTTAAACCCTAAAACATAATTTGGGTGCTTGTCCATAGTTGGATGAAATCAAGCTTAAAAATGTGATTCAATCAAGGGCTTTGATTATTGAAAATAGTTTTAAGAGAATAATTAATTTAAAAATTTACCCTTCTCAATCGTGGTGGAGTTGATTGAGAAATTCCTAATTGTGTTGTTCTTCTCGTTTGTCTCACCTTCAAGATTTTACAATCGATGGTCAATGTTTCTTGGTAAATTATTATAGTAAATAATTCTATATGTGGGAATGTCCGAATGGGATGTGGTTTCCTAGATACATATGCTTACATGATATGCACATAATAGGCCTTGTGAGAAAGTGTTCTAACTTTTCAAGTAAACGTGGCCTTTGATAGTGAGCATGTATTGTTAGGTTGTGGAGCCTGTTTTCATGTGTGAAAGTGTTGAAGACTGTACACTAAGAGTACTATACACTTTTCATGTATCCTCGCCAGGGTTCGGGGGCGCAACCCCCGAAATTATTTTTTTTGGGCCTTAAAACATGCCCGATATATCGGGAAACGTGATTTTCTCATATGGGCGATATTTTGACCCATAGGTTTATGGGACGGTTTTTGCCCATGGTTTTGATACCCACGATTTTGTAAAACTACTTAAGAAGTTGTCCATTTATATGGTTTTATGCATATGATAGAAGGATGAAAAACATTACAGATGTGCTTTGAATTTGGGTGTGAATTTGGAGAGTTTGTTTGAGCATAGCTCCAAACAAATCTTGGTCAGATTGAGAGAGTGGTGGCTTGTAATAAAATTTGAGCAATTGATTCTTTGTGGACGTAGCCCAAATTAGGTGAACCACATTAAATATTGTCTCTTTGTGTTGTGTTATTTTATTCAGTACTTTTATTTGAGATCTGTAATAATTTTCTACATATTAGTTTCTACTGTTGTGATTATGTGAGGGATTATTCCGCATATTTTATCCCTTATTTCCTAACAATTGGTATCAGAGCCTGGTTTTGGTTTGCTGAAGTGTTGAATCGCATGGAAATTTTTATCTTGAGTGGGAGCTATGGCAGATGATGGAAGATCTAGGGTTGATAACTTCAACGGGCAAAATTTCAGTCTTTGGAAGATGCAGATGGAAGATTACCTTTATTAGAAGGATCTTTATACTCTGTTATCTGAAAAGGTGAACAAACCCTCGAGCATGACAAATGTGGAATGGAATTTGCTGGATAGGAAGGCACTTGGGACAATCCGGTTATGTCTTGCATCTTCGGTATTATTAAATGTTTCAAAGGAAAAGACTACAAAAGAACTGATGGATACATTAGGGAAGTTGTATGAAAAATCCTCTAACTCTAATAAGATATTTTTAATGAAAAAGTTGTTTAATATGAAGATGTCTGAGAATTGTTCAGTAGCAGATCATCTAAATGATTTTAATACGGTTATAAATATGCTAGCTTTGGTTACAATAGAATTTGATGAAGAAGTTAGGGCTTTATTAGTTTTGTGCTCTTTACTTGAGAGTTGGAATAGCTTGGTAATGGTGGTAAGCAACTCGGTTCTAGCTAACTCAAAGTTGAAGTTTGAGGATGTTGTAGGGGTGATTCTAAGCAAGGAAATGCAAAGAAAAATCTCTAGTGAATCTTCTACTTTAGGGAATGCTTTGATAGTGGAAACTAGAGGGAGACAGAAGAATAGAGGAAGCCGTGGAAAATCAAAGGATTGGGCAAGGTCAAAATCCAAAAGCAAGATAGTATGTTGGCACTGTGGAAAGTCTGGGCATGCAAAGGATTGTTGGGAGCTTCGGGACAAGAAGAAACAACAGGAAGAAAACAAGGAGGCAAATGTGGCAACGGGTAATGTATGTTAGGATGCTTTGATTCTTTCTTTGCACAATATTACTAAATCTTGGGTTTTAGATTCGGGGCTTCTTTCCATGCTTCTCCACATAGGCATTATTTTGTTGATTATGTTCAAGGAGATTTTGGACATGTTTTTCTTGGTGATGATGAGCCTCAGCAAAGTATAGTTGGAAAAGGTTCTTCAGTTAAGACGCAGAATGGGAATACTTGGCTATCAAGGATGTCGACATGTGCCTACATTAAGATGAAATTTGATATCGGTAAGGGCGGTTGGGAAGTGATGGTTGTCTTGTGATATTTAAGACGAACTCTTGGAAGGTTACCAAGGGTGCTCTTGTGGTGGCAAGAGAGGTAAGAAGGTTGGAACCTTGTATTTAACCACTTATAACACTAATGTTTGTAATCTTGTGGCTTCAGAAGTAGATACAACATTGTGGCACTATAGGCTCGGTCATATGAGCCATAAGGGCATGGAGATCATAAAGAAGGATTTTCCTGGATATACAGAAATAGGTTTGGAGTTCTATGAGGACTGCATATATGGGAAACAAAAGCGAGTAAGGTTTCTCAAGGTTGGACCTACAAAGAAAGAGAGTAAGTTAGAGCTGGTGCATTCTGATGTGTGGGGGCCGGCTGTATCATCTCTTGGGGGTTCAAGTTATTATGTTACTTTTATTGATGATGCAACAACAAAAGTTTGGGTTTATTGTATTAGAAACAAATCGATGTATTTAACACTTTTGTTAAATAGAAAGCCTGGTAGAGAATGAAACAGGTCTTAAGCTAAAATGTCTCAGTCGGATAATGGAGGGGAGTATTGTATCAATGAATTTGATGATTACTGTTCTAAGAATGGAATCCACAGTGCAAAAGATGGTTCCGGGAACTCCACAAAGAGAATGGGGTGTCGAAAGGATGAGCAGAAAATAATGGAACGTGCTAGGAGCATGAGGTTACATGTAGGACTACCTCTTTCTTTTTGGGTAGAAGTGGTGAGCATGTTGTGTACTTGATAAACAGAGGACCCTCAAGTTCCTTGGATGGAGGCATACTTGAGGAGGCTTGGTATGGTAAGAAAGTTGATTATTCATTTCTTAGAGTCTTTGGATGTGAGGTGTTTGTTCATATAGACAAGGATGATAGGACCAAGCTAGAGGCTAAATCAGAAAAATGTACTTTCATTGGTTATGGTGGTGATGACTTTGGATATAAATGTTGGAGTATTAAGGACAAGAAAATCATTTGATCTAGGGATGTGGTCTTTAATGAGAAAGTCATGTATAAGCAATAGTTGTAGGAAAATAGGGAAGAATCCAAGAAAGAATATGTAGTGGTAAAGGATCTTCCGAATGGGAAAGTGACACATGAATCAGTTCAAGAACCCCCTCAATAAGAACCCCAAACTCATATATTGAGGAGGTCTTCTAGGGTAAGAAGAGAACCTGAACATTTTTCTCCTTCTCTTTATTATTTATTACTCACTGATAATGGAGAGCCAGAGAGCTTTGATGAAGCAATGCAGGTAGATGCTAGGAAGAAGTGGGAGCAAGCCATGGATGAGGAGCATCAGGCTCTCATGGAGAACCAGACATGGGATTTGGTAAAGCTACCCGAAGGAAAAAGAGCATTACAGAACAAATGGGTGTTCAGAGTGAAAGAGGAAGAAGGAGGCAAGAAAAGATACAAGGCCCGGTTGGTGGTCAAGGGGTTTGCACAGAAAAAAGGTATAGATTTTGATGAGATTTTTTCTCCTGTAGTAAAAATGACTTCTATTAGAACTGTTCTAGGAATAGTTGCAGCATAAGACTTGCACTTAGAACATCTTGATGTAAAGACTACATTTCTCCATGGTGATTTGGAGGTGGAACTATATATGCAACAACCAAAGGGTTATCAGGTAAAAGGTAAAGAGGAGATGGTGTGCAAACGAAGAAGATATTGTATGGCTCAAACAAGCTCCACGTCAATGGTATAAGAAATTTGATAGCTTCATGATGGAGCAAGGTTATATTAAATTTCATTCTAACCACTGCGTGTATACAAAAAAATTTGAGGATGGTAGTTATATTATCCTTTATCTGTATGTGGATGGCATGTTGGTTGTAGGTAAAAACATGCAGGAAATAAAAGTACTCAAGAAGCAGCTAAGTGAATCCTTTGCTATAAAGGATTTGGGGGAAACCAAACAAATCCTTGGTATGAGGATATCTCGGATAGGAAGGAAGAAGATGACTTTATCTCAGGAAGAGTACATTAAGAAGGTCTTGGAGAGGTTTAATATGCAGGATGCTAAATCGGTTGGGACTCCTTTGGCAGGCCATTTCAAGTTATCAAAGGAACAGTGTCCTAAGACAGAGCAGGAGAGAAACCAGATGTCCAAGGTACCTTACTCATCAGCGGTTGGTAGTTTAATGTATGTCATGGTGTGCACTAGGCTTGATATTGCCCATGCAGTGGGAGCGGTGAGTAGATTTATGAGTGATCTAGGTAGAGATCACTGGCAGGCAATAAAGTGGATCCTTCGGTATTTGAGAGGGACCATGGGGACAGTTTTGTGCTATAGTGGATCAAACACCACTTTGTGTGGTTATGTAGATTCAGATATGGCTAGAGATGTAGATAGTAGGAGGAGCACAACAAGTTATGTTTACACTGTAGGTGGAACAAGTAAAGTCGGATTTCACAACTACAAAATTTGGTGCCTTTCAACCACGGGAGGTCGAGTATGTTGCTGCCACAGAGGCAAGCAAGGAAATGATTTGGTTATAGTAATTACTTGAGGAGTTGGGGCATAAGCAGGAGGAAGGAAAGTTGCATAGTGATAGTCAGAGTGCTATACACCTAGCTAAGAACTCTACTTTCCACTCTAGGATGAAGCATATACAGTTAAGGTACCATTTCATCAGGATAGCTTTAGAGGAAGAGAAGTTGAAGCTGGAGAAGATTCATACCAGTCAGAATCCTGCAGACATGATGACCAAGGTGGTCACAAGGGAAAACTGAAGCTGTGTTTAGCTTTGGTTGGTCTTCACGAAACTAGTGAAGGGTTGAGAAGCTTGCTCAGAGGAAAACTAGTCTCCAAGTGGGAGATTGTTAGGTTGTGGAGCCTGTTTTCATGTGTGAAAGTGTTGAAGACTGTACACTAAGAGTACTTGTACACTTTTCATGTATCCTCATCGGGGTTTGGGGCCCGGCTGAGCCCCGAGCGAGGGTCCAGGGGCACAACCCTCGAATTTTTTTTGGGCCTTAAAACGTGCCCGATATATCAGGAAATGTGATTTTCTCATATGGGTGGGATTTTGACCCATAGGTTTATGGGACGATTTTTGCCCATGGTTTTGATACCCACGGTTTTGTAAAACTGCTTAAGCAGTTGTCTATTTATATGGTTTTATGCATATGATAGAAGGATGAAAAACATTGCAGATGTGCTTTGAATTCAGTGTGAATTTTGTAGAGTTTGTTGAGCATAGCTCCAAACATATCTGGGTATTGTATTGAGAGAGTGGTGGCTTGTAATAAAATCTGAGCAAGTGATTCTTTGTGGACGTAGCCCAAATTGGGTGAACCACGTTAAATATTGTCTCTTTGTGTTGTGTTATTTTATTTTGCACTTTTATTTGAGATCTGTAATAATTTTTTGCATATTAGTTTCTACTGTTGCGATTCTGTGAGGGATTATTCCACATATTTTATCCCTTATTTCCTAACATGTATAAAGCCCCAATTCATAAAAAAATTCTTGTGTTCTTTCGACATTTTTTGACATGGTAGGTATAGAATAGGGCGTGAAGATCCACAAATACATAATTAGAAGTGCACTTGACATTGAAATATCTATCATGAATGGTTTTGCATGCATGTATGCAAAATGTTGTTACATGAGTCAACCCCTATTCCAAATAGGAATAAAAGAACTAATAATAATTTCATTATAGTTAAAAGCAATGGGATTAACAATGGGATTCAATGCTTTATGCATTTTACTTTCAAGGCCCATACGAAACCAATAGCATGTAGGAATTTGAATCAATGAGTACCACGTGGTGGATTATATATATTTTGAAAAATGAATTTTATTATAATATTAAAAGTATAGAAATATATCTTATTGTATTTTATTTTAATATTAAACAAAGAATTAATTATTTTGTCAACACACAAAAAAGAGAAAGAAATACAAAATTGGATTGGTTGCAAGTGTTTATACTAATTGAAAGAAGTCGTGATCGATTGCAATAGTATATGCCTTGACAAAGACCAATAAAAGTACAAATTTCAATAAAAAAATCTCATGTTAAATTGGTCAACATAACAATATGACAAATTTATAGAACCACTCCTATATTTTTATCAAAAGTATCAAATGAGAAAAAATAGAAAGACCCTTCATAATACTACAAACTTAAAAACTACAACTCATAATATCTAGTATTTGTACAACAAACTAAATAATTTAATGCTTTTTAACTACTATGATTAAATTTTACTTAATAAAAAAATTCCAACCGCATTATTTACTTAGTATAAATCCAAGCCCCCAAGAAAAACATTATTTATTAATATTACCATTTATTTAATTTATTTTTACCATGTTTAGGGAGATTTTGAGTGCAACCACTACAACGACCTCATGTTTTTTATGTGAGTTGTTTTGCGAGGGCATTCGATCTTTCATGTTTATTGGCTAGAGTGTCAAGGATCAAGGTCCGAGGATCGAGTCTCCATGATGTTATCTCGTCAAATACGATGAGGGTTATATCCCCATCCTTTAATCTAATTGATTTGTCAATCCACAACAATGTCCAAAGTTATATGCAAAAGGGGTTGAAGGAAACAATGATTTACTAGTTCTTTGTCCTAGAATTAAAAATGCTTGAAATGAAATTCAAGTGAAATCAAATCTAAGTTAACAAACTAAAATAAAAACTAAGAAATAAAGAAATTATTTAATGAATAACTGAAAGTGAAGCTTCACACACTAAATTACACACACAATGTTAATTTAAACAATCTAACTAATTAAACAATAACAATCCTATTATAAGAAAATAGTAAACCATCCCCTCCCGTAAAATGGGATCTTTCTCTCCCCTCAAATTTGGGTTAAGAATTAAACACAAGCTACTGCCAAGATATTCAAGTTGTAAATTGTATTGATCAAGAATTATATGCTTTGAAGATATACTTATAGCTCATCACTTAGTCAATCCTTTATGAATATAGAACTCCTGCCTATATTCTTGGGAGAACTTAACTACTTCTTCCACATGCCAAGGAGACAAACAAGGAAGACATTTACTCAAACACTACAACTCATTTCATTAGACTAGGTACACAACATGAGAGAGTGACTTGACTACTTTTTCCACTTGCTAATGAGACAAGCATGGAAGACATTTATTATTAACTACTTCTATTCAAACACTACAACTCATCCCATTAGACTAGGAACAAAACATGTGAGAGTGTTTTATTAAAACTACCTACTACTATGCCATTATTCATTCATCCTAATCATGAAAGTAGGAGAATGTTACATTTTTGGCTTTGACTATTTTCTTTCCATATGGCATTTTAATGTCATTTGTACATTTTGCTCAAAATCAAAATACCACAAACGTAACATAGATTTATTCTTATATCTAAGAACATCATGTGCTTTCTCAAAAACATGCTTCTAGTTGGTTCTACGGTAGTTTGGAGTTGCCCCATGAAGTTTGGAGCCGCCACAAAATAATTTAGAGCTACTGCAAATAGTATGTAGCTCACGGGTTTGAGCATGGAGCTAGAAGGTATGAGTCTTGCACTTTTTACAAAATTTTGTAGCTTTTCCTAGTTTTGACATGTATATAATTTTTGGAGTTAAAGACGATCTGGAGTAAGGCCCAAAGTGTTCAACAATTATCTAGCCTCCAACCTTCATCTTTCAATAGCTTGAAATGCCATGTTTATACACAATACTACACTCCAACTTACAATAATGTTAGGAAATGAAATCAATTAGATTGCAAGGGACTTGTAAGAAATAGATAAAATATATTCTATATTCTATCCCAAATAAACTATCAATTTTTAGAACCTACATCTAAATCCACTTTATAAGAGAGAAAATGATGTTATTTTGTGAGTTAGATGAGACCCATTTTGGTCTCATTGAAAGACTACCTCAAACATTTTTTTGAATAGTGTCGATTATGACAAAGTGTGTTCAAATCTCTCTATTGATTTTTATTTTTCATTTTCAAATGACGAATTTTATTGTAAAGATTTAGAAGATAATTGGAAGTTAAATATCGTAGTTTCAAATCTCATGTTGTTTTTCACATAATATACGAGAAGTTGATATGTAGTATGGTAAAGAAATCTCATCTTATAGGCACCTTTGCAATTCTACGTTTATAATTTTTGTTGTGTTAATATTTTCTAATTTCGCATTATCTTAGAATCAAAATATTTTTTTTTGTAGAATTTAGTAAATTCCTTAGCATGTTAGATATTTTGGCAGACAAGACATGACCTACAAATATATCTCTTTTGTTGACTTAGCCTGCAATTTGCACTTGTTCTTGCCCTATAGAGTATGTTGCATTAAGTAAGATAGATGCATTATTTTACCTTATTCCAACACTTTTTTATTTAATTAGAAATTTGAACTTGCAGCTCCACTATGAAAGCTATGATGGAAATTTGAACTTGAGGCTCTGCTATAAAATTCATGATGCTTTAATAACTAAGCTCATTTGTTAAACTCACAATGGATGGCTCATATAAACGTTTTTTCCATGTTTCAAATAGGAATAACAATACCAATAATAATGGCGATTGCTTTAGAAGCAATGGGAAGAACAATGGCATTTAATGTTCGATAAGGTTTACTTTTATAGCCTAATGGAAGCCTATTACATAGAGGACTTGAATCATGAGTACCACTTGATTAATTATATAAATATTTATAAATACATATTATTATAAAATTAAAAATATAAAAATAGTTGTGTTTCCATATTAAATAAAAAAATAAAACTTGATAGCAAAAATGAGAAAGAAGTTACAAATTTAGATTAATCACAAGTATTTGTATGAATTGAAAGAAGCTTATTACAATAATACAACGACTATTAAAAATTCCAAATAATAATTGGCCAAAAGGCTTTCCTAGATTGGATTTTCTTGGTAAAAGTGTCATCGGTGTTCATATTATATTTTTACTTTATACTTGTGAGGTTTCTTTATATCTTTTTTATTATCGCCGATAAGCAAGAATATTGTTTTCACCATAAACATTAATTTTTTTATCTGATCAATAACAATATGCCATGTGTAATATTTGTTCTCTTTTGTAAAGTTTTACATCAATTTATTCTGGGAATATTCTTCTACCCCTTTATTGAGGAATATTCCAATATTTTTCTTTTGGACTATAGTTTTGATGAAAGAAATTAATTTTTTTCCATTGCAACCATATAAATTGTGTAGATTTTGAGACATGACAACTTACTTTTTCACACATCTACTCATGTCCTTCTCTTTATGTTCCATCACTGATAAGACACCATTTTTATCTGATACTATATGAAATTGTAGTGTGCTTTGAAATCCGTATTACAAAAAAATCTTCTTCTCAAAAATCATGGCACAAAATAATTTCTGGTTTGAAAGTGTAGGTTTGCTTTGTAAATAGTTTTGAATATTTTTATTATTCTTTTTCAAGAGTTTAGTTTTCTTTATTTTCATCTCCTAGAAATGTAAATATGTACAGGTTTTGATCTGTGTCACTGAGCATCTCATTTGCCAAGTGCAGATTTTTATCCTGGGGAAGAGTTCCTCTCATCACGGTGATTACTAGCGTGACCTTATATTGTCTGGGAAGCAAACCAACGGAGAGAGTAGGTTTTGTTTTTTTTTCACAAGATTGTGTGAGGTATTTTTGTGTACGGGAAAACACCAGGAGTTACTTTTTGAAAATATGTTTGAGTGTTTGATACATCACAAATACAGATACTATTTTTTGCCAGAAGCAACTTGGGACTCTTAAAACAAATTTGGAATGCACACAACATAAATTTCCAAAATGGCTAGGTAGCTAAGATATTTACAAATATTTTTTTTAGTTTTCCTTTTAACCTTTAATCATGAATTTTTGTATTCAGTTGATGTCATGTTTGGGAATGAACACATTCATTCATTCTAAAGTATGCTTGTATGCTTGTATGATTTTCGCTCGGAGTGGAGTTGCGACAATTATCTATGGGGTAAGTGTGCATATTCATGTCTGTTGTATCACTATATATCTCGTTCTGACAGGGATGAGCCTCTCTAATTGAATTGTGACAGGCATTGGTTTGCCACGGTTTTGGTTTTACATTGTAATTCTGGTGTGTTCAGAAAAGAGGGCTTGTATTTGTTGCAATATTCAACCTCGTCTATACAGTCTGCTCCACAATATTGTCATCCATATTTCTGGGAGAAATGTTGCATTTGGGAAGGTGGGGTCTCAAAAGTTATCAAATTTTCTTATGGTTCTCTTCACACTAATTCAACAATGAATAAAATAACTTTGTTTTGGAACAGTGCAATCGGTATGCTACTCGTTTTCGGTGGGCTCTACGCCTTTTTATGGGGTAAAAGAAAAGATGGCGTGAATGAGGGAGTGATCGATTCAGAGGAGGAAGAGCATTTAAACAATGGGGATTGGCAAGCGGTAGCCAAGCCTCTGCTTTCTTAATGTTTAACGCAGCCAGGGCAGGGCACCAAAATGTCCAAATGGCGAGACCAATTCATCTCAGCAGCCGATGCCGAGGGAGGAATGAGTGTGTAACAAGTTTGGAACCCTCCGCAGCACTGCAGTTTACAAGGTGGAGGAATGCAAGTGGGATTTTACCCACGATATGGTGACCGCCATGGACGGTTGCGAAGGAGCTTTTGTTAAAGTCAAGTTTTTTGTGAGAGACTTGTACGGCGCCAGCATGCAATGTTTTGATCCTCACAGAGGAATTTGAAAAACTATGGAGGACAGATGCAACACCGGGCGTATGGTAAGTGCATTTGGAAACATGTATTATTTTGCTACCGTAGGATTGATAGAGTATAACTGTAGGGTCTTATCCAACCGACCGGGGCATGTTGCTTGTTAACTGGTCTATGGCATTTGGCCACAACATCATTTTGGGTACACGGAATCAATCTTCATCTTCACTTCTTTATATGTTGGTATCTCTAAGTTGGACACATGAAACAATCAAGCTGATTGAGATTGAGAGCCCATTAGGTTTTCACGGCTTTATAGTTGTTGCTGCCGCTTTGGATTATAGCAAAGAAAGTTTCATAATGGGTATAAGATTTTCATGGTGTTCTTGTACAAATTTTGTGAATAGATTTTTAGGTACCTTAGATTGTTCTCATTTTCCATCACATTAAACAAGATCCAAAAAACTATATTTCTAGAAAATTCTATTTTATATTTGATAGTAAAAGTAACGTTATTCGTGCCGATGGGGTCGGAGTGGTGCGGTCAAGTCACATGGTTGTGTGCTTGCCCACCCGGTTTCAAATCCCCCCGAGGCACGATCCTCCTCGGAGGTGGTTTCGCCGCTAGAGGCGGCATCTCTGCTCGTGCTGACACTGGTGTTTACTCCTCACTGCTGACGCTGGTGGCTGCTCCTCTCGTTGTCGACGCTGGTGGCTCCTTCTCCTCTCGCTGCTGACGCTGGTGGCTGCTCCGCTCACGGTTGCTGCTCCTCTCGCTGCGGTCGTGGCTGCTCCTCTCGCTGCTGACACTTGTGGCTGCTCCGCTCTTCCGCCGATCACCGGTGGTGCTCCTCTCGCTGCCGACACTGGTAGCTGTTCTAAGTTGTCCCACTCGCTGCGGTCATTGTCGACGGTCGCTGCATCTTCACTTCGGTTTCATGGTTGCTTCAATTGGGTTCCTAATAAGTGGTCCCCTTCATTGTAACCAGGTTGTGGATCCTCTCTAAAATCCTCATGTGTACAAGGATGTGGGTCCTTTCAAACACCCTCAATTTACCCTCAATCCAAAAAAAAAAAGTAACGTTATTAGTCAATGATTTTAAGGACTATCCTGAAAATTTCCGTCACATTCCATATCTTCGTCAATAAAGTTTAAGTCATTACAACATAAGGGAAATCTAAGTATAGTATTATTTTGTTATGATTTTTTCTATTTTTTAATGAATTCAAAAACAAGTAGAATATAAATATATAAATAATAATATCATTTTTATTTTTATTTTTTTATTTTTTTATAATATAACGCTTTTAGCTTTAGGAGTTTTGAATTGGGGGATAGGCCCAACCTAACAAGAGAGAAGAAGAAGAAGAGGAGAGAAAACAATAGGAAGAAAGAAGGAAGAAGGAAGGAGAGATGAAAAAGGCAAGCGCCCACACCGCAATCACAGAACCAAAAACTACGCATCGTAAAAATCAAACCAACGGCCCAGAGGGATCCAAAGTGCCTCAACCAAAGCCTATGCCAAAGACGGCGGTTGGCCTCCCTCAGAAGAAGGTGGTACGCATCACGTGCCCTATCCCTGAGTTCATTCCATTGATCAATTGCAAAGTTGATAGGGAAGCCAACAGCCTCAATGTCCACCGCCGGTAGAAGACGATGATCAAGCCAACCAATCATGAAGAGGGTGTCAACACTTTGTGCGTGGTGAAGGAGAGCTTTATCTTGTCCACATATCCACTTAATACCACGCCTGAGCCGACCGCATTAGGGTGTCATTTTTATTTTTTTAACAGTATATTTAAAGGTAGGTTTTAATTTGGACAAATCAAATAATAAACACAAAGCATTTTTGCTTATCTCTTTATTTGAGTGTATATATTTGTATGTATCAATTTAAGTATATAGATATAATTTCAATTTCTATTCAATGCTTTCTTGTTACATGTTGTCCTTTTATTGTTTGTAAGTTGTCTTTTTCTTGGCGGTTGTGTTTTAATGTTGTGTGTATTCCGAGTTTGTTTAGAGAGTTACATTTTTTTAGCTTGGCTCCATCTCTACCACCAATGTGTCCTTTTCTAACTCGTCTTGCGTGTTGCTTCCACTGTTGTCTCCATTTTCCGTGATCATTGTTTCATCAAATCGGGTGACACCATAGGTTGGGGTTTCGAATCTCTAAGATGTGATCTAGTTCTATCTCCACTAACTCAATGTTGACGTTCATTGCCATTGGAAATATGCAGACTTCAATTTATTTATTGTATTTTCTAGTTGCATTTTATGTTTCCTAAATGACTTGCTAGATATTACATAGTAAAAATGTTTTGTTAACACGATATATATCCTTTTCTATGAATTTCCTGTCATCTTAATATTTATCCACTTGTATAAATTTATAGTGACAAACATTAATCAAATCTTCGCAAAAATTTAGGATTTTTTTTAATTGAATTGTTACATATCTAGACATGTTCAAGTCTTTTAGGTACTTTTAATATATTGTTTTTCTTGACAAATTTTCTCTCAAATCTAACTTCCACATTTGGATAGCACCAAATTATTGTTTTACCCTCCACCCCTATAATGCTTAACGGCAAAGTATTTGCCATATCATGGCCTTGTTTATTTTTGTTTCATTTCTATCTATTTTATAATCTCACGATTCTAAGTGAGATATTTGATTTTTGAGTTAGTATTTATTCTTTTGTAATAATAAGAATTTATAGAGAACTCATTTTAACATATAAATATAGTAAATACTTTAACCAAATTGTTTGTGGAGGTCAAATAACTTGACAATATTATCACTATTATTATTATGATGGATCTCAAAACCCAACCTCAACTTATATGGATGTATTATCACATTACCTTATCAACAATTTGACAAACATTTGACACAAAATTTGTAACATTGGGCAACACGTTTTGTCAACAAGGATTCACCACAAACCAATTGCAATTCAAATGTTTGCTATCCAACAATAGAGCATTGGAATTTTCTCATGTTAAGAACAAACTCACACATGTCACTAGAAGAACAAGAGAGCTTTAAAGGCTTCAAACATCTATGCAACAAACAATATGGCTACAATACATAACAAAGAGATGTTCAAGGTGTTGCATGTTATTGTTACAATAAGCATAGCCAAACAAAGCTCTAATCGAGTCTCGCCAAACCTCGATGAAACTCAACTTGAGACAAATGTGCTTGTATAAAGGAAATGAAATTATACTGACATCCAACCTATGAGTGCAAAGAGAGTTGGTTAATGGGGCCTTCGACAAGGGTGTTCACATTGTCTACCATCCGATTGAAACTCCCAGACTTGTCACTCTTTATAGTTATTGATTTCCAAAAATACTCTAGCCCAACATGGGACCCAAACAACCACACACATTTTTCAATACCTCTTCTAACACGTGGCAATCATTGACAAATGGAGCTCAAAATGGTGTGGGCGATTTTATATATAAATTGCAAGGTATGACATTGGATAAGAAAACAAAAGATATTGGGAACAATGAATGCCAAGGGTTATTATTCATTGTAATCTCACAGGTATGCTCGAAAGTAGACTTGCGCATCTCCTTAGCATTTACATTCGAGCAGTACAAGTGCATGTCAAAATATTTGTATGTATCCACAAAAAACGAAGAGAGATGCTTGCATTCAAAAGTCTTTCCTCCCGATCTCTAAAACAAGTAACTATATGAATATATTGAGAATGTCTTCTCCTAAACTCTTTACTATTTTTTGTATCCTTCCATTCACAATTGTCTTCATCCAACCTTATCACAGACACATAAAACTGGCAGCACTATGAACAAATTTTTGTATCACCTACTACATGACAATGCATTTCCATAGAAACTTTACATCTACCTCCCTTTCGGCGTTTCTTGCACTCAAATGCAATTGCTAGTTTTACTTTATACTTGTGAGGTTTCTTTATATCTTTTTATTTATTTTCATTTCATTTTTATCTTTCACTCTCGTGCTCCCAGATAAACAAGCATACGAGATAATGGAAGACCAAAGGATATTTCTATGACATGAAAATTGATTGATTTTTTCAAAGGAGCAAGGAATGTGAACACTTGAGTTCCTATAAAAACACGTGTGGTTGATTTAAGCTTATAAAAACACTCACTATTCCTGCAAAATGAAATATGAACATTTTATGTAGAGATTCCTCCTTTTTTATTGTAATTACGTCAAGTTTTGGTAAGTGAAAGGGGATTATATTTAACTGATTGCTTAGCTTCATTAAAAACTAAATTGCTTATGTTCATGCAATGACAATCATGTTTCTACATTGATAATGAAAAATAACATGGTAGTGGAAGCTTTCGATTTCTTGACAAAATCACATATTCATGTGTAAAACATTTTTAACCCAGATTCTATTTTACATTGATAAATACAAGTCCAAATTTCAAATTGTCACAGGTAGATTGGTAATAGGTACGAGAAGAAAGTTGTATTTCTGAGAGAACAAAAAAATCCTGAGTATAATCCTGCAAAAATAAAAGCAAGTAACACCAAATTAAATCATGGTAGAGAGTTGCAGATTGCTAAGAGCAAATGAAACAATTTCAAACTTAAGAGGGAGATATCAACTGCGTGTAATTCAAATTAGAAATAAAACAAAAAATTTGAGAGACAATTTCTATTTGCAATGCATGACATGTTCAGGAGATTCAAAAACACAGTAGCAAAACCAATGCTGAATTCCAATTATAACGAGTGCTTACGGGATTGAATGGGGAAACTAGTAGGTATAAAATGTAGCAATTCAAATTAAGCTTGCATGCATTTGGAATCTCCTCCATGTTCTCATCTTTATATCAAATGTGAACCAATGGGTGTTTCCAGTTTGAATAGAAAACTTGTCTTTCATGAACAATTTTTTCTTAATACTAACTGATAGAAAACATCTCAGTATGAACATTTATAGCCATGTGAACAACGCAAGTCCATTTACATTTGGCCATTATATGGTTCGATCTTGAACCCATCTAAATCCAACTCCTCTATCTCCCACCATTCTCAAAAGATCAAAAAAATCTCTATGGGATCCTTTGTTATAACAATGAGTTGTTTTTCATCATTGGTCTCTAAACTTCAAGAGACCTGGGTTTCTGGGAACAATATTTGTTTCTAAATTTTTTTGTTTGAGTTGTAAACCCATGTACTAATATTTCCTCCATTTGGACAATATAATGTTTAACACCATTATCCATATAAGGTCGAATTTAACTCCATATATTGGAAATTTATGGTTGGGTTTTCAGTGGATAGACAAATAATTTGGTCGTAAACCCATATTATACAATGAATGACAATTTTAAAGTAGTACAAGTAATTTTACGATGCATTTAAAGAGGTAGAGCTAGTAACAACATCCATAGATGATATGTGGAAGGCTGAAAAGCACACATTTATCTATTTTCTACACATACACACGCGCACACACACATATATACACACATTTCTAAAATTTGTTAATTTTTAAGATATACAAATTATTTAAACTCACTTATGAGCTAAAAATTTAGTGTTTATCAATTTCTTTCAACTTCCAAATTTAAATAATCAATATTTTTAATATAAATAGACATATACCATAAACATAAATATATATTCAAATGTGTTTAAACAAAATAAAGACTACTATGTTGTTATTATGAGTATCATAAAAGTAGTACTCTTGTCCAAAATTTGTAGGACAATATTAAAAAACTAATTTAAACCTTGATTTAGTGGAAGAAATTATAAGAAATAATAATATCTAAACCAAAAATATGTGAAATAAGTTAATAAATAAATTAAGACTATTAATAAAAAAAAAAAAAAGTGAAAACATTCTCCAACATCACAACCCCCATCCCCATATTTTCTATTTAACTAGTGGATGCTCCCTGAAGGAGCAAGTAAACGCGTCGGTTGGGTCGAGTGATGGGAACAATATTGTTGCGGTAGGTTCTTTCCTAGAGTGTCTACAATTTGCAATACCTCTACATATACTAAAATTTTCATATTCATGTTAGTGGGGGAAGTAGTTCCTTTGCGCATAGTGTAATTACACAATTGCCTTTGAATATAAATATGGCAATTGACAAGGAAAGCATAGATTTGAGTAATTGTGTCTGTAAGAAATGCATAATAGGCTGCATTTACGATACAATTTTGGTTTCTTTAAAAATGAAACCACATCTTAGAATTAACTCTAAAAATGCGTCCTTCAGTAATTATGCAATTCTCACTACAATTTGATGTTATTGAATGGAACTAAACTGCGTAACATTAACTCTTTTAAAGTGGAAATACATATTAATAATGTTGGTTTAAGAGGATGTTATATGGTGAAGTACTACGTTCAAATAAGTATTTTTCATGAGTTTAATGATGCGAGAGTATAACAAAGACTACAACTTTGTAATTTGTGTTATGATTTTTTGTTTCCGGTTTTTCATGGAAGTCAATAATAGGTATTTGAATTTCACTTGATCTCTTGTGGGAAATGTATAATACCAAGTGATAATAAAAGAAATGTTTCCAATGTTGTTGACTCGTTACTAATTAAGTGCATCAAGTTATTATCTAAAATTTTAAGTGAGAATATGACTGATTTTGAGAAGTGTACATTGGTTGTGTGAACTGAATGAGAACATAGGATGTCTAACTGATTTCTTTGGAATTAAAAGGGATTGCATAGATAATAAATTGTACTAACGAATCCAAGTAATATTGAACATCAAATACATGATGCTTTATTTGGTTTTATATAGTATGTTCACGCTTAACTTTCCATTCAACTAGACATTTATATTTTAAAACAAGTGTAAGTCTATTTAAATCCAATACAATATTCTTTAATTGGTGTTAAATAATAAGTTCTCACAACAAACCTTAAACACAATATATATTGGCATTAAATAATAATTAGTTCACGCTCAATTACCAAGTCTCACAAAAGAGAGAAGCATGTGCATAAATAGTGTAAGACATAAATATTACAAATAGTAATTTGTATTGAAATAAAGTCCAAATTAAAAAATAGCATATACAATATTACAATATAAATCTAGCTGGATTTTTTTATGTTGGTCGTAATATTGTAGATAACATGTCATATTGTTGATTTTGTCATGAAAGTGATCTTTTTCATGTAAGATTCCATAAGGTATGAGAATATATCGAAATTGTTATCTTCACCAATGGCACCTGAAGCCATGTGATTCAAGTCACTGCGAATTTCTATTGTGGCACTTGAAATTGTTGCATCCGAGTTTGTTTAAAATTCATTGGAAAGCCCTTATGTGAGGATATTTCATTGAAAGTACCAAAGTGAGGCTAGGGATGGTTTGTAGGAAAAATTATGTCATTGAGGGCACAACAAAATAGGTATTTGTGGTGGTGTTTCTTCTCAAATAGAGGGAAGAATCATGGTCTTGTGAAACCACTTTGGAAGTAGAATTACAATGGGGAAATTCATGTGAAATGCACTACCAGATTGGTAATTACAAATTGCACTTTCCTGAATCACAGGTGAGGCCTTGATGGTATACTCTGTGCAAAACCATGAGCAGTATCATTGAATGCTTGAATATTAGTGGTACTTTCTACAAGGCTCAAGGGTTTGTGGTACTCAGTAGTTTGTGAATATTTATCTTGAGAATAATCAAAGGTTATTGGGATGAGTAGGTTTATAAAATATACAATATTATGGATACAATTATCATGCTCTGATTCGGAAAGGGGTTTGTGAGCTCGAGGATCAATGCCTTGGCTTATCAATTTTTTTCGTTAAGATGACTATTCCAATTAATAAATTTCATCTCATTATCAATATTGCCAAGGATACTTCCCGCAATTAGAGACCACCTAAAACCCATTTCACATTGATTTAAGCATTTCAATCTACATCTATTTCTACAACCCATATTTTATGTTTGTGTAAGTTATGAAATACCAGTTACCCATAAGACGTTGCAATAAGAGAATGAGGTCCTCTTCATTGGGGAAAAACCTTTGGGAAATTATTTCTTAAAAATAAATTAAACTGACTTTGAGGGAAACACCTTTGGAAAATTAGTTCTAAAAAATAAATTAAACTAGCTCTGAACAAACACTTGATTTGAGATAAACCTTTTTTTGTTTCGAATGATGATAACCCTTCTTTCTTAGGGATTGTTCACCATCGTCCTACAAATTCAATTTTGGCGGTGTGTCCATGGACCTCTGTTCCACCCCAGTTTTGTATAGCAAGGAGTTTGCCCCATTTCTAACCCTAGTTACGGTTTGAAGCCTCTTAAACGGTTTTTCCTGTATGAATTTATCGAGGGAGAAATCCTAGAACTCTTTAGTGTTATGGAATTTAAAGAGATAATAAAAAGTTTTATCCGAGAAGATGGTTAGTTATATTGACATATTATAAACTTCGCATACAATTTGTGGTGATGAATTGTCATTGAAAGCTCTAAGGTAATTACATATCATGTTCGATTTCCGAGAAGACATGTTAATGCATAAAAATGAACATACCTCAACAACAAGACTGGTTTGCAAGTCCACCCTAAATTCGATGTATCACAAAGCACCACACACGAAGGTTTTATTGTAAGGGATTAATAACATCTTTACATTTAAACAATATAATTTGCACAACTTTTGTATGGTAAATCACATTGTCATTGAGATACATTTTTAAATTTTAAATTTTCCAAATAAAACCTGTTGAAGTTCTAATACCTATCACTCCTATAACTCATAACTCCAAAATAACATTTTAATTACAAAACTTAAGAATGTTGAAACTTATCCTTCACAAAACTAAAAGCAGCCATAACCACGACCATTATTTGTAATTTAAAATTAACATTAAAAATTAAGTCGAAATCATCTTCCTTTCAAAACATTCATTTCTCCACCAACATTACACAACTTAGAGTGTTTAGCAAATTTGGTCTATTTTGATGAAGTATAAATTTCCTCTTTTAAAAGTTAATAGATGAGATTTATTAATATCAAGACATAAATGAAAAATAGATAAATGTTAAGGGTAAAAAAACTGCATTGAAATACCCTAGTTATATTGAAACTAATTCATAGTTTTTAGGCTTCACCTTGCCAAAGTGAATAATATTACGATTGACATAATTGTTCAGTTCGATGCAATATTTAACCTATCCTTAACCCAGATAAACTCCATTAAAAAAACTATCATAAATACCAATTAAATTCATCCATTCAAAAAATTTTTATTCGAATAATACCGTAATACATGTATTTTTCAATTACTGGATACATTTGCCAATAATAATAATTTACCAGTCCATGCATAAAACACCACAACGGAGCAATGAAAACCAAAATTGAAGAAAAAAGAAACGGAATGATTGAAATCCATGCCTAATTTAAAATGAACATTTATTGAACAAATTACCTTCCTTTTAAAGCATTCATTTTTTTGCGAAAATTCCAAAAATTGTGTTTAGCAGAAATGATCTGCTTTGGTACAGTACAAATTTCGTCTTTTAAGGCTCAATAGCTGAAATACATTAATATTAACAAAGAAACGAAGAATAGACAAATAATATGGGTAAAAACAAGCTTCATTGAGAAACCCAGGGCTATTATTGTGGAATCCATACTTCCTCCGTAGGTTCTAGGGTTCTGATTGCCAGACAGGGAAAAGTCACAATTGAGCTACAATTCGCCACTAATATTTCCCTAAATTTATGGAAAACAATGAAAAAAGGAGAAGTCCAAATCTATCTCGACTATTTATTTCAAATCCACTCAATGACCCACTCAATTGTATGGAATCATATTATCAGTATTTATTTTAGTATCATTTTTATCAGTTTCCTTTTTTTAATAGGCAGTCGACCATTACCTTTGAAGTTGCAGAAAAATGCTTTGTTTTTCTTTGTTTTGGATTTGAAGATTATAATTTCAAAGGTTAGGGTGAGGGATTAATTATGATAAGAGTAGAAAAGGCTGCACACTGTCAATAGGTGTTTGAGTACTATTCCAGTTGGTCTCTGTCGCTGCTGCTCCTTCCTGGAGCTTGCGTCATTAATTTAATCAATATTTTCGTTTGGCTGCCATGTATACTAGGCTCATGATCAAGTAATTTTATGGGAACACCCTTCTTGTAGAGTAGGTTAGGGAATTATCTGGATAACGAGAGATTTCAATCAAGGCAAACCCAAAGGATTTTTGTGGGGTTGGTGATGCTTTGTTGAATATGACATCCTTTCCATCGTCAGGAACCTCCGCCTCGGGCGATTCCGCCACTTCTATTTATATGCAATTTGTACCAGCCTCAACTCTCAAATACTGTTCTTTTGATTTCTTCCACCACCAACATTAATAAGAGAAAGCACCGCCCTACAGTATCCCCTGCATAGTCCTTTCATTTAAGTACGTATTTTCTTGAAATTGATTGTAGCATCTCCTGTTGTGATGAGCAGACCCGGATGCAGAGGTGGTGGATTTGTCACCCAAGACATTAATGGAATCGCGAGATATGTCTGCGAGACATGCAAACCAAGGTTTTGAGAGACCAAAATCTACAAATTCACAAATGGAGACACAAGGTTCCATCGAAGCTGTTGAAGAGGCCTAACCCACAAGTTCGGAAGCGGGTGTGTGTGTGTCAGACCTGACGTACATTCACAAAGCAATGCTTGTCATGCTCTTGGAGACTGGCGGGCATCATGAAAAATAGAAGTGCCATGTTGTATCCGCCCGTCGGTGATTCGGTGGCGTGCGAAGAAACAATATTGTCCAGAAAGAAAGACAGATGTGAAGAAACAAAGATAACCCCGTAGCTAAGCAAAGACTTCATGGTGAAGAACATGTACTCTTGAAATAGAGGTCACAAGTTCAAATCCTGCAGGGGGTAAGGTATGTACGCCTCGTTTGTAGCAAAGTTAGTTGCCTCCCGCATGTGAGTACGAGGTAGTCCCATATGCTATAAGCCGCTTGTAGACCCAAAAACAAGCCGCCCCACGGCATCGTGGACTGTAAAAACCTATTATTATTATTATTTATCATGGGAGGGCAGGTCTTTGAGATGTGCAAGCAACATGGTGGCAGAGGCAAAGATGAGGTGGCAGCAAGCGGACACGGCGTTGTCGTAGAGATGTAAGCGGAGGGTAGCCACGCCTCCGGCGTAATAACTTACTCTAGGAGCACAAGTGAGTAATCCTTGATTCATGTTCAACCCCCTTGGAAAGGAAAAATATGCCACATAAACTCCCCTTTTTTTTGCACAATTATTCCAAATACCTTTTCTCTCATAATTTAAAGTTTTTATGGTTTGGTACGGGAAAATGTAAATAAATATAAGTTTGCATGGGTTGGAGAAGGATCAAATCGAGCAAAGACTATGGCCCGTGAAAATGAGGTAACATATGTGGAACCATGCCTAGCTCAAAATGATCATGTAATGCACCATGAGCTCCCTGATTAACCTATTTTTTGTAGCTACCGATTTTGGATTGCCTTCTTTTTAGATATTTGCGTGTCAAGACAGGTTAACATTATCTGCAAATATGTAAGACTTGCAACAATCCCAAGGATGCTATTTCGGCATTCCAATTCCACTTTCAAGAGATTTAGAATTTTATCATGATAAATCGATATAAAGATGTTGCACAATCACAAAGAGGTCTATAATTTTCAACCATTTTGAAAGAGTCTTTTTAGACTAAACCAAATCATACTAACGCATCTTCATATATTAAAAACAAATAAGATAGAAATATTATAAATTGAAAATATACAAGCAAGTAAAATAGTGTATATTAAGGGAATGGAAAGTTGATTGTATACATTTAGAATAAAAACAAAATAAGATATAAATATCACTAGCAATTGCATGTGTACAATGCAATGTGAACGTCGAATGGTATATGTTATTAGATTTAGAAAGACAATTATTACTTTTGTAGTTGATGTTGATAAGGGTGTGATTGACAATACTGATTTTCTATTAAAGCCAGAACAAATGTTGCAAAATACATTAGAAGGGATGTTATAAGATAACGATCGGTTGTGTAATAATTGAATACAAATGCAAGTGAGACATGTAAGTTTGCTAATACTCACTCTCAAGAATGTAGTGAATGTGAAGTGTTGTTGTCAAAGTAGATTGAAAGAATGACTAAGTGCTTTAACATATTATCTCTCCATGAAACTAAAATGAGACAGAATATGCAATTATATATAAACAAATCTGAAATGGTTATGGTACATTCCAAATTTCTTTATTACCTCAACGAGTTTGAGAGCATCATTGTTAGAGCTATTTTGTGCATATCTTACAATCATAGCATTCCATGAGACCACATTTCTTTGAGGCATTTTGCAAACAAAAAATGGTATATGTTATTTGTGTTATAGGGATTTTTTTTTTGTAGTTGTGTTTGTTTAAACTATGGGTGATTGATTTTGTATGTGTAGAAATATAGATGAGTCACTTCATTTAAAAGCACAAACATGAGGTGTTACCCTTAAAACTATTCAAAATGCAAAAAAGTGATATAATGTACAAAACTTTGGATGAAAACAACTATAATTTGCATGGTCGAATTCCTAAGGAGGGGATTATCAAGGGGAAATGTTGCACCATTGATATGGAGTGGACTTACTCTAAACATGTGGGCAATGATGGGCACCATTGATGGTTTATAAATTTTTTCCTTTAGTTATCCTGTCCAAAGACACAAGGAGGAGATTATACAAGGAAAACATTGCACCAAATCATTAGTGGTGCAGGACTACTCCAATCAAGACATTACACCAAATCAGTGGTGCAAATTTACTCCAATCAAGTAGGAATGGATAGGCATTATAGACTTGCAAATTTCTTCCTAGATAGTCATTGCCTTGCTTTATTGTTAAGTTTTAACTCTTTTCATGGGCAATGCACATTTGGTTTCCAGTGGACCTCAATACATGGTTGAAGTATTGGCCTAATAAATCCATTTCCGATCAGCTCTTGTAACTGAATGCACAACTTATGCAACTTTGTTGCCATCATCTTGTACAAAGAGGCTAATTAACTACCACAATTTCACCCAAATAATTAACTACCCCTCTAAATCAAATAACATATCCTAAGCGGCATTGTCATTCAAGGGGTATCAAATGTATTCATGTTTACCGAGAAATAAAATTGCCCACAAAAGGCTACCATTCATGATATAATTCTTCAAATGTACAGAGGTCTTCATGTATACATGTTTAGTTCAGATGTCGTGATATAAGATTTGCAACTTTTTATGTACGAATCTGTAACAAATTTAAATGTACACATACAACATTTCAATGTAATGTTTCATCTATATTCCTACACTACCACTATCAATCACATGCCTTATCGAAACAATTGGCCACAAAACGCTACCACTCATGATATAAAATCTGCACATGCACAGAAGTCTTCATGTATTCATGTTAAGTTCAAATAAAATAGTCCACAAAACGCTACCACTCATGATATGAGATTTGTAAATGTATATGTACAAATTTGTAACAAGTTTGAAATGAAGAGATGATACCTTTAAATGAAGTGGTTCGTCTATATTTCTACACTTACAAAATTACACTTTTCAACATACATGTTCAATTTTTCCTTTTACTATTGCTCGCTTCTTTATGTAAACCAACAACAATGCATTTTTAATGTCTTCTTCATTATATCATGAATGGTAGCCTTTTGAAAAAGACAATGCTTGACAAATGAAATGTGTATTGGAACAGATACATAGTGACCTCTGTGGTCTTATGAAAACCCAGTCATTGCATGGTTCAAAGTACTTCTCTTATCTTAATGTTTCAGTGGAGTTGTAGAAAGGAAAATTTACGGAAAATCCCGATTCTCCAGAGTCAAGACAAATAATGGAGGAAAATTCATGGCAAAAGAGTTTGAATTATTGCAAGGCTTGTTTAACGAAAGGAAAACCAATAATTATAATAGAGAAGGACCAATATATATTGGAAGGTTAAGGTCTTTAAAATAAAATTTGGGCAGAGGTTTACACGGTGTAGTTCATTTGTTAAATATATGGTCCTACAGAGGAGTACTTGAAGAAGGTTGGTCGGGTTCAGAAACAACAAGCAAAACATCTCAAGCTTTTCGAATCTAAAGAGTATGTTTTAATTTCTTAAGATTGAATGATTAAGTGAATCATTTTCCTATCAGATATAGTAATAATATAGAATCCTATAGATTGCTTCATTTACAATCTAAAAAAAAAAAATCTATGAGCAGAGTGCTAGATGAAAAATCGGACTTGAATCAAGTTGATTCTTGATAGAACAAGGTGAGGTGCACAAAAAGTGATCAATCAGGAGCCAAAATAGATGGAACCTCATTCTGAAGCTATGAATGCTCAGGCTTTAGACTCATTTATATCCCTCGCTGGTAAACCTCACTCCATGCAGCCCTCCAAGCTAATGTTTTCTTGAGTAGGCTAAGAATTATTTTATTGGAACTCTTTCACATGTGTCTGTCCTCTGACCTTGGAAATCATGGTGCTAAAAATAGAGTGAGCAGATATGACTACCCTCCTAATTATTATCTTTCGTGTTTGTAGCCAAACATTGTTGCACCAGGTGACAATATCTTGGCAGTGTGGACTCTTGTCTCCACCCTCTGATATGCAGAATGATAGGCGCGTTGTTAACTTTAATATCGGATCTGGAACATCCATGGCTTGCCCCCATGTATCGGGTATAGTCAGTCTTCTCAAAGCCTTGCACCCAAGGTGGAGTCCTTCTGCAATTAGGTCAGCATTGGTAACTATAGGTAAAAGCTTTAAGCTTTCATACTTCCTTTCTTTACTTCTAATAACTAATATGCCATCTTAGATGTAGGATGATAATATTAAGCTTGTTCGTTGAGAATTCAATGAACTTGGGAACTTCTCTGTGAACTAAAGTAATAGGAGATGCTCAAATTTAAGCAAAGATCTGGATAGCATTCTGATTTGGACATTTAATAATTCAAATTTGTTAATCCCTCATTTGGTAAACCTCACTCCACGACCCTCCAAGATAATGTTTTCTTGAGTAGGCTAAGAATTATTTTATTGGAACACATCGATAAATATATATTAATAAAAAAAAGATAAAAGTACAGATGGTTACAATAAGAGGGTGGTTGGTTGGTATAACCACGCTGGTAAAAACTTGACTCAAAAGCTAAACAGTACAACACAAAACAAAACCTCATTGACCTAAGAACCAAAGTTGTAGAAGCTGGGCATAAGCGAGGCTAAGAAATATAGTTCTCTTTGCTACATACAAATATAAATAGAATTTAAATGCATACTGCAGAATGCAATTAAATGCGGGGATTGATTGGAACTTGGAGAACCTGAAGAATGAAATTATAGTGTTAGTGACCAATATTTAAAGGTTAATACTTGCAAAAGTTATAAAATAAAATTTAAAAATAGTAAAGCCAAAGCAACATGCAAAATCAGAAAAGTAAAATTGTTAAATATAACAAAAAGCAAAATTGTTAAAAATAGCAAAAACAAAATTGTTAAAAATAGCAAAACCGTCATTTAAACCGTCAAATTTGACACAGTCCCATGAATGTCTATAAAGCCTTTTCCCATAGGGCTAATGCCTTGATTGTAACAAATTGAAAATATACAAACAAGTAAAATAATGGATATTAAAGGAATGGAAAGTGGATTGTATACATTTAGAAATATATCTTACTAAAGGACATATCTAATTCCATATAAGATATATATATATATATATATTTTTTTTGAAAGAGATATGAACAATTAGATATAATTTTTTAAAAATAACTAAAAACATGCTTTGAGATGACCATTATAACTTTTAAGTGTGATGTAGATTAGTTATGTGACCATGGCATAGAATGATTCTTTCTTCATCGAATGTATGATATAAAATTGTTCACATTGTGTCTGAGCATAAAATTAAATTTTTATTTTATAATGATAAAATACTAATAGGTCAATTATTCACATTTTTACTAAAGAGCAAATAATAAGAAAATATTTAGTTTAATAAGCAAGTTACATTTTTATTATTACAATAACAATTCAAGATATAAGTATTATATTAAACTAGGGTAAGTTCTAGAGTTTGGATTTGCATCACAAAAACTAACCTCTCATTACCTTTCCACCATTCACAAGCACCTATGGATGTTGTTACTAGTTTATTTTATAAAGAAAATAGTTAGGAATTTACACGATTAATTAATAAAAAAAAAAAAAAAAAAAAACAGAATAATTTTTATTTTTATTTTTTTTAAAAACCAAAAAAATGAGAACCTAAATTGCCCACAAACCCTAACAACGAAACGAAACCCTAAAAACGCAATGAAACCCTAGAGGAGAAACCCTTTATGTCTACATAAACTCTACAACGAAGAGGAGCGAGAAACAGTAGTGACACAGGCTCTGCGGGGTTTTCTAGGGTTTTGAGGTTTGAAGGCTCTGCGGAGAATTGAATGGCTGTTGACGGGGACGGGATGCTTCCGGCAGAAGCTCGTCCTCACGGTTTGGGGCGACTCTCTCGTGTCGTAGATCCCATCGTGAACGTCACAAATCAAAATCCACTCGTCGACGGCGATTCCTTCCCACTTGGGAGAAATTTGCCTCCGAGTGGAAGAATGTTATATTCTATGGCCCTCGGTACTGCGGCGTTGCTGCCATGATCCGTTGGGACAGGCCATAACATTCACATTCAAATATTGTATATATGTTTTTGAATTGGCATCTGCATGTTTCTAGGATTTGTAGGGATTTGTGTCTGTAATTTTCTAACTAATGTTGTGTTTTAGGTGCTGCTATATTTGATATCTGCTTTCTGGTTTGCGTTTTCCTGTGCATTTTTTTTTTGCAGATGTCAGCGGCTTTTCTGGAAGGGTTCAATATATGACGTTCCTTTCCGGATTTTCAACGGTGAGATTTTCGCTGGTAGCAATAACAAGTTTGATTCATAACATTTGTGTATCATAAGGCTCGTTTTTGAAAAAAAAATCTGGGTTTTTGTTAGCTTTTTCTAATTTTATTCTAAACATAACCTGAATGTTTTCAGTTGATTATGTTTGGAGTTATCGATTTTGTAAATCATTCTCTCGGCTGAGCACCGAGGCGGTTGTAAATATAATCTTAGCTTTAATAACAGGTCAAATTCTATCTATAGCATTCCTATTGCAAAGTGCTTCAGAGAACCGAAACCACATCATGCAGTTTCTAATAACAATCAGAAACCCTTGTATGGAAATAAAAAAAGCTTCGTAGCATGGAAATCGTCAATGCAGAAAACCCTTGCAATAGAACTAAACTTTGGAAGAGAACCTTTCAATTGAACTCCAACATCTAAAACTTCTATGTACCTAAATTAATTTAATCTGTTTGAAATCTTCCTAGTAATTTTTGGAGCTTGTTTCCACGGTTGTTCTCATCATTTCACTATCTCTAATTCAAGGTTCTCAAATTATTTCGAGTCCATTGAATCCAAGTTGGTTTTTGTTTGTGGTGAACGTTTTGATATAGTTTTGGAACTTTCTTCCATCTCTCGTTATTTCATTGTCTTAATTTCAAGGTTCTCAAATTCTTGTGTCCATTGATTTGATGTTGGTTTTTGTTTGTGGTGAATATTTTGATTTTTCAAAATTTTTAAATATAAGGTTCTCAAATTCTTGTGTCCATTGAATTGAAGTTGGTTTTTGTTTGTGGTAAATATTTTGATTTTTCAAAATTTTAAGAACATTATTTTGGTGTTAGTCATGTTGTTTTGAATGTAAGAATTTTTGATTTTTAATTAATTATATATATTTATTCTATATGCTTAAGCAATTCAAAAGTTTGATATTAAATGAGAGATTAAAATAATTTTTTTAGTATTTTGAAAAATTTTCAATTATTGTAAATTTGTAGCAATTGTAGGTATACATATTTTTGTGGAGGCAATTAAACATGTTTCAGATTCTTTATGCACAAGCAACTCAAAAATTTGATATTAAGTATATATATATATATATAGATATATATATTATATATATAGATATATATATATTATATATATATATATCTATATATATATATATATATATATATATATATCTAACTGTTTCAGATTTTATATGCATATGTAACTCAAAAATTATATATTATAAGTTTAATATATACTCTCTACATAAATATGTCATAGGAATAAACCATATTCATTACCAAGGGACTTGAAACTTGTAGCAATTGTTTGTAAATAAGTTTTTGAGGCAATTAAACATGTTCAGGATACTATATACATAAACAACTCAAAAGTTTGATATTAAGAGATTAAGTAATATATACACTTCACATAAAACTGAGTTGATAGAAAAAAATTATAAACTCAAAAGTTTTATATTAAGAGATTAAGTAATATACGTCTTACATAAAACTGTTAGTTAATAGAAAAAAATCATATTCATTACCCAGTGATTTTAAACATGTAGCAATTGTATACTGAATCTTTTAATGTCGAACTTCTGAGCTGTTTATGTATCTAGAGTTTGAACCAAGTTTAATTGCCTCAAAAAAAAATTTATATACATACAAGTGCTACATGTTTAAAATCAGTGGGTAATGAATATGATTTTTTTCTATTCACTAACAGTTTTATGTATATATATATATATATATATATATATTCTGAAAAGATGTTTTAATTACAATGCCACTTTCTGAAGACACCTTACATAAAATTACTCAGTGAAAATAGTTAATGCTATTTTTGTTAAATGTGATTTATGGGGATTTGAGATCTATTCTTTAATGTTAAATGCAAATTACTGATGAAAAGTTGAGCAAACATATTTGAAGTTGCAAACAAATGCGATTCCTCTCTTTGGCGCCAGCCAAAAGTGGTCGAGTATAGAGTAGTAATTTGTTAGCCAGAGGCTTGAAGTTAGTTTAGTTCTGTTCCGCTTGTAGATATCCTCTTACATTTGACTAAAATATGAAAGTTATGATGTGTGGAAGGGGCTTTCATGAGTTAGTAATTCAAGTTGTAATAAAAGAAATGGAGTGTTCCACCATTGGAGTAAGGGATGGTCTGTTTTTGGAAATCCTGTAGTTCCCAGTTAAATCAGAAATAGATTAAGAAAAAGAGTTATGATGGGGGATGAAATGGAAGGTTTTTGGTAGTCGGTTGTGTTGATATATTGGAAATGGCAAGTCGAACATTATACAATTGAATGAAAATGGTACAGAGTAAATTTTGTCTTTGGCAGATTGAAGTCTCCCCACCCCTCCCAACTAAATCAAGAATAGAGCAAGAAAGAGATGAGGTTAATAGTAGGAAATAGAATAAAGAGAACGATGATGGGGATGGAAGGATTTTGGTAGTTGATTGTCTTGATAGATTAGAAAGGCAGTCTAGAATCACACTTGAATGTGGAAGGTACAGAGTAAATGTTGTCTTCATGGATTGGAATAACAGTCTAGCATTATTCACTTGAATGTAAATGTCACACGTTTTGTCTTGGTAGATTGAAATTTCCCCTCCCAAATAAATCAAGAAAAGTTCAGGTTAGGTAGTAAAAGTATAGTAAAAAGAGAGCAATGAGGATGGAAGGTTTTTGGCAGTTGATTGTCTTGATAGATTAGAAAGGCAGTCTAGAATCACACTTGAATGTGGAAGGTACAAAGTAAATGTTGTCTTTGGAGGTTGTGTACAAGTGGGGTAATGTTATATTTTGTGACCTTGACACTTCATTCAATCTCTATTTTGACATTATAGTGTTATTTAGTCTGTTTTACCTTGATTACAAAAGTTGTGTAGTGTAGGGTGTCCAGTTGGCAATTGGATTTGCTTTTCCTTTAGTATTGTGTGCTTTACTTGGCTTACACTTGACCTCCGACAGGAGAGGTGTTTAGAGGGTATGAAATAAATTGTGGATCTACCTTAAAATCTAATATGGTTACAGTATTTACATAATTTAGCTGATTTCCTAAGCTGTACCCGCTTTTGAAGTTTTCTTACATAAGAAGATTCAACTCCTTGTTGTGATGTGTTGCAAGGGTATGGAAGAATGTGCAGATCCACCCTGAAATCCATTATAGGTATACATCATATAGCTAATTTCCTATGCTGTCTCTGCATTTGAAGTCCTCTTTCATATGAAGTTTCAATTCCAACCTGAGATGTGTTGTGAGGATATGGAAGAACCTGTGGATCCACTCTGATATCCATTATAATTATAGCTGATTTCATATGCTGTCTCTGCATTTGAAGTCTTCTTTCACATGAAGATTCAACTCGCAACTTGAAATGTGTATTGAGAGTATGGAAAAAACCTGTGGATCCACCTTGAAATCCATTACAGTTATACATTATTTATAACATATAGCTGATTTCTTATGTTGTCTCTAGTTTTGAAGTTTTCTTCCATGTGAAGATTCCTGGAGTCCATAATGTTTCAAATATTATCATGTTCTGATACCATATCCATTATAACAAAATGTAAATCTTAATAGTCTATTATTTGGAAGGATAGTTGAATCCCTGTCATGGGAAAGTGAAATGTTAAAGAATCGACAATGCTAAATCTTGTACATCTAAATTTTTAACAAATTCTTAAGCCTCTTAAGTGACCAATCAAAGGCAATATATTGCTTTGATAAACAACTGAAAGTGAACATTCAATCGGTAAGGTGTAATATTCTATCATGTTAAGAAGGATGTAAGGTTATAAGTAGGACAGAAATTGTGCCTGGTCATTTGTCATTTTTCTGATTTTATCCAAATCAGCAATGGAAGTGGTAATGCCTACAAAGTGCTAAACGCCGAAGCCCCAATCACTCTAGGTTTAATGCTTAGAGAACCCATTAGCATTAAATATCTCCAACTTTATCCAAGGATAAATCTGCATTGAAGGTCTTCATTGGCTTGGAAATTTTTACATGTTTGACCAGCTTTATTGTGCCTGGGTTAACTTTGGAAATCCCAAAATATAATTTAATTTTATTCATCCAAGAAGCGAGCTCGATCAGGTGTACTTTTTTCGTGGTAAATTTGAATCTCTCGATGAGAACAATCACGTACTTTATCTCGTGTTGACTATCATAGCATTTCTTTTCGTTAAAAGCTACGTTGATTTTAATCTCTTCATCTGAACTTATCAAGAGATCTACACAATTTATCATTATATTTGTTGCTCTCTGGGTCTTAGAACTTTGTCTGCTAGGCTTTGGTCTTTAATTTCCAGTGACACATGTGAATTAATCAATCAATGAGTGTACGATTTATGTGCCAAGCTTTGTTATTAAAAGATTCTCATCATTTTCACAAGGGTGCAACAAGTAGAATCCAAGAAAGCAATTTTTGAAACGAGAGTGGAAATTTTATTTGGAGAACCTAGCCTTTTTAGATAATCTACTGAACGAATCTAATTCAAGGTGAATGCTTATCATTTCATAGCCTGCTTAGATCGAGTATCACTCAATTGTGACAATAGCATTGCAATTCTTTCCTCCGAATCTCCTTATGACATTTTTGATATGTTGGATGTTATTCAAGGTAGTTTTTTTGTTGTGATTGTTGACCAAAGACGAGGAATAGTTAGCTGGTATGTGAAGAGGCGTGGGATGCCTTGGAGAACAAGTTTAAACTCTAGGGTTCCCTAAAACTTTACAAGGATTGTAAGTTTGGCAAGACTTGAAACTTAGTCAAGCTAGCACAAAGATTCGAGTGTGTTGGCGAGAGCTCCTAAATGCCGGAGTGGGAGGGATTGTTCTTAGTGGTTGTGTTATAGAATTGGGTTGTTGGATCTGTCCCTAGGTTGTGTTTGCCTATTGTGTGGGGATGTCGGAGGGGACTCTCTTCTACACTTATTTGTTAAGTGCCAACATATCAGGTTACGAAAGATAAGGTTGTAGGTTGATTTTCAAAACGTATTGTAGGAGCTTTGGTCCCTTGCCTCGAGGATGGCGGTGAAAAGGATTTGCTCTCGATACTCTTTGGTGGGGAGTGTGGCGGACATTGTCTATCGTATTGGTTAGGTAATTGTTCACATCAAAGGGGCGTAAGCTTTATGCTTGTGGCGATCGTCTTGGCTATGGCACTATATCTCTATCAAAAGGCCCTACGGGGTTGGGCGCGACGAGGGGGATTGATGCGGTCTACCCCTTTGGGGGATTGTGGATACCTAACCACTATTGAGTTGATGCAGTCGTGTGGGGCAAATCCTTCTTGTCAGTGCACTCGGGAACATGGGAGCTTGTTGTGAGGCCTCCTTATAGCTAGGCGGAGCACAACGTTTTTCGCTAAGAGCATTACTTAGACTTTACCCCTTTTTTTTTGGAGGGGGTCGATATTGTTAGTTGTAAACAGCAGATGGTCTTTTTGCTTGGTATCTTTTGCGGGGAGTAATGACACAAATTGGGTCCCCTTGCTGGTTGCATTATCGATTTTGTGGCGAAGTCGAGGGTGATTATCGAACACTTGTGCTTGCCCCTAAGCCGGACTGAGTAAGGAATTCTTCTAGTTTAGGAAAACTATGAAAAACACGAGTGGAGTTGTCACTCCTGGTTTCCACTATTGTTTGTAGTGGTTGTTTTATCGAGGATGAACCTAAAGTTGAGGGTGATCGTCGAAAACAATGCTTGCCCCTGAGCTACTGAATCTCGAGACTCAAGAAAGCAATTTTTGAAGCGAGAGTGGAAATTTTATTTGGAGAAATTAGCCTTTTTAGATAATCTATTGAAAGAATCTAATTCAAGGTGAATGGTTATCATTTCATAGCCTGCTTAGATCCGAGTATCACCCAATTGTGACCATAGCATTGCAATTCTTTCCTCTGAATCTCCTTATGACATTTTGATATGTTGGATGTTATTCAAGGTAGTTTTTAGTTGTTGTGATTGTTGACCAAAGACTAGCAATAGTTATTTGGTATGTGAAGAGGCATGGGATGCCTCGAAGAACAAATTTAGACTCCATAGTTCCCTAAAATTTTATAAGGATCGAGCACAAAGATTTGAGTGTTTCCGCCGATAGCTCCTAAATGCTAGAGTGGGAGGGATTGTTCTTAGTGGTTGTGTTACTAGAATTGGGTCGTTGGATCTGTCCCAAGGTTGTGTTTGCCTATTGTGCGGGGGTGTCGGAGGGGACTCTCTCCTACACTTATTTGTTAAGTGCCAACATATCGGGTTCGCAAAAGATAAGGTTGTAGGTCGATTTTGAAAATGTCTTTGTAGGAGCTTTGTTGCCTTGCCTCTAAGGATGGTGGTGAAAAGGATTTGCTCTCGAAACTCTTTGGTGGGGAGTGTGGCGGACATTGTCTATCGTATTGGTTAGGCAATCGTTTGCATCGAGATGAGAAGCTGTAAGCTTTACGCTTGTGGCGAACGTCTTGGTGTGACATTATATCTCTCTCAAAAGGCCTTGTAGGGTTGGGCGACGAGGGGGGATTGACGCAATCTACCCCTTTGGGGGATCGTGGATACCTAACCACTATTGAGCCGATGCGTAGTTGTGTAGGGCAAATCCTTCTCGTCAAGTGCGCTCCGGAACATGGGAGCTTGTCGTGAGGCCTCCTTATGGCTAGGCGGAGAACAACGTTTTCACCAAGAGCATTACTTGGAGACTTTACCCTTTTTTTGGGGGGTGGGGGTCGGTATTGTTAGTTGTAAACAACGAGATGATCTTTTTGCTCGGTATCTTTTGCGGTGAGCAATGACACAAATTGGGTCCCACTTTGTTGGCTTCACTATCGGACTTGTAGAGGCGAAGTCGAGGGTGATTACCGAAGCTGCGCTTGCCCTTGACCGCCCGAGCAAGGAATTCTTCAAGTTCAAGTAAACTACGAAAACTAGGAAAAACATAGTGGAGTTGTCACTTGCCAGTTTCCACTATTGTTTGTAGTGGTTGTTTTATCGGGGATGAACCTAAAGTTGAGGGGTGATTGTCGAAGACAATGCATGCCCTGAGCCGGCTTGAATCTCGAGACTCTTCTAGTTTAGGAAATCAAGAAATTTTTGTCAACCGGTGGGTTTCTCTATCTATATAGTTGGTGTACATTGTTTTGTTTAAGTATCTTGTAATTGTAGGTGTTACCATTATGTTCATGTTTAAGATCAATAAAAATATCATGAATCCATCTACTAATTATTGCCTTGATAAAATGGTAAGGAATTTGACTCCATCCACACGTCGGTTTATCATGATAAGGAAACCGCCTCCATCCATGCCCTCATTTAAAAATGTCAAAACTTAAGGGAATACAATATATATAGGGTTGTTCATTTTGTTGTTTTGTCCACACCGAAAAAATAAGCACATTTTTACATGTTATCTACATGTTTCACAGCCTTGAATCCTTTCATGCTCATCATATAATTGGTTGTCGAGAGATGGTATGAGATTGATTTGGATATCTACATCGACACGTGTGCTCATATTGGAGTGGAGTGACGTGTTAGTGAAGATGGGTGGCTATTGTTATCTCCATGTGTGGATACATTGATTAAATGAATCTTGGTTGTAGGAAGAGATATTTGGATGAACATACAAGACATAGCAGTGTTGATAGTGTGAGTGGTTTCCAACATTGCTTAATGTGGATGGACGAAGGACTATGCATTGTCATGCTTTCTCTCTCTCATATTTACTCGACACATGCTATTTTACTCACGCATCATGGACGTGGCCATCATGATTTTACAAAAATTCAAAATTATTGTGCTTGAAATGAAAGAGATTTAGAGTTTCTTGTTGCACCTTTGATTCCTTGTAACGTGTTGGCAAATTGGAAAGAATTTTGTAGCGAACTAGTTTGCACGTTAAAATTATATATCCACCACATTAAATTGCGAGAATTATAGTTTATAAAGTGTACTAATTAAAACATAGATTTTGATGTTTATATTGCATATTAAAGAAAAATAAATAAGATGAATCAGAAAGTAAATGAACACAATGACACATATATAAATGAGAAAACCATGAAAAGGTAAAAATCTATTGAAAATCACTTATTTTTATTGAGAATTT